>WITN01000019.1:0-383350 GCA_015025155.1 Lactarius quietus | reverse complement strand
AGACGTCGAGTGGAAAGTGCATTTCTCTGGTTTGAAAAACAGGTCGTACTTCGCAGCTACTGTTAGCACATCCCGAACTGCGTTGACATGGTCAGCGATGTTTGTTCGGGTAGCAATACCGATGTCGTCCATATAAACGCGATAGTAGTCCCTTTTGCGTCGTGTTTGTGATCGTGTCCCGATATATGTGATTCATCATGGTTTGGAATGTGGCGGGAGAATTCGTCAATCCGAAGAACATTACCGTGGGTTCGAAAAGCCCATATGGCGTCTTAAACGCCGCTTTGTGTTCGTCGCCCGCTTTGATGCGGATATTGTTATAACCCCACCGTACGTCGAGCTTAGTGTATATGTGTGCGCCACTAAGGTCTTTGATAAGGGTTTGAATCAATGGTAATGGATAATTGTTGCGGATGGTGAATTCGTTGATACGCCGATAATCCTGTACTGGGCGTAGTTTTCCGTCCTTCTTTTTGACGAAAAAGAACGGAGAAGCGTACTGCGATTTAGAGGGTCGGATGTACCCTTTATTGAGTTGTTCCGTAATAAAATCTCGTAACGGTTTGTCTTCCGATTGTGAGAGTTCGTATATGGAACAATTGATGATGTCCGGAGTATTGGTTTTGAATTCAATAGCATGATCCCATTCCCGCGCAGGGGGAAATCGGTGGGATTCTTCTTCGCTGAAAACCTTTTGAAGTCGCTGTATTCTTCCGGTATTTGGGTTTCTTCTTTGGGTCCTGCGCTATGGCGAGATCAGTGGCAGCTCCTTTGATAGAGCTATGCTCCCCTAATTTCGCGATAATATTGTCTTTTGCGACATCTGAGAGTAATCGCGCTACTACATTGACGTTGATCTTGGGATGGCATGATTTGATTACAATTGGTAGTGTGTTTTCGTCAATTGTGCCATGTTTCCAACTGAATTTTGGTTCGAAAGTACTGAGCCATGGATACCCAAGAAGGAGGTCTTCCTTTCCGATATCCGCTAGGAGGAATCTCATTTTCCTGATAATTCCTTTTGTCAATATTTGTAAGTCCACAAAATGGGTAACTGATCCCTTTTTGTTTAGCGTATCGTCGATATTGAATAATTGTTTTTGGGTTTGGCAATAGAGCCGCGCCCAACCCCATTCGTTTCACAAATCGTGGATTTATGAAATTGTCTGTTGCTCCAGAGTCTACTAGTGTTTTTATGTCGGCCTTGTTGCTGCTGGTTCAGATCGATACTGGAATTCGCATAGAACGGAAGCGAGTTATGTATACAGCATTACAACGTAGAGCCCTCACCCAGGCCGTCGGGTTTAGGCATCCCCAAAATCCTTGTTCCCCATCAACTCCTGCATTGCCATGGCTTTAAACTCCTCGGTTTCATTGGCCGCCGTTCGCAGCCAATCATTTTTCCTTTCTTCTGTGGTGCGGTTATCAGCCACCATTTGAGCAATATGGAGATCTTCTCCTGTCTCGGAGCGATCATCCACCACTTCCAGGCCTCTGGAATTGCTAAAGGGTCTAGGTGGATTTCGTGGTTGACGTGGCTGGGAGCAATTGCGACTGAGGTGTCCTTTCTTTTGACAATTATAGCAAATTACTTCCCTAAGATCGGGAGGTTGTCTCCTTCGTAAGAACCCTTCACGAGGTTTGAAAGGTGGTTGTGAATTGTTGAGATATGGTCTTGGCTGTGCCAATGCGTCTTCTGCATGCGCCAAACGTCCTCGTGCCCTAGCTTGATCGGCAGACGTATCCATTGCATCTGGATGACGTCTGAACTGTCTCCAATTGGTTTGGGGTGGTGGTGATGGTCGAGGTTGTATTTTGTACTGATCAATCTTGTTCTTCAAATGGAGATATTGTCCTTGGCGTTTAATGGCTGCTCGTTTCCAATCCTCGTAATCGGTGGGATTGTCGTGAAGGTAAATGGTTTCTTGCAATTTGTTCAGCAATCCATTTGCGAATAGATCAAGAACCATTGGTTGATCTATGTTGTAGCCAGCATATCTGACCAGTTGTTCGAATTTGGCCACGTACGCATCGATATCCCCTCTTTCCATTCGAATGCCCCTTCGTAATTCTGTTTGTGCCTTCTCTTCTTTGAGAGTGTCTGCGTATTGTCTCATGAATGATGAGTGAGTGTTGTACCACAACCAGTTGTCAAGGGGGTCTCGTCCGTTGACGTCAACTTGGACTCGTAGCCAAGCTACCATTGACCCTACCCATTCGGTTACAGCAGTACCTGGATGTAGGTGAGGAATAACATAGCTTTTTGATAGGGACTGCGCATGATGGAATGGGTTGAGTTGATTCCTTCGTATAGACTCCATTGCATGAGGAATTCTTCAGCCTTCTCTCGATCACCTGCGAAGACCGCAGGTGGATTGCCGCAGAATTTGTCATGTGCCGCTGGTACGGGTGCTGCGCTGCTGGTACTTGTGCTGGCGGGTTTCCAAAAGGTGGTCCCGCTCCTGCTCCTCCACCTCCACCATTTCCACCTCCACCATTTCCTCCACCACCTCCTCCACCACCTCCCCCATGGGAGTGTGTGGGGCAGGTGCTTGGTCGACAAGGGCCCGAAAGGCCGTAACTGTTGGTGCTACAGGTGAAGTAGTGAGCGAATAAACTGGTTGTCCGGATGGACTTCCCGCGGTTGCTTGAGATTGGACATGAGAGGTAAGGGTCGCCATTGCTCCTAAACGTAGGGTTTCTGTTGCGACTGCTAGATTTATTCCTTGTTGTGATGGAGACGATGATCTTGCTCCAAGAGACGTGTTGCTCTTTGTACTTGGTGACGGGGGTGGTGTAGTTGATGCTGGTTTGTGGATTGTGTTTTCCCAATTCTTGTAGTTCCTCTTGTGTGAGTTCGTTGATATAGATATCACAGCCTAGATCTTCTAAGGCCGGTCGAAAACCTTCCCACTCTCCGTGTTCTGGGGTTATTTGAGACCAACGAACTTCTACCCAAACGTATTGATCGTAGACAAACTCGACCGCGACGGATCAGTTATCTTCTCGACTCCTGGCGTGATATCCGGTAGTGCCGTAGTGCTACTATACCGGTATTCTGTATTCTTGCGAAATCTTTGGGGTACGTTTTCAGCGCTCTGTGTTGGAACCAAAAGTCGTCACAGCGGCGACACCGTTCTCTGGTAGTTTCTGATGACGCCACGTTGAAGCTTGGTCTTAATGTAGCGTTATCACCTAACGCTGGTTCGACTTGAACCGGTCTGTGACGTGATACTCGAGTGTATGGATGAATGCTGGAATCACGGGCAACTTAGCTAAGTTGCACTGCCACTAGGTCACTTTGATAGACACTAGGGTATCCAAAGGATAAGCTTCAATCAACTGATTGGAAAGACGCGAAGAGAAGAGAAGAGGAAGAGACAATGGTGATGATTCAAGAAGACCAAGCTGAAGAGCCTTGGTCTTGTCGCTACAATATTTATACAGTACTCGCTGGCTTTAAAGCGCAGCTTGGAATCCAAACCCTAGTATCGTTATACTAGTAATGAGTCATTGTCCGTTCTAATAATACCTGAAACACCGGCAAACCCAAGTACCGGCGACGCGTAAGTGTCCATGACTAATAACGGCTTACTATCATAGTCATAACCAAGTAGTAAGCGTCCCGAACTCCGAGACCTCGTAAACGTGATGATAAGTAGTCACGTGATGTCAAACCGTGACAACATCGCTCAAATGGTAGCGGACAACCGCACCACCGAAGAAAGAAAAAAACGATTGCTGCGAACAGCAGCTAATGAAACTGAAGAGTTCAAGGCATTGGCAATGCAGGAGTTGATGGGAACAAGGATATTGGGGACGCCTGAACCCGACGGCCTGGTGAGGGCATTACATTGTAACGCTGTATACATAACTCGCTTCCGTTCTATGCGAATTCCAGTATCAATCCAAACCAGCAGCAACAAGGCCAATATAAAGACACTAGTGGACTCAGGAGCCACGGACAATTTCATTAACTCGCGATTTGTGAAGAGGATGGATTGGAACAACCCCATTATCGCAACCAAAACAATTGTTCAATATTGACGATACTCATAACAAAAAGGATCAGTCACTCATTTTGTTGACTTACAAATATTGACAAAGGAATCGTCAGAAAAATGAGATTCCTAATTGCGGATATCGGGAAGAAGATATTCTCCTTGGATACCCATGGCTCAGCACATTTGAACCAAAGTTCAGCTGGAAACATGGAACCATCGACGAAAACATACTCCCAATTGTTATCAAATCTTGTCATCCAATGATCAATACGAGTGTGGTAGCCCACATACTTTCTGAAGCAACAAAAAGCAACATTATTGCCAAATTGGAAGCACAATGCTCATCAGGGGAGCAGCTACTGATTTCGCTATTGCCGCAGGACCTAAAGAGGAAGTTCAAATACCAGAAGAATACAACGACTTCAAAAGGGTTTTTCAGCAAAAAAGAATCCCATTGATTCCCTCCTTCTCGGGAATGGGATCATGCAATTGAACTCAAGGCAAACACCCCAGACCACATCAACTGTTCTATATATGAATTATCTCAATTGGAAGATCAACCACTACGAGAATTTATAACAGAACATCTCAATAAAGGGTATATCAGACCCTCTAAATCGCAGTACGCATCACCATTCTTCTTTGTAAAAAAAGAAGGACGGAAAACTATGTCTGGTACAGGACTATCGTCGACTCAACGAGTTCACCATCCGCAATAATTATCCCTTACCGCTAATACCAACTCTTATCAAAGATCTTAGTGGAGCACACATCTACACTAAACTCGACGTACGATGGGGATATAACAATATTCGCATCAAAGCAGGGGACGAACATAAAGCCACTTTCAAAACACCCTATGACTTTTCGAACCTACAGTGATGTTTTTCGGACTAACAAACTCCCCCGCTACATTCCAGTTGATGATGAATCATATATATCGGGACACCATTGCTAAACACGAGACCAAAGGGACCACTATCCGTGTATACATGGACGACATTGGTATCGCTACTCGAACAAATCTCGACGACCACATCTTAGCGGTCAAAGACGTACTGAAAGTAGCCGCGAAATACGACCTATTTTTCAAGCCCGCGAAGTGCACCTTCCACTCAGCATCCCTCGATTACCTGGGGGTAATTCTTGAAAAAGGGGTAACACGTATGGATCCCGTCAAAATCGCAGGCATAAAAGATTGGCCGACACCAATGAAAGTTAAGGACGTACGATCCTTTTTGGGTTTTTGCAATTTTTACCGCCTTTTTATCAAAGGATTCGCATCAATTGCCAAACCACTGAATGAACTCACAAAGAAAGCGACGGAATGGCACTGGGGCCCAACAGAACAACACGCGTTCACATATTAAAAGGACGCGTCACAAGCGAACCAGTACTTGCACATCCGGTATTGCAAGATCAATTCGAACTGGAAGTAGATGCGTCAGGATTCGCGGTGGGAGCGGTACTACTCCAAAAGAAAACTGACGGCAAAAGACACCCCATAGGCTACTACTCCGCAACGCTAAACGCAGCAGAACGAAACTACGACATCTATGATCTCGAACTGTTGGCAATAGTCAAGGCGTTACGACATTGGAGACCCTTAGTAGCGGGATCACCACATAAAATCAAAGTATTCTCAGACCACATGAATTTGCAGTACTGGAGAGAACCTCAAAAGATTAGTCGACAGGTGCAAGGGAAGTATTGGAACTATCGGAATACGATCTCGAAATTCATCACATAAAGGAACGGCAAATGGACGAGCCGACGCATTATCAAGAAGACCCGATTACGATCACGGGGAACAAGAAACGAAAACATGACGGTATTACCAGACAAACTATTCATACGAGCTACAAACGCACACCGCACCGGAATGCCAATCCATCCACTTGCGACCCTTACAATAGAAGACATGACGTCAACTAAGGACAAAGACATCCAAGATGAATCCGTCATCAAACCATGGGTAGACCCGCACAAACTCAAGAAAATCAACGGGACATGGTATAAGGAAGGAAGGAGAGTAGTCACCAAGGGAAGTAAAGAACGAAAGTCAATCATCGCTGCTCATCACGATACCCCAGTACACGGTCACCCGGGAATTAGCAAAACCGGCAAAATAGTCGAACAATACTATTGGTGGCCAACAATACGACAAGACGTGTTGGCATACGTAAGGGGTTGCGCCGAATGCCAACAAAACAAGATCAACAATCGCCCTATTAGGGCTTCACTACAACCCATCTTTCCCCAAACCAGAAGCTATGCCGTTCGAAACCATCGCTCTCGATTTCATCACTAAATTGCCAGTCACACAGGGATACGATTCCATTCTTACAGTCATGGATCACGATTGCACCAAAGCATCGGTGTTCATTCCCTGTAACAAAGAAATTGATGCAGAAGAAACAGCAGCATTATACATCAAACATGTGTTTATGCGGTACGGATTACCAAACAAAATCATCAGTGACAGAGACCCCCGATTTGCATCCAAGTTTACAAGAGAACTGTGCAAACAATTGGGGATTAGCCAAAATATTTCCACCGCATACCATCCCAGGACGGATGGACAATCAGAGCGAACCAATCAGTGGCTCGAACAATATCTTCGCTTTTGGGTAAACGAAAGACAAGACAATTGGAGTGTTTATCTTCCAATAGCAGAATTCACGCATAACAATTGGCCCAGTGAAACCACAGGGCAGTCTCCATTCTTCTTATTGATGGGGCACAATCCTCGTGCTGATTGGAATTCGACGCCCAGTCCCCTTCTGCAAGTGGCGTTACGTCTAGATCAATTCAAACAAGCACGGGAACATGCTCAGAGACAAATTATCAAGGCACAAAGGTCATGGGTATCACATAAAGATATGCCCAAATTCCAAATAGGAGATCGAGTATGGCTAGAGGGACGTCACCTGAGAACTCATCAATCGAGCGCCAAGCTTGCGCCCAAAAGGCATGGACCATTCCAGATCATACAGGTGATGTCCCCTGTCAATTATCGATTGGAATTACCCACCAAGTGGAGCATTCATGACGTGTTTCACATCGATCTTCTCACCCCCTATCGCGAGACTTCCTTTCATGGACCAAATTTCCCAAGACCTCCCCTGAATTAATCGATGGAGAAGAAGAATACGAAATAGAGAAGATTCTGGACCAACGGCAATTCGGCAGGACAAGGCGCAAACAATTCCTTATCAAATGGAAGGGGTACCCAGACTCGGAGTCGCAGTGGGTCAACGCCACTGACGTACATGCCCCTGACGCCTTAGCTGAGTTCAAATGGACCCTGAATCCTACCTCCTCACGTATAAAGACAGGTCGTTCAATGGATGAAGCCCATCAGTTCTTCCTTCGTCGAACAATGACCACTTCCCCTACTGCTACCTCCACTACTTCACAAAACCTCTTATCATCTTCCCACTATTACTCAACCCACTTATGCCGAAGTCGCCGCTGCCTTCTGATGCATCGAACCCGAAGACTTCATCTCCGAAACCCCTGATGTATGCGGACACGATTCTGGAGGACTGGAGGAAGACTCATCGGAGGTGGAAGAGGGAACAACTACTCGCATCGAGAGTATCGCTGTTCCACAAATGCTTATCAAGGTTCCAAGTGGCTCCGACCTCAGTGACGTGGTCAGAGTTTGTGGAACTTGTAAGCAAACCGCCCTGTCATGTCCAGGCCATCCTGACGCCGACGACTCCCACATCCACTACGACTGTGGACAACTCATCTACAATTGTACATGTAACAACGACCCCATCCGCATCCCTCCGCCGCCAACGCCTCGATATATCAATGTCGACCCCCCTACCAACGTCATCATGGACCCCTCTACGTCCTGGGGTATTCACATCCGTGCCACCCTCCGAGCTCGAGAAGACGACTCGGATAAAGAAAACCAAAATCCCCGCCAAGTATCGGGATCCCAAGATGAAGGGATACCACTTGTGCCGAGGAGGACGAGGTGAGGAAGAAGAGCTGGTGTGGCAGCACCAAAAGAGAGCCCTTGTTTCCCAGACTACCGAGGAGGCGGAGTACCAGCCGAGCGACAGCGCGCTCAGGACAAAGCTGACGCTCCTGATGGATTTGAACTAAATATCCCTCCCAGATTTATCGCCTTCCATATGACCGAGAATGGTCACCGTACTGTTGCCAAGTACATCCATGTGATGCCTGGCAACAATCCCATCGTATACGGGTGTATGAAGAAGGGAGGAGAGATCCAACAAGGTGAAGTCCATGCAGCTCCTGATTTCAATGCCGTGGATAACGACCGCCATTATACGCATGACCAATTGCGGTACTTGCGACAGGATTATGGTGATCGCCACGGGGTCGACTTGGCCATGGTGCAGATCCCTGATCAGTCGTTGTGGGCGGAGGTCCTTCGATACCAGGCTGTTACCAGTCGGTACTCCGAAATTGCAGAGCGGATCACCGCTTTGGAGAACGAGCAATACGTGGTAGGCAACGAGGTCAGGAAGTGCACTCGTCGACTAGAAGAGGCGAACGGGTTGCAACGGATCATGGATCAGGAGGTGACTATTAGTCGCGGTGTGACCATTATTCCTTGGGTGTTTGAACGAGGACGTTCTGCCTGAAAAAGGGGTAATGTCACGTTTGACATCTTGCGGACTGACGATCATCATCATTACGAGGTCTTGGAGTTCGGGACGCTTACTACTTGGTTATGACTACGATAGTAAGCTGTTATTAGTCATGGACACTTACGTGTTGCCAGCATTTGGGTTCGCCGGTGTTTCAGGTATTTGTAGGAGAGATAGTGACTCATTCCTAGGATAGTTGTACTAGGGTTCAGTATTCTAAGCTGCGCTTTAAAGCCAGCGCGTAACTGTATATAAGTCGTGTAGTGAAGACCAAGACTCTCTAGCTTGGTCTTCTTGAATCATCACCACTTGTCTCTTCTCTTCTCTTCCAATCTTTCGATTGAAGCTTGTCCTTTGGGGTACCCTAGTGTCGACCAAGCGACCTAGTGGCTGTGCAACTAAGCTAAGTTGCCCGTGTCTAGCAAGATTCATCCATATACTCGAGTATCACGCCGCAGATCGGTTCAAGTTGAACCAGCGTTAGGTGATAATGCTACAGCGGGAGGGCAGGAGAGGGAGAGGCGGGAAGGAGGGAGAGGGAGGGAGAGGGAGGGAGAGGCGGGAGAGAGCGAGAGAGGGAGAGGGCGAGAGAGGGAGTGGCGAGAGGGCGGGAGAGGGAGAGGCAGGAAGGAGGGAGAGGGAGGGAGAGGCGGGAGAGGGCAAGAGGGCAAGAGAGGGAGTGGTGAGAGGGCGAGAGAGAGCCACAGGAGAGGGCGGGAGAGACGGCAAGGGAGACGGAGAGGGCGGGAGACGGAGGGACGGAGGGAGACGGAGAGGGAGGGAGGGAGGGAGAGGTAGAGGCGGGAGGGAAGGAGGGAGAGGGCGAGAGTGAGAGGGCGAGAGTGGGAGAGGGCAAGAGAGGGTGAGAGGAGGGGGCGGGAGAGAGGGGAAGGCGGGAGAGGGCGAGAGGGGGGAGAGGGAGGCGGGAAGAGGGTGAGGCGGGACGGACGGACGGAGAGGAGAGGGCAGGATGAGGGTGAGGGCGAGAGGGTGAGAGAGGGTGAGGCGGGAGAGGAAGGGTGAGGCGGGAGAGGGAGAGTGAGGTGGGAGAGGGAGAGTGAGGTGGGGAGAGAAGGTGAGGGCGAGAGGGTGAGAGGGCGAGGGCGAGCGGGTGAGAGATCGAGAGAGGGCGAGAGAGGGAGGGTGAGGAGGGGTATGTAATTGCTGGGCTGGGGATAACGGAGGAATCACTCAAAAGAACTTGAAGCACGCACGCGGGAGTCGAGTCGATAAGTCCCGCCATATCGTCAAGCATCCAAATTTCCATACTCACACAAAGCTGAAGGATCTCCAAGGAGGCATGAACCACCTCGCAGTGACATGGAAGGTAGAATACGAGCTCTACCCACTGGCACGCATTGTAAGTCAAGCTGTCAAGTCCTATCCGATAGTTCTCTGATAATTAATGTGTGTTATGCCAGTCTCTCCCTCCCTCTCCCTCCTCTTTCGCTGTCTCGCTGTCTCCTGCCCTCACCGTCTCTCCCGCCCCCCTCCTCTGGATCTCTCCTGCCCCCCCGTCTCTCCCCCCTCTCGCCCTCGCCCTCTCTCTCCTTCCCTCCCGCCTCTACCTCTCTCTCCCTCCCTCCCGCCTCTCTCTCTCTCTTTCCGTCCCTCTCTCTCCGTCTCTCCCTCCTCTCTCCGTCTCCCTCGCCGTCTCTCTCTCCCGCCCCTCTCCTGTGGCTCTCTCTCGCCCTTCTCGCCACTCCCTCTCTCCCCCTCTCCCCCTCCCTCTCTCTCCCGCCTCCCTCTCTCCCCCTCTCCCTCTCCCCCTCTCTCGCCTCTCCCTCCTTCTCCCTCCTCTCCCTCCTCTCCTCCCTCCTCCCCTCCCCCCCTCCCTCCCTCTCCCTCCTCCCCTCCCTCTCCCTCCCTCTCCCTCCCTCTCCCTCCCTCTCCCTCCTCTCCCTCCTCTCCCTCCCTCTCCCTCCCTCCTCTCCTCCCCTCCCTCTCCCTCCCTCTCCCTCCCTCTCCCTCCCTCTCCCTCCCTCTCCCTCCCTCTCCCTCCCTCTCCCTCCTCTTCCCTCCCTCTCTCTCCCTCTCCCTCCCTTCCCTCCCTCTCCCTCCCTCTCTCCTCCCCTCCCTCTCCCTCCCTCTCCCTTCCCCTCTCCCCTCCCTCTCCCTCTTCTCCCTCCCTCTCCCTCCCTCTCCCTCCCTCTCCCTCCCTCTCCCCCCCCCCCTCCCTCCCTCTCCCTCCCTCTCCTCCCTCCCCCCCTCCCTCCCTCTCCCTCCCTCTCCCTCCCTCTCCCTCCCTCTCCCTCCCTCTCCCTCCCTCTCCCTCCCTCTCCCTCCCTCTCCCCTCTCCCTCCCTCTCCCTCCCTCTCCCTCCCTCTCCCTCCCTCTCCCTCCCTCTCCCTCCCTCTCCCTCCCTCTCCCTCCTTCCCGCCTCTCCCTCTCCCGCCCTCCCTCCCTCTCCCTCCTTCCTGCCTCTCCCTCTCCCGCCCTCTCGCCACTCCCTCTCTCACCCTCTCCCTCTCTCGCTCTCTCCCGCCTCTCCCTCCTTCTCCCTCCCTCTCCCTCCTTCCCGCCTCTCCCTCTCCCGCCCTCCCGCCCTCTCCCTCTCTCGCCCTCTCCCTCTCTCGCCCTCCTGCCCTCTCTCGCCTCCCGCTCATCCCCTCTCTGGCTCTCCCTCCCGCCGCCGGCCTGTCCCTGTCCCTCCTCCTGCCCTCCCTCCTGCCTGTCCCTGCCTGTCCCTCCCTTCCGCCCTCCCGTCCTCCTTCCCGCCTGTCCCTGTTCCGCCCTCTCTCTGAATCGACCTCGACCTCTCTCGCTCTCGCCCTCTCTCCCGCCTCTTGCTCTCCCGCCCTCTTGCTCTATCGCCCTCTCGCCCCTGCCCCCTCTCCGCCCTCTCCCCCTCTCCCGCCCTCGCCTCTCGCTCTCATTCTCCCTCGCCTCTCCCTTCCCCCCCTCCCTCACATTCGGCATCACGCTGTCGGTCTCCCGGCATGGATTTGTAGTATTTATTATAATTATTTAATATTATTAAGAAATGTAAACTTTTCGTTTGTGCTAATTTATTTGAAATATATTGCAAATTTTGGCTGCATGCTCACTGTTGACGACGACGAGCACAACTTGAATGTGTCTGCATGTCGAAGGTCCCAGGGACGAATTACATAATTTGAAATCGGAGTCGGATTTGGGATACCGGATATCCAGCGCCAGATCTCGCTTAGCTTAGCCGAAATATCACTTAGCTTAGCCGAAATCTCGAATATGAAAAATGAAGCTGCTCACTCTTGCTTTCCATAATAAGCCCTTAAATCCCATACCCTGGGCAGTCTGTAGAGAATTATGAGTCAAGAAGTGAAACAACGGAATGGACCCCATGGCTTGCTCAGTGAAGGAAATCAATGTTACGTCCTGAGTTGTGGCAGGGGTAAGTGGGATGACGAGTTGTTCCCGAATACTTACCAAGACGATGACTGATGGTTTGTGATCACTACTGTACGATGACTGATGGTATTACTGTACGATTACACAGCAGATTAGTAGCGTTAGTAGTAGTGGCGGTCTCGCTGATGAAGGCGGATCCCACAAGATACTTTATAAGGAAGCTATCGACTGTTGTAGTCAATAGCTTGGTTTTCTTGTACCGTTCTCATCTTGTTATCCAAGTCGTTGGAACAAGCGAAACGGAAGTACGGCGATTGACAAACATGACAGAGATTCTCTCGTAAAATGCCAGTGACAGCTCAGCAGTAAGTTACTGTAGCATTACTGTAGCAACGGCTGGGGTGCTGTGGCGTTACCAGAAAAGGCCTGTGCTGTTACGTTCGACTGGACGTATCGACTCGACTTGAGTGACAAGCGTGGAGTACCGGTTTTGCAAGGGATTCGAGTGTCGATGTCATCGTAGTGACTGCCAAACCTCCCCCTGCAAGGGCCGTGGATATGGCGCCGACAGTATGCGAGAGTGTAGGGTATTACCCTAGGCGGAGTAGTGAATATACGAGCAATGGAATGGATACGAAGTATCTCCAAATGTCGTAGAGAAGAAGGTTGGAACTGACAAGTTGACTGGACTTGAATGCAGCCCGCGGTATGTGACAGCGTGAAGTCAATGAGATTCAAGAACTCAGACCTAAGGTCCTTGTTCGGTATGAGTACATGTTAAATACAAGTCGAGCAATGCCACTACTAGCAGCTGCGGTACTAGGATCGTCACCAATACTACTAGTACTCGTACTAGTATGATGTCATATGGAACTGCGCCGAACGAGACAGAAGGTTTCAGTTAGTAATGGAGGTCATGAGATCGAGAGGGTGCGCGGGGCGTAAGAAGTACGAATCAAAATGTGAAAATGATCCTAATGATAGTCCATATGATACTGAACACTGTAACAAAAGTTCAGACGAAACGATCAATGTAAGAGGCACGCGTAGATAATCATAACATGTGTGTTCCTGATTCTGCCACGGCCGTCTCAATACACTGTGGCAAGGGAGGGACAAGGAACTGAGTGCCAGCCCATTACAGTAACACACCACCAGAAATTGGATGCCAGTCTACTCTCGGATTTTCCTCGGGCTGAGACCAAAGGCAAAGGAAGCATCACCGGTGAATGCGAATACACCAATGACGACCGTGAAGAGACGTTAGGACAAGGCATGACCCCCAGTGAAAACCGGTTCCGAGACGGTCTGAGTGAATCCGGGCCTATCCGGGCGTGACCAAGATCAGCTGACATTCCTCGGTTCAAATCTGTGATTGCTTTGTTTGATTGTTCGTCATGTTCATTTACAATACTGTACAGTATATTCCCACTGGTCGACGAGCAACACTCCAGTGTGTGATGCAGTGATGTTGTGCTTGTCTTGTCTTGACTCAACCTGTGAAATCTGTGAGACACACCACGCGTCCTACCATCATCCTACCGTATAAAGACCACTT
Source organism: Lactarius quietus (assembly GCA_015025155.1). NCBI lineage: Eukaryota > Fungi > Basidiomycota > Agaricomycetes > Russulales > Russulaceae > Lactarius > Lactarius quietus. Next base: position 369,824 of record WITN01000019.1, on the reverse strand, counting down.
CAAACTCTGTAACTTAATCTGGTTCGACCCCCACCATCCCACCTATATGCACCCTCCCCACCAAGCATCCATCCCGTTCCACCGTCTTTCAACCTATCCAGTGATTCCCATCCCCTGGTTTCGCATTCTAATGGGGTCAGCCACCTCTTCAGCTGCACCAGCTGACAGCACCGACCTGCTATGACTACGGCTCACCAATGTTCCAACTATGATAACACACACTTTGAGGTACGGACCGTGCACACATCTCATTGGCACATTGGATATATTATCTGCCATCCTTTTCAAGGACCATCCAATGGCGCAAGTCGTGGGCTCCACAGGTGTGCTCAGTTGTCATCAGTGTGGGGCAGCAGTCCAGACAACACAGTGTGTGTTCTTTTTTCATCTGGAGCTAGCATATATTAACCAATCTATTGTATTTATCATAGTCTGATCTCAAAACTGTGGAGGATAACATCAATTGCGGGTTGATAAAGGTGTGTGCGTGTTTTTTCAGATGCTGAAAGTGCACTGAAACTACACTAGCTCTCAGTGTAGCGTTATCACCTAACGCTGGTTCGACTTGAACCGATCTGCGGCGTAATGCTCGAGCGTATGGATGAATCTTGATAATCATGGGCAACTTAGCTTAGTTGCACTGCCACTAGGTCAATTGATAGACACTAGGGTACCCCGAAGGACAAGCTTCAATCAATAGATTGGAAGAGAAGAGAATAGATGAATGGTGATGATTCAAGAAGACCAAGCTAGAGAGCCTTGGTCTTTACTACACAACTTATATACAGATACACACTGGCTTTAAAGCGCAGCTAGAACATCAAACCCTAGTACAACGATCCTAGTAGTGAGTCATGATATATCCTGAAACACCGGCAAACCCAAACACCGGCGACGTGTAAGTGTCCATGACTAATAAAGGCTTACTATCGTAGTCATAACCATATAGTAAGCGTTCCGTACTCCGAGACCTCGTAATGATGCTGATAATTAGTCCGTCGCATGTCAAACCGTGACACTCAGCATGCTGCATTGCCTTCACCGCAATGTCCCCAGTGTTGTCAAATGGTAATGACAATGCACCATGATCGGTGTGATGAGTGCTTACTGTTTATATGCAACAGCAAGGCTCAAGGTCACAAGGATCAGGGTGGCTGATGTCGAACCAAACAAGGAGTAGAACAAGGACAAGGAACTGTGGACCATGAGTAGCAGGACAAGGATGAGGAACAACCCAATGGTGTGATGAGTGTCTCACTGTTTAATCGCAACAGCGAGACCAAGGATCACAAGGAGCAGGGTGGCTAACGTCGAACCAACAAGGAGATAAAACAGGGACAGGGAACAATGGACCACGAGTAACAAGACAAGGATGAGGAACAACCCAATAGTGGGAAGCTGCTCAGAAGACAGGAATGTACAAGTGGGGATGTCGCAAGTGGACAGTCTGAGGGACTGTCTGTTACATTGCTCCAGCTTATATACCTGAATACATGGTCTGTGCGTACTTTAGGGGAGGCCCAACTCCGATCCACGGGTGGGCCCATGGAATACTCTAGAAGAGTTCTAAAGATAGCATGGAATGTGCTGGAAGGTTTTCTAAGTATATCGTCCAATAGCATTAATCCCTGACAAGCGGAGCTTGTCAGGTGATTGATCAACAATCTTCATTTACCAATCAACGGACTTTGTTTATCAATCAACAATCTTTGTTGATTGATCAACAAACAAGTCATGTGAGGTCATCCGACCTTTCGCTTGGTAAGTCCCGGTTCCGGACCGGACCTTTCTTGAATAGGAAGGAAAGGATTATCCAATCCTTTCACGCGTGTCGTCTTGGCTAGTTCCACTAGACCAATACTTCGTATTCCTGGGTTTGTGCGCGTTCCCTTGCGCACTCCTGAGTTTCCCGGTAAGTCACGGACCGAGGTATAGGTTCGTGACAATCGGTATGTTTCCCTTATTCTATTGCCGCAACAGAAACTCAACTTGACTTATAGTATGCCAGGGATCGCCTTCACGCTGGGTGCACAGGACGCACCCCTACACTTCGTAAATTGAAGATGGACTGCATGGCTCAGCAGCATTCAGACAGACTCTGACATGCTCAGATAGTTTCTGTAAATAGTGTGTATTTGTAGGATGTGGAGTATTACACACGAATCCGAGGAGAATCAGTTCAGCTCGGTCTAGCTCAGTTGAAAGTTGAGAATCGCTCAGATGTCAGGCGGACCAACTCAGATACTATCTGAAAAGCGGACAAAATCCAATCTCTACCGTGTTTTTCTGAATACTCAGATTAACGCAGACCATCTCGGACCACCTCAGAACTGGTTTTCACTGGGCATGACCACCAGCACTTGGGCAGCCCATTCTGTACTTGGCGCTACATGACACCAGTGGAATCAGCCGGGAGCTAAGCCATCGCTGAACAAAAGCATAAAGCAAGAGAACAAGCATGGTTTTGCTCGAGCAGGTATCCCACATGTATCATAACATTCAAATAACGTTGGTTGCAAAGGCATCTGGGAAAAAAAGGTGACATATCAGAGGCTTGACAACATTGGCTAAGTGGACACAGAATGAGGGTGAGATCATTCAAGTTAATTCGCAAAAGAAGGCTAGTCACAGGCTTCAAGATCATGATGGTTGCCGTCGAGGTGAGCCAGAGGGTGTACGATAAGGGTCAGAAAAAGCTTTTGCCCTGAGACTGCACATGGACTCATGGCAAGCCCTTGTTCTGTCACAGTAATACGTTTTGCCATGGCATGTTTAACTGGCCCAGCTCCACCGCCCCCTAACGCATCACATGACACATCACGTGACACAATCTTGAACAAAACGCATTACAAATTATCATTTAGGTAATTGTGTGACATGTAATGTGTAACGACATATTAAAAATAAAATAAAGATTTCGCAAAATAACAAATAAACAAAAATAACACGTAAACAATGGATGTTCATGTATCAACATAAACAGTAACCTCCCTCCTCCACGTCGCCCACCCTCTTTCCACACGCATCGTCTGCGCCCCCCCTTTGCATGACAACGGGGCATGCGAACGTGGCCTCATTGCGCATGCCCCTTGTGGCTGTGCGGCCACCCCCTTGCGTGCCCCCTCCCGCTGGCACAGCACCCACCTCCGTCTCCTCCCTGCGCCCCTCCCCCTTCTCCCTGCACCCTCCCCCTTCTCCCTGCACCCTCCCCCTTCTCCCTGCACCCTCCCCCTTCTCCCTGCACCCTCCCCCTTCTCCCTGTGCCCTCCCCCTTCTCCCTGTGCCCTCCCCCTTCTCCCTGCACCCTCCCCCTTCTCCCTGCGCCCTCCCCCTTCTCCCTGTGCCCTCCCCCTTCTCCCTGTGCCCTCCCCCTTCTCCCTGCACCCTCCCCCTTCTCCCTGCGCCCCCCCCTTCTCCCTGCGCTTCCCCCCCTTCTCCTCCCTGCGCTCCCCCCTTTCTCCTCCCTGCGCCCCCCCCCTTTCTCCTCCCTGCGCTCCCCCCCTTTCTCCTCCCTGCGCTCCCCCCTCCTTTCTGCCGCATTCCCGGTTGGGTGCGTGTGCAGAGGGCAGGGGCCACACCCCCTCAGTGTGGTGGGAGGGGGTTAACCCGGAGGTGTAGGGGGTGCAGGAAGTGACTGTGCGCACCCACCCTCTTCTCAGGCTGCGCCACACCCCCTGGACCCCTCACCTGCCCTCCCCACCAGTCCCCCTTCTCCCGCCATGCACCATGGCACAGCATGGCACGCCCCTCCCATTTGCACGCAAGCTGGGGTGTTGGGGCGATAGCACACTCCACCCGGGCTGCGCACTCTCCACCTCACTCACATGTGGACCAGGGTGATGGGCAGGGTGCCCCCCCTCTGCCCCCCTCTTCACGTGTCCCGTCCTGATCGCATACAACCCAGGGGGGTCAACAGGAATCCCCCCCCGGTTGCCGTGCCTGGGCCAGACCATCCTGCCCTGCCCCTCTCCTTTGCGTGTGGGGTGGAGATGAAGGAGCAGGGGGGCAGCACCCCCTTGTGCGCAAGGCGGGGGTGAGGGGACGCAGGGGGAACCGCCACCCTCCAGCACTTCCACCAGGGCTGCGCGACCCCACCCTGCTTGCACGCACTGAGGCACAGGTGGGACTGCACGCCCCCACTCCTCTGCCTTGGCTGCCCCACCTGGTGTGCCTGCGTCCAGGCACAACCTGGGCATGAGGGCAGGTAGCACATGACCCAGGTATGGGAATGGGGCAGGGAGCGGGGCAGCAGGCGTGAGCGCAAGGGGGAGGGGGGCAGGGTGGCAAGCAACCTGGGTGCATGGGCACAGCAGTGCGCAAACACGGAGGGGTAGGGCAGGGATGGGCCATGCATGCTGAATGCACTCTTCCCCCCCTCTACAGTATTGACTTCATCAAAAAAAGTACATAGATTATGTAATTTATATTAGTTAATAAACATTTGCTAATCAAAACATAAAAGCAATGTTGATGTCCATAATGGTACATGTTACATGTCACACAATTACATAAATGATAATTTGTAATGTGTTTTGTTCAAGATTGTATCAGGTGATGTGTCATGTGACGCGTTAGGGGGCGGTGGAGCTGGGCCAGTTGCATGTTTCACACGAAGATATTTTATGAGGGCGTGGGAATCAAGTTCGCACCTTGGTAAACCTCAGCTAATTCCGCTCTCAATAGAAGTTGCGGGAATTGTTGGAGCATAGGCATCAGCAAAGCGTATTCTAGCTGGAAATACTAGTTTGCGAGGTCATAGGAGGGTATTTGCCATGTTCCAGGCAAGTTTAACTAGCCTTGTATTTATACAGTATCTAGATCCACGTAACTAAATCCAAAGCTAACCCTGCGCCAGCGCCTGAGAGCCTTTCTTTGAACTGCTATCCATAGTCCAGGATCTTCTTCAGCCTCAGGTGTTGGCCGTCACTCTCTGACCACGGTTCTCACTCCCATTCGAAACCATTACTTGCCGCGGCCCTGCGACTTGTCATAGTACGCATGTCGTGCATTTAGCTCAATGATGACGCCAACTCCGAGTCGAGACAGTGTAGGCCATAAGTTGTTCCAGCTACTGTACATGACTTCACAATGACTATGAATGTCTGGATCAACTGATGGAGTGGCTGGTAGTCGAGATTAGTTCAATCTATATTAGGAAATTCAGCATGATGCTACGTGTCATTACAATGTCTCGCGCGGGACAAAGCCCAGAGTAATCAGCCTCACCAACAGCATCGATGCCTGTAGGCCTTGAAGCCTGGTTCACGCAAATACCCCCCGTAACACGCACATGGCTGGCTCTGGCCGTCCTCACAAGCGTGGCAGTTGTACGTGCCACCTCTTAGGCGCCCTGGTGCAACTCCACTCACCACGAGCGAATGGCTGACACCATCCCTTCGCCCACAGCAATGCCAGTTGGTGACGCCCTTGCAGCTCTATTTTAGCTTCAAGGCCGCCTTCCGGAACGCCCAGGTAATGTTTGTTCCTCTACGCACACCATTCGGGGCTATTGCGTCTATTCGTCTGTCTCTCATACATTTGTGCAGCCATGGCGGACGGTCACCACGTTCTTCTACTTTGGCACCATATCCTTAGACTTTGTCTTCCACCTGTTCTTCTTGTGAGCGTCTCGTCTCCCCTTCCCGACAAACAACCACCGGTGCTGACTCTGTTTGGATCTTTGCCCCGACCGATGACCGCATCAGCATGCGCTATAGCCGCATGCTCGAAGAGTCCTCGTTCGCGAACCGCAAAGCAGACTACTTCTGGCTCCTGTTTCTCTCTGCTCTCATGCTTCTGGTACGTCTCCCACCTCACCCCTCTGTATAGTAACCACCTCCTGGAGTGCGCCACAATCTCATTCCTCGCTCTGCTCCAGGGCCTATCCCCGCTCTTCAATCTCCCCTTCCTCTCCTCTCCACTCGCCTACGTGCCGATCTACTTCTGGTCCCGCCGACACCCTTCCACGCCTATCTCGCTGTTCGGCCTGCTCACCATCACCGCGCCGTACCTACCCTTTGCGCTCGTCGCTTTCTCTTGGGTGCTGAGCGGCACGTGGCGCGCCGCGGCGAGCGATCTCGTCGGTTGCGCCGTGGGCCACGTAGGCTGGTTCGTCCGTGACGTGTGGGCCCGCGAGATGGTAGGAGGGCCAACGATATTCAGCGAGGCACCAGGACCACTGTCTGTCTATTTCTCCTGTCCATCGTTCACCGTGTGTTAACCCATATCACTCAGGAAACGCCTATTTGGTGATCTCTGAATGCGTTGCCTACCCACTTGTGAAACAACTAGCAGTGATTTTCTATTGTCGCCTTCCCCATGTTCGAACTACGATGTTATTTACTGTCATGGTCCCCGCTGGCATCCGGCTCGGATTTTTGCCAATAGCAAAACTTGTGTACATTGATTGCACGTATACACCAGGGGCATGGTATCCGAAGCGAACCGGGTGATATCGGAGAAAAGACAAGGTGACCAAAAAATATAAGCATAAGAAGATCGAAGTGAGCACATGTGATTCGCGTTTTAAGCGAGGGAGGGCGCCAGCACTAGATGAAACGGAGAATTTCCAGAAAACTCGAGAACGCGCACGCACCAGAGGCGCACTATACGGAAAAAGTGGTTTACAAAGTACTATGCCCCGTTCGCCATCTTTGCTACTCGTAGCATCGCGCTCCGGTTTTGCCGTGGCACCATGGTGGGGCCTGTAAACTGCTTGGGGGACGGGTCCGCTGGGGAGTAGCAAGGGCGCCGCCTATGTCGGATGTTCGAGAGAGCGAGCGGCGCGTGGAGATAAGATCGCCTTGCGCTGACGCCGGCGAGAGTAAGATGGAGAGTAAGGACCATCAGAAGAACTGGACCGCGACAACGATGGACGTGACATGACGACTGGTGACTTGACTATAGAAAAAGTAAAGAATAAATTGGTCGTCGGTGCAAACGGCACAGGGGGAAACGTACACTGATACGAAGTAGGCGGAGGGGTGTCCTTTGATAAGCGTAAAGCCGCGCTGCGGTTCTGCCGTGGCGAGACGGCAGGTGGCCTGGTGCTCGCAACGGAGAACGACTCGCGTCGCTTGTGTCCCGGGACGCCCTCGAATGTCCGCGCTTGGCCTCCTTCAACGCCGCGGCGGCTCTTGCTTCCTCCTCGGCCTTCGCCTTTGCCTGCGCAATCGTGATGATGGGCCTCGGGCGTGTGGGCCGCGGTGGTTGCGCACCCGAAATACGCAGCGACGCGGCACGCGTCATGCGAGGGGCCACCACTGGGGGCGCAGTGGAGGCAACGGCGATGCTCTCTGTGCGTTTGTGCCCGGGGACGTCGGCGAACATCTTCTGAAGGGCTGCCTTGGAGGGTCTGGTGCGGGGCGCGTGCTCGCGCTCGATCTTGGGAGGGGTCACGCCTGCGCGCAGATCGGCAGCGCGGGTGGTACGTGGTACAATGGTAGGGGAGTCGTGGGATAGAGGGATTTCGCGAGCCTTGAAGGGGGTGCGCTGTGGCGTACCATTGGTCGCAGAGCTGCCAGCAGCCGAGTTACCGCTGGTGCTTGTCGGAACGCGGCGCGGTGAGTGGGATGGCTGGGTTGACGGGGCGGATCGGACATAGGCGGGTACTCCTCTGGAAGTTCCGAGGTGGGGAAAGGCGGCGAGGACACGAAGAGAGAGGCGATCTGAATCTCAGCGATCTCGACGTCTGGGGAGCCTATGATCGCGTTTTGGTCTCTGGTGATACCGTATAGGGCACGAAGAGAGGATGGTGACTGTTCGCGGGCAATCTGTGGATCAGGGTCACCCATAATCGTGTTCCACACTTCGATGGCACGACGACGTTCGAGCACATACACCCAAACTGGCCCCCTGGAAAGGTCAGACAATAAATTGGCCATATATGTACAACGAAGGTCCTTACTCGGCAAATGAACGAGCGTCTTCCCCAAACAATTCGAAGAGGGCCTCGGGATCGGTCTCCACATCGAACTCCATCTGCCTCTCTTTCACGATCTGTGACGACCAAGTTTATACCAGTTCGATCCGCGGGCCGGGGGCGTCGTACCTCAAACTTAGCCTCAGTAATTCTATGTTCAATCTCGAAGCGGTGGTCTAATGCATGCGGCTTGATTATCGCCACCGTTCGAGTAGGGTTGATGTCGACCAGAGTACCAACCACATCCTTGTTGACAAGATTTTGTTCCGACATTGAAAGAAAGACAGTTGCGTGAAACGCGCAAGGGGAAATACAGTAAGATAATCACAGAAATTGAGCCGAACGGTGGGAAAAGGAAGTTAATGAAACGAAAGAACGATGGGTTGAGTGTGGCAAATGATAATGACAGCTCATCAAAACCGTTTAGCCGATGCGTGGAATCGGATTACTAATCATCGTCTCACCATTCACTTTTGCTATAGACACCGTCACGAAAAGGAGCGTCTACGCAAACCAAGAATGAACTGAGCTAAGTGACGTCTGAGATCTGAAATTCAGCCCACTTGGATACCGAAATGGAGTCATTCCAGCGCGAAACTGTCGCCAACCCAACCTTTATACGCAGCGGAATCGATGAACTCCTTCCCACAGAGTCCAACATTATGTGGACGGCGAGAATGGCGGTCGAACGGATTCACGTCACACTGCCGGGACGTGACATATGAATCCACTGAGGTGCTTTATAGGACGCGCAAATATCCTTGGACTTCAGACTATGGCTGCTGCGCAAACCGATTCCCTCCATCTATCCTGCCGTGCGTCCTCGAACATACACGGACCGTGCCTGGCAAACCGCGATCCCTAATCTTCGACGCTCTACTATTCCGCGCCAAACCTCTCAACAACACTTGTCTGGTGCCCTGTAGCCTCCAGTATTATAACGAAGACGACAGCGCCGTCTTCTCTGATGGCATTTACGACATCTTCACTACTCTTGCATACCCTTCTTTCTTCCCGTCGAATACTCAGTGCGTGCTAAACGACGCCAGGTTGTCCCTTATCGCCAAAACGTCAATGTAGCCAACCCAGACATCGCTGATGACGATTTTAAGCTAATAGGCGACATTTCAGAGGTTTGCCCTCCCTCTACGATACATTAAATAAGCGCCAACCTATTCTCTCCCTTGTAGGCTCACCTTGAGTCGTCAGAGGAAGACATCACAACTCTGACGAGTGCGACTACAGTGACTACCAGAAACCTATCAATTAACTGACATTGCTGCGGCGGCAAGACCACCTTCCGGAGCGCATCCTTCTCCAACTGAGGCGGGCCGCAAGCGCATTTCTTGCAGACCTTTGCAAAAGGCTATAATAGAAGAGGACTGAAGGTATTCGTCCATCTCTCAATACATATGACTATCCTGAGGCGGCAATCTGGCCATATGCTTGTGCTTCTAAGTTATGAGATGCGGTATATAGTCCGCATCCACAAATGCATATCTACTCAACATGGAAGTCCAACTCCTGGACAGTTACACGCACTCATCACAAGTGCCCCAAAACAAACTACAACTACAAACTTTGAGATAGTTCAGAAAGGATACATATGCCCTTCATGAATCCCAAATCGCCCCAAATGCTGGAATGCCTCTGCTTATCAAACCATACACGACCTTCTGAGTGAGTGTCTGATTCGAAATTATGCAGACGGCCTCCGCTTTGAACTCTTGCACGAGTCGGTAAGTCAATTTCACCATGTCTGGCCTTCCATGCACCCGAGTGTCTTGAAATACAATTAGTAAGGAGTCCTTCCATTTGTGAGCCATGTCTTACCATAAATAACCGCATCCGGAGAATTTTCCAGAACTGTGTCGACCAGTTCATCTCCAAACGTTTCGCGCACATTTGGAGATGTCCACAGCAGTCGAATAGGGACACGCTGTTCGAGAATGCACGGCATGCAAGGTCCGATCCCGCTGCCAGTAGCCACAAGAACCACACGCCGGAAAAGAGGTGCCACATGAATAAATCCAGTGGTTGGAATGCCGCGCACCCATATTTCACTTGGTGGATTCTGGATCTTCTTCATTGTCCAGTCTCCTGCTAGAGATATAACCGAAGAGAATCCCCGCTTTCCAGGTTCTGCAATCGTGGCAAAACTATGCCACTCCGTGAGAGGGCTGTCTGAAATCCGGACAAAGCTCCCTGCCACTGGCGTAGCTACAATGATTGTGAATCGTTAACGACGTAAAAAATCTCGACTTGAGCGGAACACCTACCATAGTCAAAGTATAACCTGACGGCGTGGCTTGAAAGCACCACGGAGCGTACTGGGATCTTCCTCAGCCGAAGCCAAGGGAGCATTATCGAAATGGTCATGACCAAGACAAGCCAAAAAGGTGCGGCGTGAAGGAGACTGTGCCCGAGAGATTGGTCCTCATGCTTATAGTCGTTTGTTAACGATATAACCTGAATTTGCTATTCCATCAACGATGCCAAGGCCTTCGGTTTGTAGGCGCACCTGACACCATACTAGAAGCGTAGCGGTCCATCCCAAGAAGCGGTGCGTAACTTCGAAACGGTTGTGGTATTTCGAACGAATGACTGGAATCGCACTGACGACGATGCCAAGCAGCAGCACCAATATGCAGTATGTGACGATCACAGTCAAGAGTGAGGTCTTGGTTGATCTATTGTCAGACGTAATTCATCACTGATGGGTATTTGCCTTACTGGCCCGGTATGAAGAAGCTCTCGTGTCGCTTGGCCCGTGAACAGGGTCAGCCACATAACGCCAGAGATGGCAAAACCGGAGTGTACTTGTAGGCACGACGAATCAATGTAGCTCATAGCAGGCAAGGTGACGGCTGGCTCACGCCCTCCAATATGGTAAACACAGCACACATTGTACGAATGCGTAGGGGCCATCTGCTCGGGCATACATGAGTAGACATAGGAATTTGTGACTGACAACATACGAAAGTGGAACGGCACAGAATATGGCGAAGAAGGCGTTGATCACGTAGTCCTGTCGCATGAAGATGGAGCTGGATATGTTGGCTGTGACAATGAGGCCGAGACGCTGGGCAGTCGCCCCACCCTGGCATAAAATGGCGACGAAGATTGACATGTTGACAACAAGGACGATGCCAAACAAGCGGCGATACAGTGAAAAGACCTGATGGCGAAGGTTGCGGAGAAATCTGCCTTGCTTCTTCGGGGGAAGAGTGTCCTTTTCGTACCCATCCCAAAGTTCAGCTCTCTCAGGCGTTGAAAGCGACATATTACTCTCGTTGGAAACCTCCGTTGGTACCCTCTCTAGATTTTTGGTAGCACCCCGTATGATGTCCCCATTGTAAGCTGCAGGTGGAAGCTCCGGTTTGGTGGTAACCTCGATGAAAATCTTTCCTGGTACGTCTTCCTCCATCTTGGGAACGATTTGGTTGCCAATGCGGTCTAGGTGCTCTAGAGTTCCGTCAGGGAGCCACCGGCCAAGATTGCCAGTGTTGAACATGTAGGATCTGATAATGAGTCAAGTTAGACAAGAGTTGTTGAAGAGACGCCGACCCTGTTGAGAGGCTAGCCATATAAGAGGAGGTTAGAAACTATGGAGCGCGCCGGTGAGCGAGAGAGTTAATCCTGTTCGTCCTATAGTATGTGGTGATGGAGGCCTCCAGCGCCACGGTCAGCGCCTCGAGGGGCTGATGGCCATGGTAGGAGCACATGGCCATCCACGCAAATTAATCTATTTGTATCCACCAGGGATACAGAACAGGAACCAAGATACTCGGGTACCTCTAATATACGGCCTCAGGGTTTTCGCCGCAGCGCTTTGGTCATATTGACTCCATAAACCTTTTTCGCATTGGTGTGTCCATATAGCTTACGTCCATTCGGGGGTAAGTCTTTGGGTAATCTCCTGTTGATCACTTTTAGTTACCTACAGATTGTCCTTTCGCACTGGAGTGTCCATATCAGGTACTCTGCTTTGGAGATAATTCTTTTGACTAGGCAAGTTGCTCCTGCGCCAAAGATCCCTTTTTATCCTGGTTTCGGTCTTCTCCGTTGTGCCTGCTACGGGAAATCAACTGTGACGGTTGTTGCGCGCAAAAAACAAACACTCACCATTGAATGCAAATATGCCAACGAGACCACAAAGAAACGTTGGGACAAAGTACGACCACCAGCACTCGGAGAGCACCTTCTATACTTGGCGCTACGCGATGCCAATAAAATGACCAGGAGAAAAGCCCTTTCTGAGATATAAATAGAAAGAAAGAGGACAAGCTAGGACTTGATTTTGGTCGTGCAAGCACTCCACAGGTATCATGTCAAAGGTCATGTCAAAACGCTGGTGAGCAGGATTTGGAAACAAAAACCCGAGTGATACATCGACAGTTTCGCTCAAATGAAGAAAGTCATGCTGTTCAATACTAATTTAGCAAAAGAAGCTATTCAAGTTCACAAGTTTCAAGAACCATGATGAGGACGGCGTACCGTAAAGCTCCGACCCGGAGACAGCAAAGGTCCTGATAAACCCGAATCCGCTGAAGGCGTGGGAACTGTGATTGCGGCGACAAATCTCCGCTCGAGTCGATACGGTCAGGAAATTGGGCCACTACAGAGTAGGGAGTGACCACTACCACTTCAATGGAAGTTGCGGAAATTGTAGGGGCTAATACAAGTGTATCAGAAATGCGTATTTTGGCTAGAAGTACTAGTTTTGACGTGTTTACAGGGGACTTGCCTAGTTCTACTACCCTTTTTTTTTCCCTTTTTATAAAATTTCGTGCGCCTGAAGGTACAGAACCTTATATACTGTAGCACGTTGCACTTCACTACTCCAGACTTTTCTCCTCTCTCTTGTGTGTGGGTCCCCCTCCGTACAAACAACTCCCTCGGCTTGAAAGCCGACGTCGTTCTACTACCGTACTAGGCCAGTCTAGTATTCATATCTCGTAGTTTCTGACTGAGTAGTACCATCGGCGAGACCATCGGAGCTGAGTTCGTGAACCGTAGGTACCGCACCACGGTAGTAACTTCAAGTTAATTGAAAACGTCAGGCAAGTCACAAGATGAAGTGCTGGTGAACACTTCTTCGTTGTTGAGATCATCCCCATCACCGTGATTCCACCCCAAAGTTTCCGCTCTCCCGCTTTATATTTCCTTGACATACGCACGTCGCGCACTCACTCACTGGGAGCTCAAAGATTAGTCCAACTCAAAAGTCCGAGATAATAAGTCGACAGTATTCTCGCCGATCTGGTTACTTGATTTCACATGAGTATGATAAGATGGGATGCTGTTCGAGGCAGTATGAAAATCATGATGTGTGGATGTAATATCTTGAGTAATGGAAAACAGCGTGAAGACCAAGTGGGTGAAGGTACCACTGAAATTAAGGGTCAATTCGAACCGTAGATGAAAGATTATGGTTTCGAGCGTTTCTCTAGACTCTGAAGAGTCTATATGTTACACTATATAAGCCAAATCACCTGCATTCATTACGTGCGCTAAGTCGGTGACATTGATCTCAGCAGGGGAGGTCACGCTATGGGGATCAACAGTGCAGTTAAAGGGTATACGAATCAACAAATTACAGTGAAAGCCTGACAAAAAGGAGACTCGTGGCGATGTCGCTATCAACCAAATCTCTGCCGCTCGATGACTGATTTCTGCCTAGAATCTCGAGAAACGCGCCTATTCAAGGTCAATCTACCCTGTCCAAACACAGAGAATCCGAACCCCAGGAACTCACCAGTAGTACTCCATCACGTCACTCTGGCCAAGCTCGCGAAGGATGTTCTCGTCATGTGTAGTAATGATAAGCTGGAAGTTGGCGTGCTTCTTCTCATTGATGATGCTGCAAATGGATGAGCTTGATATGTGTAGGACATAAGACCCTACTCACTCGACTAAGCTAGCCGCCAGGGCATCGATATTCATCAAGAGCGTTAGTCGGCTCGTCAAGCGCCAGTATCCCACAATTTTGACCAAACGAATCAGAGAGGGCAAGCCGAATGATGATGGATGCTAGCATCTTCTGTCCGGCCGAACAACGGCCTCGCATATCCATCTCCACTTGGTCTTTCATCATCACGACCTGTAATATATGAGTTTGGGCACACTCAGAAGAACACTACGGACTCTGTAGTTATATGAGCGCTTTGATGCGCCACCTTCACTATCATAGCGAATCCGAATCCCGTCAATGTCTTCAGATATGATCGTTTCAGATTGCATCAGCATCTCGACGAACAATGCATACCGGTGCCTTGGTACGTCTTATTCCAACGGTGACTTATTGTATCATTTACTTCCTCCATCTTCAGGGAATGATACTTCGTTATCGCCCTACGAGAGCAGGTTAGCGATGAGTGTAATCCTGAGGAAGGAGAAAGCCTACTTGTCTAGTGCTTTACCATATTTTTCAAGGTCGTTATTAGCCATATCAGACATCTAATCCGATCAGACTGCGTTCGTCGCCACAACATGGGGGCTTACCTTGACCTTTATTAATTGATCAGTATACGTCTTGCTAGTGTCGCTGTAGTCTCCAAGATCTTTCTCTAGGGTCTGGAGCTGGGCTCTTAACGAAATTAACTCGCCGCCAATGTGAGCGCTCTGATCAGAGAATGTCAACTGGGATGCCACAGAGGATGTGACAAGACGACCGTTTGCTGCATCTCGTTCTCCCTGTCTTTCTCTGGTTGATATTTCTCCTCGAAGTTGCGCTTCGCTTTGGCGGCCCCCTCCAAGTCACAAGAATCTATTGCGTCCTGAGTTTGTTGAATGTCATTTTGCAACTTTCTGATACGGCGATTTTCACGCAGATTGGTCAAGGCGGCTCCTCCTTCGTTGATCTCTTTGTCCAACTGAGCAATGTTCTTTCGAATTTGCTCAATGTCGAGCCGGAGTTCACGTATTCTTGTCTCGTAGCGCGTTATGGCATCAGCACGGTCCTAAAGCTTTTTACCGCGTCTTTCCCCTATGTAACTGAATCCAGATACATCAGCGGTTGTCGTAGCATTTAGATGCTGCAGGACACTCACCGCTCAATATGCTTGCTGGCGTCCCCAAGTTTATCAGTACTTTTACTGAGTTCTTGAGCCACTTGCTGGGCCCGAGACAGTTTAACATTGAATTCTGTTTGCGTGGCTTGATGATCTTGATCGAGAAGTATACATACATGAGAACACCTTTTGCAGTCGGAGCACCAGCTTCGTTGCAGGGCCCAGACGAACGACGCTTTTTCTGAAGCATGTAATGGTATTATTAGCCGTGGTTTCCAAGTTTGGATTTAACTTTTCCACCACTTGGACAACTTATCCAGACTATATCGTACTGTATTTATAGGTCCCCCACTAATGATACCTTTCAATGTCTGGACTGTCGCTGGATATCCCACAATTCCTCTCATCTCTGTAACCCGACCGTCAGATTTTAATACATTTCCTTTTATGTGTTTACTCACGTCTGCGAAGAACCACTGGCAGCTGCTCGTCCCCCGCGATGCGCTGCCAGTACGCTCCTTCATCGGCTTCGATAGTCGGAATAGATGTGTCACTAGTATAGCTGCCCCGGACTCTTCTCAAGAGAACCGGAGGCAGTTTCTTCAGATGAGCGACCCGCGCTATCGGACTCGTATCCTGCTGGAGCCTACTCGAGTCTCCCGGCCAATACACACCCGGTAGGCCAGTGACGAGGCGGCAGTATAGCTCACGGAACTGTGGTCCTTGCTTGCGCACAATGTTCCCAACCTTGCCGCGGTTCTCACCTGGCAGGACCATTCGAGGATCACCGCTATATGAAATCCCTGCGATGGTCTCAAACAGCTGCGTTTCGCTGAATTCCGCTGGGAGTGTTAACAGCGCCGCGCGCACCGCCGAAGTCAAATTGACCTGCTGCGTTAACCGCACTCGGGCGTCATCCTTGATGATTCTCAACGGTTTATGCATACGTCCAGCAAGATAAAGTGTGTTCCAATTGAGTAGGTCGGAACAGAGGTTGTCCACCGACGTGACGCCGTATTTGATCGTCTGTGTAGCAAGCACAACAACTCATCTCAGTTTAATCCCACGAACAAGGAATGTGACCCACCCTGCCTTTTACTTTCACAAAAGCATTGAACCACACCCCGGGACCAACCTCCTCGACCCTGGTCACAAAAGACGAGCCGAATGTCCTCGCGTACATGGCATAGTGAGATGGGTGCTGCGCCATGTTAATCGAGTGGAAATGAGCCGGGTGTGTGACTGCGAACATAAAATCAAGCATTGGGGGTGCACCCTTCTCGGTCTGGTACCCATCCTGCTCGAATACCCCCGAGCCATACGCAAACGCATATCGGATGGGGGCATTGAAGTCCGTCACTACGCTCTCCAGCAGCGCGCGCTTCGAGTTCGACACCGACAACAACTGATTCTGGCCGAATGTCGCAGGTAGATGGGGAAGGGCCTGATGTCGATGAGGGATGGAGGGACGGGGCGAAGGGGATAGTCGTGTGCGCTGCTTCGCAGTGGAATGTCTTGACGGTGGCGGTGGCGGCTGTAAGGCATCGGTCGATGGCGTTGGTGTTGTTTCTGTTGATAAGGAGCATAAAGGGATCAGGGCGGATGCGATACGGCGGCGAGGTGCGTGTGTGACTGTGGACAACATGTTGAAGGGCGCATTCAAGGGACGAAGACGACTTCAATGCCGTCACGGCCGGCAATATCCCGACCCGGTTCCGGGAACAGCCGGTGATGGTCTACTGTAAGTTATATTCGTCGCAATCGACTCTTAATTACATCTGCCGTTTTCCTCCAACTTGAAGACTCTGTACCCTCAATCCACCTTCACGCCTGTTACGCACCCCTTCCACGGGCGCAATCGCAGAGCTGACCCCACCCGGGCTCTCGGCGGGAAACGCCGAGTTCGCTTTCTTCTCCTTAGGCCCTCCAACATATAGTCCGCCAGCAGTCCAACGAGCCTCAATGATCGACTTGATACTCCATAGCCACGTGAAGAAGAAGATAGGCGTGCTGAGAAGCACGTTAAGAACGGGGAACAAGTCGGGATATCGTGCTGGCGGGAGGAATACGAGCTCCATCAAGTGAAGCAGGGCACAGCCTAGGTAGACCATCTAGCTCGGGAAGTTTGATAAACTTAGGACATCAATGAATATAGAACGACCGCACCCATGTCAACATATCCAGATATGTTGCTTTGCTCAGAGCAACAAACGGATCATGACCAACCAATCGGTTCCACAATAGAGTGAGGGCAATATACTGCGCTGTTAGTCCATCCTTTCGCAGCAGAGGCCACATACTATAATAAGTCTTGAACACCGGGATAACCATAAATTCGCGGTATGTGGACACGAACCTGAACACACCGACGTTATTCGCCAACGCGCCTAACTTGAATGTGGTAGAATCATGGGGGGTGATGGAGAGAAGCAGTGTCAAGGGAAGCAAGGGAAGAAGGATTGTCTTCTCGTGGACTTGAAAGGAGAACAGGAAGAAAGACATCGAACTGTTTAGCAGTGCAAGTAGCAGGACTGTCTGCATCACCGTCGGCACGGCCCCCGTTTTGTCCTGGTTTTTCAGCCTCAACCACGCGCGTATCGGGGCGATAGCAGCACCAAGAAACCCGATGAAGGTGAACAGGGTGGATAGTCGCATGAGCGTACTCTGGGAAGCCCAGAATTTCCATTTAACGACCACATTTGTAGCGCACCAGAAGTTAGCCACTTTGTCTTCGAAGATGCCTCTATTGAATGGAAAGACACGGGTGATAGGATCCAGGACTCCGGTGATTGGGGAGAACGGAGGGAGGAACGGCAGGAAAAGTAGCACGAATGTACCTGCAGTGACAACTGCAAGGCGAACGAAAAGACGTGCCCTGTTGCCAATGAGACCAAGAAGTGGGAGGTGCGGAAGAGCCTTACCCATCTCTTGGGCCCAGATATAGACACTTTCCAATAAGGTACGAGCCAATGGCTGGCGCATAATACAAGGCCATTTGCTTGAAGCCTAAGCTGAGAGTGAAGAAAAAGGCTCCTAAAAGATCTCTTCCTTTGATGAAGCTAGTTGCGGCAAGGAGGGTAAAGCCTGGTTTCTCGTCAGCACCGTCCTCATCTTCTCAACTCGCCATGGGGACGTACCGAGCATGACAGAGTTATACTGGAAATGCCCAAAGTCAATCAAGAGAAGGGCAGGTTGAAACAGGAGAGTGAGGAGCGCTGCATTCTTTTCCAAATTTATCAAAATTTCTATTAAGAAGGGTGTAGAGAGTTATACCTGTGTTCGTCGTGAACGACCAGCATGCCAGATGCGCGTGAATAGCCACGCCGCGGGAATGAAGATCGCACAGTCCGAAAGGATGACTGTACTGCGCATGAACAGCATGCTCATAGGGGTCTCAATGCCTCGTGAGGTGTCCAATGCGAACCAACTCGGTTCAATCCAAGAGCCGCTATCCCATAGTGAGGATTGGGCGAGCACATAAAGCAGTCTACGCACATTTTCCCACAGAGCCAAGAATGATAAGCGGTCAGAGGGGGATAATCTAAACCCCAATATTGCAAGTCGTATGTGTACCACTGGCGCGTTGGCAGGTGGTTGGTGAGCTCCATCCAATGCCGCTGGGCTTCATAGTCCCCGAACATAGGAGGGATTCCCTGGCCTAGAAGCGAGAGAAAGGTGAAGGTAACCCCATGGGTCTTTGTAAACTTACTTACCTGAATATGAACCCATCCCTATGCACCAGCGCACTACAACCGACGCGAGTAACGTGCACGGGACAGCCCAGTGCTTCAACCCATTCTTGTGTATCCAACGCAGCCATCGACGGCTAAGTCCCTGCTCCTGTAACAATGTCTCTTTTTCAGTTTCCATGAGGGCACCGAATCTAGAGAAACTGCGGTGTCCGCGTGGAAAGACACCAGCTAGGGAAGACGAGGGAGAGATGGCACGTGAAGATGAGGGGGAGGGTGTGCGTATCCAGGTATCCGGGCTCGGCTGCAATGCGTGGTGCCGCAGCGGAACGGGCATTAGTATCTCTGGGAAGTTGTCACTTGGAATATTGGTCAATAAGATGCAGACAAGTCCGCCCGCAGAGAGCGTACGTGTTGGAGGATAACGGCGGCCGGAGAGGCGATATAGGACGGCGGCCAGGTTTCAAGAAGCCATTGGCTCGAGGAGAAGGTTGCGAGGAAACTGAAGTGGTGCGGATTCGAGGGACTCGGCGAGGTGTCTGATGAAGGAGAAGGTGGGATTCTGTTTCGTCCATGTCAGAGTTGTGGGATCAAGGAGCGGCCGCGGCCAGGTGGACAGACAATCCGGTACTCCCACGCGCTGGCCAGTACTGCCATGTCTCGTCTCTTTTCCAATCACGAGGCTCAGAAAATCCGTGTGGCGTTGCGGCTTTCAAGGAGCTTCCTCCAAACCCACTTATATGTACCCAGATGACACTACGAGGCATTGAAATGTGCACTTGCCCTACGGACACTGATTATAGTGAATTTCAAATATCAACTTTATTCGGTCTCTGACATCAACTTCTTCCTTATGACCCAAAGGTCATTTCCTCATACACAATGGACTCCTTGTGTGTGTTGGCGGAGATCTTTGTGTCACATAGACCTCCTGGTAGGAGGTGCATACTTGGAGGGTTCTCAGGATTTCCAGCGAACTTCTGGAGACATCCAACAATGGTGGGTCAGATGGGTTAACCGCAGTAGTAACAGCCAAGGCGTAAAATCCGCTCCTCAGGCCTCAGTTCGAAGGAACGTACTTCCTTGGATTGCATTTTTAGGGCCTGTTCGGTGCAGGTAGCTCGGCGCCACGTCTCAATGTGGGAATCTACCTCCCCCATTTCGCCGAACGCCCTCTGTGCCAAAGTAAATAGATTATATTTTGTGCTCACGATGGGTAACAGCCTGTCACACTATGTGACAGTTAACTAGTTACTGTAACTGAATATTTACATTATCGACGATGATCTTCAAGTCCTCGTTCCCATAAGGCCCGGCGCCCAGCTCTCGTCCTCATGAACGACGCCTCTACTCAAGTTGACAATCTGTCAGACTCAGACTCAGGTTCCGAAGTTGAAGAATATATCATCATCTCTAGTTCTGTGGCTGTCTTCTCTTGTGCACTATGGTATGGCTCGCGGTTCATCAAGACTCCTCAACATACATCTGTGTTATCTGGGAAACTCTCACCCTTTCTCGATCCCAACATCGACCCGGCACAACAGCTCACCCCCTTTGACCAATACAAACTATCAGATGACGAAAGTGGCACCAAGGTATGTACACGCCAATGCAGATCAAACGTCGTTGAGTGCTATTGCCAGGAACCTACCAAGGAGCCAAAGCGCCCTTCGGAAAGGCCACCCGGGTCCACCTTTTTTGGATCGGACAAATACAGCAGTGACGACGAAGTTATCACTCCCATCCCAAAGCCAACTAAACGCAAGCGCGCCGAGAGTGTGGGGCCATCATCCAACAGCACTGGGACACCCACCGTGGCGAGCAAACACCGTCGCATTTCTGCTGGACAGGCTATGAAGGATATGGCCACATCACTGCGCGAAATGACCACCTTCCTGAAGACGAAGAGAGAGCCAAAGGAAGCCCCGCCCGGCTTGACCCCAAAGCTACCAGATGACCCTCAGGAGAGGGCCATCGCTATTCTCGGATGACGGCTTTCTCTCTGATGACAGCCTGATCGATGTAGTCGAGCTGTTTTTGGCTAACCGTGACTGTGCCAGAGGGTATGCAACCTTGAAGTCATCACACATGCGCATGAATTTCATTCAACGTCAACGAGCAAAGGCCGCGCTTGAGGCAAAGTCGAAGGAAGAGCTGGTGTAGAAGGCTTCCGTATAATTAGAAACGAAATAAAAGCGTTTTTACTGTTATTATTATCATTGTCAATGCTGCATGCCGTATTGTACTCAATACAATCCTGTTGCCCGCGTTATATGAGCGTGCTTCAAGTCGATGTTATAATACGAAAATTATGAATATTAAATAAATATTTGTCTTATGGATGCATGATTTGGGGGGCGTTGGCGCAGAGAATCAAAATGGAAAACGGGTTTTCTGGCTGTTCCGTTTTACTAGGGCTGCGCCAAGGAATCTCTTCCCCAATTCATCGGCGCAACGTACACCGAACAGCAAATCTACGCCACCGCACAAAACCGGCGCAGAGTTTTTTCATTGGCGGGCGCAATATTGCGCCACGCGTGCACCGAACAGGCCCTTATTAGTTCCGCACAGCGTACAAAATGTGCCAATCTGAGTAAATTGTACCTGTAGTCACGCAAGGGTACCCACGATGGGAAACACATACCATGGATAAATTTAGTGCACACCTGGGTTGATCCAACATTATGCAATTATGCGTTCATCAGGTATCAGGAGTAGCTAACCGTCATTTGAGACCAAAGATCCCCCCGCATCCACCTCGCGTCACCCTCGCTACAGCTCCCTTGTGGCATGGCGCTAGGTCGCATATCGCTCATGCAGGGGGTGCGAAAGAATGGAACGAAGAGAAGTAATGCCAGAGCCGCCTTGTCTGCACATCTGGAAGAACATTCAGCAAAGAAGGGACAAGAGGGGAGATCAGGGTGGGGAAGAGAACTCGAGTTGTTCTATTCCACGCTGGTCAGGCTCTCCTGCTCCGAATACCCCTCAATGCTTTCCGTATCCGCCACGCCGGCTTGTCCGTCTGCATCTCGGTTGCCGCGCAAGCCATTGACGTGTGTCCTACGCTGAGTCTGGTTTCTTCCGATTGCCGCACCATTCAGGAGCGAAGGCGAGCGAGCGCCGCTGCGTGAGAAACCTTTAAGCGGTTAAGCATATTGGTGAGATGCATACAGGATATCATGATTTCGAATCACCATTGGAGTTCACGTCTGGAGCCAAAGAGGAACTAAGGGTTGACGCCCCGACGTGATGATTATGGTGAGAAAGGTCATAACCATGGTGGCGATATTGACGATCACTGCCACTGTCCTGAGATGAGCGAGAAGAGTGTGGATAACTCTCTGTTTCCTCGTATTCCTCCGGGATCGTTGATGATGGTAATTGACGATCAGGGGCGGCACCACCACGGTTGGAATAGCTATAGCTGTAATCATGGGGATAAGGTGGGGAGTATATGGGCGGGTGTTGGTCGTGGGAGTCTGTGTGGAATTCCAGGTCAAGCTGCTCTGACGTGGCATCTGCTGGGACGTATAGTGTATGCTCATCAAATCCGGTGGAATCTTGCAATTCCGAAGGGAGTGTCCCAGGTTGGTGATCGTCAGGTAATGGAGGTATCCGGTGCAGTAGCCCAAAGCTGTGGAGCAAGTAAGGACTATGGGGGAACTGTGCTCGAACGTAAGACCTACCCGAACACACAACCAAGCAAGCCCTCACCACCCCACTGCCGGTTTGGAACCAAGACCACTTCCCGGATGGTACTGGCCTACTGTGAGACAACGAAAACAGGTTCAAAGTAAGACGCACTCAAAATCGTACGAATAAACATAAACACGGAGCGGCTTGTCGATATGCTACCGAGATAATTTATCAGCTGAATGAGCCGGTAGTATCGGGAGCAAGGACATACCGCCTCCACGAGATCATAAAAGTCAGCTTCTGCACCTAGCACACCACCTGACCACCCTACTATCCAGTCACCGTAGGGAACAAGCCCCGCGCTCTCTGCTGGACTCCCCTCTAACACATCTAGAACGTGCCAGACGTTCTCAAGAGCAAACTCGGGTTCGCAGATGCGCATGCTCAAGCCAAGCAGGGAGGGCTGGGTGCCAGGTCCCGCATCCTTAGCGACGTGCGCGGAAAGGCTCTGCTGCGACCACGTTCGCGATGGAGTGACCTTAACAACTGGCTGGAAGTCAGAGTGACTATAGCTTAACAAGTTGTGTATCCGAACCTCTTGTTGCTTGTGACTTGCTGTTCCAAACGAGCAAGCTCAGGCTCCTGCCTTCGTTTTTCTCGACGATTTCCTCGAGCTCGGCGGCATCTAGGGTCTTTCTCGGGGATTGCGTGTCTCCTTCAAGACCAACAACGAAGTCGAAGAAAGCTTCGATGTTCGTCTGTGAGGCAGGCGACGATGGTGTGACGCGCAGAACATGCAGAGCGCGTGCAGGAGGATGTGGGTGTGAGCCTGTAGATTGACCAGCACCCATTACAAGAATTTGTATAAGATAGAGATTGGTTGGATTCAAAGCCGAAAAAGAGTGGCTACTCGTTCGGTCAAACGAACGAGCCGGATGCCCGGCGTCCTATTTTCTTTGCCATTTTCTGTCGTAACATGTCATTCCAAAATTCTGCCTACATCAACTTTAATCCGAGACGAAATGGGTCCCACTCCCTGTCCCCCGAACATCAGATTTGCTGAAACACTTTTAGAGACAAAAGATGGGTTTATGGCGACAGTGTGATCCACGACCTTGAAAAGTAAAATGTTGATACAATTGGCCATTTGGACTACAACCTGGATCTACCTTTGAAAAGTGTTTCAACCGACTCGGAACGATCAGAACGTCCGGTGCGTAAGCACTTTCTTCGTGGCACAAGGCGAGGTGTTCGAAATGAGAAACATCCAGGTTGACTTCGTGGGAAAGCTCTAGAGGCGACGGGAACAGCGGATAGAAGCTACGGGACACAGGGCTACTGTAAGCTGATGTCGGGTAAGAAAGGGAATATACGGACCATCTTTGCTGCAAGACGAGACGGGACAAGCTCGCCATCGTATCTGTGGCTGGCAGTTGGCCGTCTACTTCTAGCGACTCTACCTCCTCAGCCCGCATCACGAGCTGCTCTTTTCGTAGGTGGAATAGTACATCTACGCTGGTCACGGCAAATGAAAGGTCGTTGAGGGAAAAGCGACAGGGATTTGGTAGGAGTTTAATTCGCTAAGATAAAAATGTATTGAGCCAAAGCGAACCTGGGTCAAATATACAACTCACAGGATCCACAGAAAGATCAGAAACACCAAGCGATGACTGCGGGTATACGCAATGATTGCTGATCACATCTCGCACGCTGGGGACAATCAAAATCAAGCTATTAGGGGAAGTTTCCAGAAATTCTTGTAACTTTTCCGTGAATTGGGTGTAAAAAATTTCGCTAGGTGTTTGGTCGATATCGCCAGTTTTGATCTTTTCATTGTTCGAGTCCACGAATGGCCCAATCTAAGCCACGAGTCAACTCAGCGTACTGGGGTGCAGCAGGAAACTCTAACCAAGAGGACTACCCCAGGTCTCAGCGATAACAAACTCTTAAATAGTGATGTCCACGACTTGTATTGGAGATCTGAGTCCTGTGTGAAAGGACCACAAGCTACTGCCATCGAGAACGACGTTTCTCGGGGCGCTTGCTTCAGCTCTTGGATATTCGAGGAAGACGGGAGCAGACGAGGTAACTGAACGTATATGAGAGATCGATACGAATGGAGCTAATAAGATCCTAACCGATAACAATTCGTTCACAGAGAACCAACCTCCACCTCCATTTCTCCCTTTGAGAGCGACAATAGCTCCGGGGAACAGGCTTACGTTGGCTTGTCCTTTTGGGCCTCCTCGAACTTGGAAGTTCGGCGCAAATCTCAGAGGTACACGCACGCCAGACCCCATCATCCGTGACGATTCAATGCAGAGGCTTGTCTCGTTGAGCTTCCCGGAGCCAGAAGAGGCCTCTGCATCGATAGTGATACGACCAACGACAACAACCGCTCCCTATGAAAGCTTAGGCACTCCGATAAACCGCGAAACATGACTCACATCGCTCGATGCAGAGGGGTCCCCAAGATCGTTTAAACCGTAAAATTGGGAAACAAGATCTGCGATTGCGTCTATTCGCTCATCCAGAGCTACCAAGGACGTCAGTTTCATTGGTCAATTAGGTAGCACCAAGAACTTACTTACCCCCACTTCGCTCCGATATCTTCTCGTACATATATTTGTCTGATTACGGCCGTTGAGAAGTGGTTATCCGACCCAAGACACACTTCGAAACTTACAGTTTCGCCTATCTTGAGACGACCCTTCCATGTCACGGCATTCGAATGTGACTTGGCTTGCTCCCGCCTTACCAATGAATCGAGGACTAGCAAGCTGGGATTGCATAGTTGGAGTCGTCTCCACAAGACCAACGCTAGAATATTTCATGTTCATCCGAGATCCAAGCCCAAGCATGCTGGCAGGGGGGGGCCTCGCTTTTCGCTGGCCCTGTTCAATTTTGACCTCTCGAACATCAGCAGCTCTTTTGAGCTTTGACTGAATGACAGTTTTGAGAGCAGAAGGAGTTTCCGAGGATATGACTCGGCTCCCAACCGCATTTGGAGCGAGAACGAGGGACTCCCATGTATAGTAGAGATTCACCGGGGAGATATTGTAAGTCTCACAGATCTCGGTACCTTGGTAAAGTCGTGTCAATATCTGCTTTATTAGAGAATCTGTGGAGACCCACACTGTTCTAAGAAGAGATCGCTGCACCCTTGGGCATCCTCAAATTGTTTCCGCAACTCTTCCGAGAGAGCAAGAGCACTCGAGCTGGAAGCCATACTACCGTGACGACTAAATGATAAAGCACGCTCCTACGCCACCCATCTAGCGAAACGCGAACACGTGGTGTGACATAACGTGTCGCGCGACGACCTTGCACGCGACTTCGAGTCTACAATCCTTTCGACATGGCCACGCAAGACGCGCTAATCCTTCCCACTCCTGACTCATTTCCTACCTTTCCATTTGATACACCATATTCAATTCAGGTTGATTTAATGCGTCATCTCTACTCTGCGATTGAGTGCGGTCAAATCGCTGTCGCTGAGAGTCCGACTGGAACAGTCAGCTCGCAGTAACCTGTACATCTAAGGATGTAGCTAATTTGATGTTTAGGGGAAAACACTGAGTCTTCTTTCTGCCACACTGTCCTGGCTGGATGATGACAAGTATCGCGCTCGCAAAGGGCAGCTTGATGCTTTGACAAGTGGAGATGGTCGGTGCTACGATCTGGCTAGTGTTATCGTCGGTCTTCATGGGCACATTCAGGTCCGGAATGGGTCGTCTCTCAAACTCGTGATCGGCTTCGCCGAGAACTTGAGGCTGACGAGCAAGAGTACGAGGAACGTCTGGCTGCAGCACGGAAGCGTGAAGAAGCACAGAGAAGAAAGTTCTTCGCGCGAAATGTTAAGAAACAGGTGTGTGGCTTTTCTCGCGTGATGCGTAAGGGTATTCAGTTGTCTACAAGAAACTCAGCAACGAAGAGTCAACTTCTGACGATGAAGATCAATTTCTTCCTGACGACGCTGAAGAGTTAGATGGTACTGTACTTCACGAACCTTGGTGAGTGCAATATCAGATTTCAGAGCCATTTCAATGACTATATTTCAGGAAAAAGTCCGGTCACCTTGGCTCGGTTGACCAACTTAATGATCGACCATCATGTACTAAAATATTTTATGCTTCACGTACTCACTCTCAGTTATCTCAAGTTGTGCCCGAACTAAGAAAACTTCGGCGAGAAGCTTATCGTAATCAAGACTCATCAACGTCCAGTCATCCTTCCATACAAGCACCAATGAAGGATGAAGCCAGAAAGCGGAAGTACGAGCCTGTGGGGTCTGAGGCAGACTCTTGTAATGGGCGTTCTGGGACCCGCTTTGTTAGTCTTGGGTCTCGGAGACAGCTTTGTTTGAATGAAGAACTCAAGGCTAAAGGTGGAGATCTCGATGAGCGTTGCAGAGAGCTTTTGCAGGGTATATTTTTGAAATTCCTCTTCCATGTCGCGAGGTGACAAAGGTTAGTTCTGTAGTTGGAGGCAATAGGCGATGCCCATACCTACCAAAACCGGATGACTTGGATGACAACCGTCTACACGAGTTTCGCGACCAAATACTCGTTCGCATGTTTCTCGTCTCAGGTTCACCTGACTAACTGTTTCCCCGAAGGCATCTCCAAAAGATATTGAAGAGTTGATTGTATCGGGACAGGCATCTCAGACCTGTCCCTATTTTGCTACACGTGAAGCTATCTCGCAAGCAGAAGTGCTTCATTCTCTTTACCTTGTCGGTCGTAAATGACGAGACGGAAAGTCCGACAGGTAGTCACCTTGCCTTACAACCTCCTGCTTCATCGTGATGCTCGAGATGCACTTGGCATTGACCTGACCAACCAAATTGTCGTCGTCGACGAAGCTCACAGTAAGCATTTCTCAAAGCGAAGTGCACAAGCTCTCACAAAGTTTGATGACTCAATAAGATCTCATATCGTCTTTGCTCTCGTTATCCACTGTCACGCTCCCCTTGCGTACCCTGGAACTTTGCTTGGAACAACTTACAGCGTACATCTCACGATTCAAGAATAGATTGACATCGAAACATGTGCTTCATCTAAAGCGCCTGTATCGGCTTCTTCATACTTTGAGGTGTCTCTTCTCGAATCAGCAGCAACCGGGTACGAGCGAGGTGATGACTGTCGATGGCCTACTCTCGAAACTAGGTGGAAAGCTTGAAGAAATCAACTTCCTCGAGATTCAAAACTATCTTCGCAAGAGCAAGGCATGGCGCAATTTGCGCACTGATCTCCCACATATACTCATCGATTTCATAGTTAGCCAGAAAGATCACAACGTACTCCAAGAAGGCAAAACTGAAGGCAGAGCAGAAAGGTCAGCGGGAACGGATCCGCCTGCAACAGGTAGACTGAACGATAACAGGCGTCGCAGACTATTCCGAACTGGGAACGCCACCGCTGTTCGCGGTTCAAGAGTTTGTTTCTGCCCTAGCAGCAGCCACTGACGGTGTGTTTGTATCATCGAACGAGAGGGCGTATAGAGTTAGCTAAATCCTTAATAGACGGGCGCATAATTTTCACTCCCAAACCTCCTTCGCACAATCATGGCACACCCGAAGTCCAGATCAAATACCAATCTTTGAATCCTGCACCGCAGTTTCGCGCGGTGGTAGATGCCGCACGTTCCGTCATCCTGGCAGGTGGGACAATGTCGCCTGTAAGAGAATTCGATACAGTTCTCCCTCCGAATGATTACATCTAATTTCCAACAGATGTCGGATCTAACCGCCCAGCTGTTCGCGCACTTGCCAACGGAAAAGATATCTCTATTTTCTTGCAACCACATCACGCCTGAGTCCAACTTGCGGACATTGGTCATTCCTCGTGGACCTCGAGGAGGCGAGCTCAATTTCAAGCACTCAAACATGGAGGATGCGGACCTGGTAACCCCCACTCTTTCATACCAATGTTACATCCAGCATTCACACAGCTGTTAGTTGTTCGAACTTGGTCAAATAGTGGCCAACTTTTCCAGGATCGTACCCGATGGGATGGTGGTCTTCCTTCCTTCCTTCAGAGTTCTCGAAAAGGTGAAGAGTCTATGGGAGCAAAAAGGGATAATGGCCGCCATACTCAAAAAGAAAAAGGTACCCTCTTTTATTATCGGTCGTAGCTGCGTTTAGACCCGCGATGCAGGTGTTCGCGGAGTCGTCGGCTGACGTCCACGAGTTATTATCTCAGTATGCGGAGGAAATCCGAAGCAGCGTGAGTCCCTTGAGATGTAGCCCTGTCCTCTTTGTGATTGATTTTTCTACCTTTTCAGGGAAAGGGCGCGCTCCTTCTCGCCGTCGTGGGGGCAAAATTATCCGAAGGACTGAATTTTTCCGACGAACTCGCCCGCATGGTCATGGTGGTCGGTCTGCCTTTCCCCAACTTGGGATCTGCGGAACTTCAAGAGCGGCTTAAACACGCAGACCGGGCTGCAGGGGCAGTGACGCCGAAGAACCCCATGTACGGTGCGGCAGGGAAAGAGCTATACGAGAACATGTGTATGAATTCGGTGAACCAGAGCATCGGTAGGTGCTCAGTGATCTCCGCAGTGCGAGCCGTGGCTTACGCTAACTATTAGGTCGCGCCATTCGCCATAAGAACGACTGGTCGATGCTCGTCCTTGTCGATGTGCGTTATCAGTCAGAAAAGATTCACAATAAGCTGCCTGGGTGGATCGGTAAATCCCTCGTTATAACGCAGTCGTTCGGACAAGCAGTCAAGACTGCTAGTCAGTTTTTTGTCAGTAGAAGATGACATTGACATCACATCTGGAACGCACTGGAGTTTCACTCGTTCATGGATGACTACACCCTCGATGTCTCCGTTATCCGGAGGAATGATAACAGCTGGGTTACAGATTCTTCTGAGTATGAATGCCGTCCCGAGAACTTGCAGGATAATGGTAATATTCACAGGGTACAGGATACAAGGCAAGTGCGACAACAAACAAGCTTACAATCTGAGTGCCCAGCCAATGTGGTATCTAGGAGATGTGCCATGAGTCGATTGCTTCAGAGTATAATGATGCGTATACGTCGTCGTCCGAGCTTGCCTGCCCTGCAAGTTCACGCTCTCAAGCACGCGATGCGTCAGCACGAATACGAAGAGTCGCAGAGCCAAACTCGGAGAGGATTTAAATCGGCGTTGGTATTGGAAGGCCTGCAGCCCGTGCCATAAGAATCGTCTTCTCCGCCTAGGCAGTGAGGGTCAGGCGAAATAAATCAATGACAACAAATGGGGATCGCGCACCTGCTTTAACATGGGTGCGTCAATCATTTCCTTGCCATCTTTATCGTCGCTCGTGTCAAGACCGATTGCGCCCTTCTGTGCCGCGTAAGCCTGTGCCATTTGGTGCACTATCTTTGCGGCGCGTAATATTTCTCGTAGGAGGTTAGCCTGTATCTTCGAACGAATAGATAAGCTACGACTTGTACCTTGCTTGGTCGGGACAAAGGTGGACTGTATGGTGTCCACTTGTGACGGGTGGATTGCTTGCTTCACGCGCACTCAGTCACGGTATTGACCGCACGCAAAGGAGGGACAAATACCTTGCCGCTGAAGCCTAATCTCCGACCATCAGCGCACTCATCTCGCAAATAATCTAAGTTCTTGTAGTTGACGCAAACCTGCTTATCTGTCAGCCGCCAAACGGACTGGCAGGTGGGGTGTGGGGACGAACCATATCAATAGCCTCGAGGCCGAATGCCCTCGCAGCGACAGATAGATGGGACCGAGGGTAGAGCAACTCCTGGCGAGAAGGCGTCCGAATGACGGACGTGTCTGCGCAGTCTAAGAGGCACTCATTCAGCCATCCCTCAAGTGAAAATGAAAAATGAGAAGACATCATACAATCTTCTGCCGCAAACTAAGTGGAGATGAACGGATGGATGTGAATGGTGGGCAAGGGGAAACGCACCAGCAACGCCTTAAGCTCGCCACCCTTCTCTGGCCCATATACAGACTTCCAAGCGGCAATTCCACCGATGTTGTGAAGGGCTTTTGCGCTCTCGATGCTGGCAACCAGGTGGATGGTTCCCTGCGATCGACCAAATGCTTCCATCGCATCCGTGACCGCTTCCAGATCCTCCACGGAGTCAACTTTGGGTAGCACGAGCGTTCGGACGGAAGGGATGGTGAGCTAAAGGGAACGAACAGACATGTCCGACTCTTGTTCCGAATGTCAAAAGACGAAGGTAGACTTACGATGCTGACCATGTCTCGCTCGAAGAAAGGCGTGTGGGTGCTATTCACGCGCACAGCGATGCGCGAAGGATGGGGTAGTTCGTCCGCTGGCGTTTTCTGTACGGGCGATCAGTTGCCGCCGTCGAGTGCATTCAGGTTGTTCTACCGTCAAGAACTCCGTCAGTCGCTCCCTTGCAACAGTCTTACCCTCTTCTGAGGGCACGACGCTGTCCTCGAGGTCGTAGATGATGACATCGGAGGGTGTCACGAGAGATTTCTGGAGCATGCGCTCCGACGAGGCTGGGACTACACCAAGCAAGCATTATGTGCTCGCACTAGAGCACATTCGGAAGCCGACGAACCATACAGGTAAGAGCGCCGAAGCTGAGTTGAGTGTGCGTGAACCTCCGAATCCGAGTCTGCGACGGAACTCGAATACCGGTGGGGCAGCAAACGTGACAGAACTTTCAATTCTGTCAGCGGACAATACGCTCGATGAGATTGATGAGAGACCAGGGAACTGGTTCTCAATAGATTCAACGGCCTGGAGATAGAATACATGTGGAAGAGTGGTCGTTTACGTTTACCCGCAACATGCTCCAACAACTCCGACCTGGTCATCAGCTGCGTCCTATCAACGCAGTCCAGTCAAACCGATCGTAGTCTTTCTTGAATCTCGCCACCCTCTCTTTGTTCTTCCCGAAATCCACGCGTCGAGGTCGTCGCCATCGTCTTGCTTCCAGCTCCAGTATGTTCCCGATGATTTCCCCAGCAAAGTATCTGTACGAAATCAGTATGACGAGCAGCGTTGCAGATGAGAGGGGATCGTGGCTCACCTTGGAAAATCACCACCGCCTTTCTCGCCTTCATCCAATCCCTCCTCGTCTCCGATAGTTTCACCACTACCTTCGATAACATGCCCGTATCCCTTCTCCCCCTTGTAGTCAAACTGAACCATGAAATACGGTAGGTTGGGAACCATCATTCGCCGAAAACCACCAGGGCGAGAAGCAAAATCGATCAGT
This sequence comes from Lactarius quietus, assembly GCA_015025155.1. NCBI lineage: Eukaryota > Fungi > Basidiomycota > Agaricomycetes > Russulales > Russulaceae > Lactarius > Lactarius quietus. The sequence goes on along the minus strand of WITN01000019.1, from coordinate 338,345 downwards.
TTTTTGTGCTGTGACCATTCCGCTTCGCTCATCAAGATAGATTCCTAGAAAAATGGTCGGAACGAAATGGGGATGATGTTTGTTTACAGATTCGCACCTTGAAGTACCCTGGAAGAACATCAAACTGCTCCCAGGGTACAGGAACACACTCGATGACGCTGTGCTTCTGCCACTTGAGAGAAATAACGGTCTCATAGAAGACAACGCCTTTGTCATCCTCAGCATACATTTGCATCAGGCTCTTCATAAAGTTCTGAGAGGCGGCGATCAGCACAAGTGGCCAATTTGGAGTACCCCAATCCTTACCCGAATCTCATCCCAGACATCATCGTCACCCTCAAGCATAGTCAGGTGGTGTTGCATTGGCACGATCAAGCAGTGCCCAGGAACCAACTCCTCGTGCAATGTGCAAGAGAGGTACACTCTTGTTCCTAGGGCAACCATTGGAGCTTTGGGTAGGGAGTCGTCTTCGCCGTAGCAGTAGGGACAGGAGGCCAACGCCTTCTGAGTACGCTTGTAGTCTAAAGTTGCAGATTGAGGCCCACTCGTGGACGATGAAGGGTGTTGTGCCTACCCTGAATTGCAAATTGGCGTTTCATAGCATCTGAACGCATCTTTTGTCTTCCCAACTTCTCGGCATTGTCGTCCATGTAATCAAGATCGTTCTGCCGTTGCAATAGTGCGATACGTAAAGGGGGGGAAGCACAACGTTTACTCGGAAGCACTTACCACAAACCCGCCGTCCGTCATAATCGACTGCGCAAATTGGATATCCAGGTTCTTTTGGTCGGCAATTCCTGCACCGAACTTCTCCTGACGTAGTAATTCTCCTAGTGTAGTGGTGTCATCGTCAGCATTGTACCTGACGATATCTCCTGTTTTTGGATCGCGAGTTTCCACCTTGCCAAGATCATCAACGATCCGATACGTATCGCCTTCGAGCAAGTGATGAAGCGCACCTTCTCTTTCTTCTTTCTGTTCCCAGGAAGTAAGCGGTCATCGTCTTTCCCCTGCCCAACGTCGTAAAGCCTTCCGCGTACATCGAGCGTCGGCAATACTTCCACGCGTGTCCGTGTTTGCACGCCATCTTCGTCCGTGTTGATCCCGCTTGCGCGTTGCAACTCCTCTTCGTATTCCTTCTCCAATTTTTCTGTGTCCGCCCCACCTGTCAGCTTTGCACGTAGAACCTTTGCTTGCAGTCTATTGAGCGACGACGGGGACAACGGGCGCTTGCCTCCCAGCTGCGGCGCCATGACCGATGGTATCGGCGTGCGGACTTGTTGGCCTGGCGTACCCGTTTGTGACGGTAGATGAAGCGAGTCAAAACGAGCGCGTGCGACGGACGGTACCCCTGGCAGTGAAGATGGTGTAGATGGTGCACTTTCCCCTGGCCCACCAGGTCGTCGGAAGCTCGAGCTGCGTGACGAACCGCCACTCCCGCCAAGGTCATTGAATATGAAGCCCTTCTCGCCAATCTTCGAGTAGCCCGGATCTTCGCGCCGTTTCCCTTTGGTAGTGTTACGCCCGCGCCCGCGCTCATCAAGGATGCGACGCTCCTCCTTAGCCTGGTCAAACGCCTCGAGCGAACCAAAGCGTTCGATGGCGACTTCTTCAATAGGCCGATTATCCTCTTCAGCGGATTCATAGACACGACGGAGACGCATCATGCGCCATTGTGAACCAGGTCCGCCCGGGGTGATGGTCTTGGGAGCTTGTGCGTCAGAATATTCGCTCAGAGGTTTGCCTTCCTTGAGTTGGGTGTTCAACTCTTTCGAGCTGACATGTAGCTGGATGAGATAAGCGTTCCAGCAAAGTGGTAGAGTTAAATAGGGGGAAAAACCTTGTCTGGATTAGGTACATCTGGCTTTGGCTTTCTTTCTCTCTCCTTTCCAAGACTCGAGAAAAAGTCGACCCCACCCTCAAGCGTCCTTGCACCGGTCGATTGTTCACCGTAGCCTTCCGTTAGAGATTCGCTACCGCCTTCGAGCCGAGGGTCGAAAACCAGTGGAGAAGCAGAAGAACCCGCTGGAGGCTCGAGCATCCAGTCATCCCGTTTTATTAAGGACTCGGTGGGCACAACTTTGGGAAGGGGCGGGTCATCAGTCGTGGAGTAAGCACGCGAAGTCAGCTCGAGACTTTCGGCAGTAGGAATGTCGGTTGCAAGAGGCTAGGTGATGTGCATGAGAGAGAATCGGTTGAAAGAAGTAGCCCTCACCTTGTCTCCATCCAAGTCAATATTCTTCTCCACCCACTCATCCTCGTCGTCGTCGACTACACGGACAATTGTTTCCTTTTCCTTACGCTTCTTTCTTTTATGCTTCCCGTCCGCGTCTTCATGGCGTTCTCGTTTTTCGCGTTTGCGCGCTTTGTCCTTATGCCTGTGCTGGTCGGCGTCCATGAAGCTCGTTAACGGTTAGCGGTCCGGGGATTCGCTGGTCGCGTGATTAAGTCACGTGCCTGTCATTGCACGAGTGACGAGTTTCCGAGGCGACTGGAGTCGATGCAATGCCTTCAGAACTCGAACGGTATATTTCTGACAATGCTCTTCAGGTGAGCTTCGCAGCTATTCTGCGGTTTTAAATCTTATTTACTCCTTCAAAGTTCTTTGGCCTCTCTGACAAGAGCATCGTCGACTTCGTAATCGCGTCAGGTGAGTATATCTTTACTATCGGACAGTCACAACCTCACCATCTCCCATAGCTTCTTCTTCCAAAACGACAGACGCTCTCTTCTCATCCCTTCATGCTGCCGGTCTTCCAGATACACCCTCTGCTCACGCATTCATAAGCGAAGTCTACCGGCAGGCACCCCGGAGACAGAAACACCGTCGCTCGGATGATGCTGCTCGCAAGCGGGCAGAAAAGGACGCGAAGGCCTTGCGCAAACAGCAGTTTTCCTTTGTCATCGATGATGACCCTTCTTCCAGCAGCGTAACGGAGCTTCCAAAAGACAAGTCGAGGAGCTCAGGGAAGGACAAGCACGATCGGGAGAGGCATATCCGGAAACGGGAATCAGATGCGCAAGAATGGGAGAGCGACGAGGAGGAAAAGGCGCGAAAGCGCTGGAAAGGGGCCGAAGAAGATAACGATGCCGCACCTCCCGACGAGATGAATGAAGAGTTTCCAGAAGACGAAACTGAGCGTGTGGCCCGCGAACGCGAGCAAGATCTTCGGGAACGAGACGAGTTTGCGGAGCGCGTCAGGAAACGGGATAAGGACAAAACCAAAAAAATAGTTGAGGACCGCTCGTCCAAACAATCCGGTGCGGCAGCTGAAGCTGCTCAACGGCGGCAACTCGCAGATGACTCTGTCGCACGCACGCTCGCCATGCCTTCTCTACGCGAACGCTCTCGTCAGGAGTATCTCACAAAGCGTGAGCTCCAGCAGGTTGAGCTCCTTCGCAAAGAAATCGCGGACGACGAAGCTCTCTTTCGTGGTATGCGTATCTCAAAGCGTGAGCAACGTGACCTCGACCGCAAGAAGGAAGTTCTTCGACTTGTCGAGGAGCGCCTCAAAATCGACGACAAGTGGGACGGTTACATGCTTCCCGAAGACTATATCACAGAGCAGGGCAAGATAGATAAGAAGCGCAAAGAGAACGTGCTGTACCAACGCTACGAGGAAGCGAAACCCAAGGACGATCAATTCGTGACTGATGTTGATCAGTGGGAGGCCAGTCAGACTAAGCATAGTACTTTCAAAACTGGTGCCTTGGATAAGCCCGAACTCGTGGACGAATATGAATACGTGTTCGACGAAAGCCAAACGATCAAGTTCGTCATGGATCGTACCTTGGCTGGCGAAGGGCACTTAAGTGCGAAAGATAAATTACTCCAAGAACAAATAGAGGCAGCTGAGGCCCGTGGTAAGTCGCGTCTGGATAAGTACTCCCTATATACTCATGATTACTAGCCAAGTCCATGGACGAGACGCGCAAATCTCTACCTATCTACCAATTTCGAGAACAACTTTTGCAAGCCATCCAAGAACACCAAGTCCTTATCGTAGTCGCTGAGACTGGATCCGGCAAGACGACTCAGCTTCCACAGTACCTGCACGAAGCAGGTTACACAGCTGGTGGCATGAAGGTCGGCTGCACACAACCTCGTCGCGTAGCCGCAATGTCCGTTGCTGCCCGCGTTGCGGATGAAATGGGTACCAAGGTCGGATACGAAGTTGGCTACTCCATTCGGTTTGAGGACGCAACAAGCGACAAAACCGTACTCAAATACATGACCGACGGCATGCTCCTACGAGAATTTTTGACGGAACCTGATCTTGCTGGTTACTCTGCTCTCATCATTGACGAAGCTCACGAGCGAACACTGAGTACGGATATTCTGTTTGCATTGGTTAAGGTGTGTAATACACTGCTAGATTCTCTGCTATAACCTCATCGTTATTTTCAGGACATTGCGCGCTTCCGACCTGAGTTAAAGCTCCTCATCTCTAGTGCGACGATGGACGCCGAGAAATTCAGCGAGTATTTTGATGACGCCCCAGTATTCTATGGTAAGTCCTCGACCGTACCTGACGGATCCCCTGACACTCAAATCCGTTTGGAAAGTTCCTGGTCGCCGTTACCCTGTTGATATCCATTACACACCCCAGCCCGAGGCCAACTATCTTCACGCAGCGATCACCACCGTTTTCCAGATTCATACGACACAGCCAAAGGGTGATATCCTCGTCTTTTTAACTGTATGTTTGCATCCATCCTGACAACCTCCGAACTGATTCACCGTGTTTCCTCAGGGTCAAGACGAGATTGAAGCAGCCCTAGAGAACCTCACGGAGACTGCCCGTGCCTTGGGCAACAAGGTGGCAGAACTGATTATCTGTCCTATTTACGCCAACCTACCAAGTGACATGCAAGCCAAGATATTCGAACCAACACCCGAAGGGGCGCGAAAGGTCGTGCTTGCGACAAACATCGCGGAGACGTCCATTACTATCGACGGCGTTGTGTTTGTCATTGACCCAGGCTTTGTCAAGCAGAATTCATATAATCCAAGGACAGGCATGTCCAGTCTCGTGGTCGTACCGGTACGCCATCTGTCGTACATTACACTTTCTTGATGGCTAAAATACCTGTCTTAGTGTTCTCGAGCTTCAGCCAACCAACGCGCCGGAAGAGCCGGCCGTGTCGGCCCTGGGAAGGCATTCCGTTTATACACCAAGTGGGCTTATAACAACGAGTTGGAGGCGAACACTGTCCCAGAGATTCAGCGCACGAACCTCGGCATGGTCGTGTTGTTACTAAAATCCCTCGGGATCAACGATCTCATTGGCTTTGAATTCATGGACCCTCCACCTGGGGAAACACTCATGCGTGCACTCGAACTCCTCTACGCGCTTGGCGCGCTCAACGATCGGGGCGAACTCACAAAGCTAGGGCGGCGCATGGCCGAGTTCCCTGTCGACCCGATGCTGTCCAAAGCGATCATCGCGAGCGAAGACTACTCCTGCACGGACGAGGTTCTCACCATTATCTCCATGCTTTCCGAGTCATCTTCGTTGTTTTATCGGCCGAAGGACAAGAAGCTACATGCGGATCAAGCCCGGCAGAACTTTGTCCGAGCTGGCGGAGACCATTTCACATTACTAAATGTGTGGGAACAGTGGGCGGATACTAATTATTCGCAGCAATTTTGCTACGAGCAGTTCTTGCAATACAAGAGCTTATGTCGCGCGCGCGATATCCGGGATCAACTCGCCGGTCTATGTGAGCGCGTGGAAGTCGTCGTACAGAGCAACCCGAATTCAAACGACATCACGCCGATCCAGAAGGCCCTCACTGCCGGCTACTTTTATCACACGGCGCAGCTCCAGAAGAGCGGAGACTCTTATCGGACGCTGAAAACGAATCAGACAGTTTACATACACCCATCTTCCAGCCTCTTCCAGCATCAGCCACCGGTGAAGACTGTGGTGTACTACGAACTCGTCATGACTTCCAAGTCATACCTTCGACAGGTGATGGAAATTAAACCATCATGGTTACTTGAAGGTATGCTTCAAACATTAATTTAGACAGAACTTGCTGACTTCCTTGGCCTCCAGTTGCCCCCCACTACTTTAAGCCGGCGGATTTAGAACAGATGTCGAAGGGAGACAAAAAAATGCCCAAAGGAGTAGGAGCCGCCCCTTCAAACCCCTCATGACCTATCACTACCCTTGCCGCTTTCCTGTATTTTTTTTCCTGTACTGACAACGACTTAATCCCATCATGGTGTCCGTGAGAGACAGACTGCCGCAGATGTCGTCTCAATCTCACATAATACAGCGCCCTACGACGTATTCCATCTGAGAACATCATAAAGCTGCTTCTACAGTAGGCACTCAACTCTTCTTTGCATTCCTTGATGCTGCGCTATCACGAAGCATCCCCTGTTTGGGAACTTTCATGATGCGCACGAGCTTGTTCTATAGCCGTTCCATCGACCAGCGTTCCATTGGCGGTACGTTCTGATGCCATACAGGGATAGCCGTCTTCAAAGTGAGTTGAACGCGGAGGTGACTTGAAGGCAAACACGACGGCGGCGAGACGGAAAGACCAACAAGCGCATACGTTCCCCGTTCTGAACGCGGAAATTATGGGTAGAATGCAAACTGCCAGGTGCGCGGTTGATGTGCTTACCCTCCAGATAACCTGTAGCGCCAGCACCCTGTGGCACATCATTTGGCGCTTCTTAATGCTCGAAGCTGCACGCGAATACCATGCCATGTGCGCCGCCACAGCGCTTTTCTCCGCATGCACAATCCGTCGTCATAACTCTTAATGGAACTCTGAGTGAAGAACGCCTTGGTTCTCGACCTGTTGATCGGTTCTCAGAGACCTGTCATTGTGCGCAGACTCCGTGACTCAAGGTGCTTGCTCATCCACGTACTTCGATGGGAGCAGGAGACGTACGAACGTCAAGAAAGAAGAAACCGCGCTTCTTGCTTCGTCCAGGGCCAGAAGCTGAAACATCAAGCTTCGGGAATGAGGTCTTCCACGTCTCTCTACGTCCAATCTCAGCGCATAATTCCCTCACTTTACCTCAAGATCCGACAGCCCAGACGCTGCGACACGACTTTTGACCCCTTCGGCTTGAGAGTACTCGTGTCAGAAGTCTCTGACGCGGATCGTGGCTAACGGCTACACTAATACGCTAGCGCTCCTGGCAACGCCGTCCGGGCACTGTATACGGTGGTTAATCATCGCCGTGGTGAGAGCGAATGCTGTACTGTATAGGCCGGTGGCGAACGTGGCAGGCCATCACCGCTTGTTACGTCCTTGGACCGAATGCCGTTTCGACATGGCAGCCCCGGAGTCAGTCCCAGTGAGGTAAGGACCACCTTTAGAACCGCCGCACGCGGCCACTTTCGGCGAGATGAGCCCGACTTTTTTCTACATCTGGCATGCATGCATGCGGGCACGAGTAATGCACGCAGTCCGATGACGAGATTGTCGCTCGCAGAGCGCATCATTTTACGGGCCAGAAGAAGCAAGGCGGTTCGTCGACAACATCGACAGCAAGTTTTTAAAAAACCGGCAATAATCTCCATCGTAGAGAATATTCTAACTGCCGGCCTCGTACAGTTTGATGACCGCTCTGACACTTACAGTGACTGTTGACGGGACTCGTGATGACAGGAGAAGCACAATAATTGCTCTTTACATTGCAGGCGAGGCATAAAACCAACTGAACGAGCTACTGTAAACAGTCGAAGCTACGTCAACAAACCTATTCATACAAGTGATTTAATTTATTTAGCAGTGCCCGTGATCCTCGCATCACTCAACAATCTGCGCTTGGGCCTGAACCGCATACTAAGCAAGAGTGCATCAAGGATAGGGGACTGGGTTACCTTATCAAACGCGTATTTCCCTTTTATCTCGACTTTGGAGGTAGGCTGGGGATAGGACCTGAATGTGCGGACGGGTACAGTAAGAAGGCTAGAAGACATCTGTAAGAGATCGGCCGTACCAAATGATGTCCTTCACAGGCTTTCCGTCGACCTCGGCATTGTAGTATGACGCGTGTCTAGAGAGGGTGAGAACGATACGGCGCTACTAACGAGGAAATTAAATACCCCTTGTAAGGACAAGTATAACTGACAAGAAAAAGTCAGGATCTAGAATTTGCAGGCCATCACCTGGCTTACGTGGTGTCAGAGATGGAAAGCACGACCTTGACCGACTCAGGAGGGAAGTAGTGATTCCCTTCGACAAAAGCCGTCTCGGTAGATTCTGCAACGACGACACCATTGACAACAGCTTTAACCATGGTTGTAAGTTAAGTGCGCAAGAACTCAATCAAAGATGATGGAGATGTGAGATAACAAAACGTAGACGTGCACGTGAGGAGAATGACGTTATAAATAGTCCGGAAGAAACCGGAGAGCGGAAAAAGGGAAAGCCGTGGCATTGGAGAGACACGTGATAGGGAGGGATCGGGATTAGTCTGCTGGACATCACGGACAGCGAGCGAGGGGTTTACACCTCCCACACACTAAATTCTCCCCTCCAGAACTGATCATTCGCCGTGATCCCCGCTTCTGCGGGGGAGAACTATGCCATCAACCCGAAAGAAATGGACCGCTAACAGCATGATAGGTTCCCCCAACCCCGCTTCTGCCGCCCTTGATCGCTCACCACTGATGCGCTTCTCCCAGCTGGCGCGGGTGGTGGCCTCGCTGCGAGCATCGCGACTTGTCCCCTCGACGTTGTCAAGACGAAGCTTCAAGCGCAGAGAGCGACGAGAGGCCAGGCGGACTATCTCGGCATCTCCGGTATATGTCCCCATTTCATCTCATTTTATCCCATTGTCCCGACTGTCCTAATTCTGACATACCTCGCTTCGCTTTCCCGACTTGTTCCGTATTTCTGACATCATAAAACACAGCAACCTTTCGAAATATCATTCTACACGACGGGTTTCGAGGGCTGTACCGTGGCCTCGGGGCGACCATACTTGGTTATCTGCCAACGTGGGCCATATACTTTGCTGTATACGACGGGATCAAGACCCGATTTGGCGAGGCGCCTCTTGGCCTCGAAGCCCCGGTCGTAAAGCCAGAGCGGCTGTACCCCGCACCATCCGCGAAAGGCTATCAGCCCATCGTCCGCGAGCATCCATGGTCGCTCCACATCCTATCTGCCATGGTAGCCGGCGCCACCAGTACTATCTGCACCAATCCCCTCTGGGTCATCAAAACACGTTTCATGGTGTGTTCGTTTCTCCAGCTCTCCAAGCGTCTTCTCGTCTCACGGTTGGAGGGCAGACACAATCACGCAGCGAGACCAGATACCGCCATACATTAGACGCTGCCATCACAATCTATCGCAGCGAAGGCATTCGCGCATTTTATCGCGGACTTTTACCCAGCTTATTAGGCATCACTCACGTCGCCGTGCAGTTCCCACTCTACGAAAAGCTCAAGATCGTCGCTCGTGTGTCCTTCACTTTCTGTCTCTCATCGCCCCATATTAAGAATAACAAATACTCCCACCTGCAGAAAGTCACACCCCTGACCGGCCGCTGCCGCCCCTCACCATCCTCCTCTGCTCTGCGGTAGCAAAGATGACCGCCTCTATCGCGACGTACCCGCACGAGGTGGTGCGGACGCGTCTGCAGACGCAGCGACGGCTCTTGCTCCAGTCTGATACACCACGCAAGCGATCCGGCATCGTTCGCACGACCACGAAGATCCTCCATTTTGAGGGCTGGCGCGGGCTCTACAAGGGTCTCTCGGTCAACCTTATTCGCACGGTGCCCAACAGTGCCGTGACCATGTTATCGTGCGTGTTTTGGTTTCGAAAACAATAAAAACGTTCTAATCACTACGGTGCTACTGCCTCCACAGATACGAGTTACTGATGCGTCAGCTTGCGGTCCGGCGGCCATAGGACTTCTTGACATGACGCGCGTTGCGAAAAGTGATATCATCCTTCATATCCGCAGACTTGCTTGCATGTATAATAATACACCATTTTTTCCCTTTCACCTCTTTCTTACCTCCACCAGATGTAATCATGCACGCTAACTATACACATAGACTCAGCTGTGATGCGTTGGGACGCTTTCTCATGTCACTTTGAGTCCTGACAATTGACCGAATCCATGAAAGTTGTAGACCCCCTTGTCCCTTAGAAAGCCCCCTTGCAAGGGCCCGCCGATAAGATTCGATGGAGGCTTGACCGTTTGGGGTGATACGCCTCTCGCTCTCTGGCGCCGTACCTGAGATTGTGACGCCACTGGTTCCAGACATTTGGCCGGGTTGGTATTATCATCGTCACGGGATATATCTGCCAAATACAGACCCAACAAATTACGTTGGAAACATCGCAGAGGTACGGAAGCAAAAAAGGAAAAAAGGGAAAAAAAAATTTGGGGGTTGTTCCATCATGTGAGTTCGAATGGGCGTAAAATTATATATGTGTAGTGGAAAAAAAGAAAAAAAGGGAAAGAAAGGCCGCGAGAGAATAAGAATAAAATGTACGAGAGATGAGGGGGCAAGTGTCCGACGCTGATCAAGCCACAATAGGCAAGGCCGCCCACTCACCCGTCTAAATCTTCCGAGCCGAGGGTGGGCAGGAAACGCGGATGGTTGTGTAGTAATCTGCATGCGCCACCTCCGCGGAGCGGAGTAAATGGAACAAAACAGCTGATGCTCGGATCTGGGTAAACCTGACACGCATAAATTTTTATTGCGAGGCGGCCACCAGAATAGAGCGCGAGCACGGGGTCGTGAGTCAGCAGCGCGGGGTAAGAGCGCCGAAAGGTCCCTCGACATGCCCGAGGAAACAGGCTGATTTACAACCAACGGTGTTGCGTTGCGAGACGCCCCCTGCAAAATGCCTTGGCAAGGGCAAGGAGCACATGATGTTAGGGTGAAAAAAAGGTACGGAGGGAATGGGGATATGAAAGGGGGCGCACGTAATGGACAAATACAACTTTATAGTAAAGAGCGTGTGGCGCTTGCAGCCAGCATAGCAAGCGAGTTGGGGATATCGGTTTCATGAGCGTGAGATAAGGTGCGCCTGCCCCGTTGAGAAGATAGCCAAGGGAACAATGGGCGGGAAAAGCGATCGTGCGTACAGGGACTAAAAAGTGAACCTGCACGGAAGAGTGGAAGGATGGGCGGAGTGGAGGCAGAAATAAGGTAAAGTATCAAGAGCTGGTCGAAAGCAGCAGCTAATGAGGCCATCCAACAACTAGACTAAAGTACTCTGCCAACGAAAGAATCGTGCGGGTTCGGGGATCGCCGAGGAAAGTGAGAAGCAAAAATGGCGGGCAGGCGGGAAAGGTGGTTAATGACTAGGGGAGTCGAAGATAGTGCATATAAAAAATAACACTCATTGCTGGAGAAGTGTAGAATATTTTGCACAAGCATACAGAGTCCTTGTAAACCCAGAAAGAAGAAGGATGGAGAAAAAGTGAACAGGCGGACCAGGAGAGGTCAATGAGGAGGAGGATCCTTGGCTTTGTCTTCTCCGTCGCTCAACGTCTCTACACGTACGTCTCGCGACGAGCCGACACTCCGGATATCTCGCCCCTCTTCTGCAAGTTCAAGACTGAGCAGCCGATGTTCTTTCTGCTCCTGACCGTCTGGACTATCTCCTTCTTCTATTGGGCCTGCGAAGTCTGGTTTTCGTAGTGCTTTGCGGAATGCGTCAGCCATGATCGCCGCGTCGGCACCCGAGAATGGTGTTTCCGAAGAGTGGGCATGAGAGATCATGGAAGAGCCATCGTTGGGTGAATACATAGATGCAGGATGCGGAGCAACTGATGTTTGCTCCATGACTGGCGATCGTGGCACGCCATTTGAGCTGGGATCAGCCTGGATCATGGGCGAGGCGGAACCGATCGAACCACGCCGCGAGATGCGAGTACTCTGCTTGCGCCTTGCACGGCGCACGACGAGGAGGCCCAGAATACCCAGAGTCAGAATGGCGAAAAAGCCAAGGATGACTATGACGGCAATTGCCCAGTGAGGGAAGGGGGACTGGGAACTGGATTGTAAATTTCCAGGTGTTTGAGTAGCACTGTTTCTTGAACTGGATGCGGAAACAGCAGAAGCCGAGGCAGCGGAAGCAGCTGCTGCTGACGATGAGGAAGCCGCAGCAAGAGAGGATGCAATGGCGAGAGACGAGGTGACTGAATCAGCGACAGTTGTTTCTGGAAGATGTTCGCCGGTGTGTGAATAAGAAAGGGAGAAAAGAAAAGACACTCACGAACTGCACTGAATGTTGCCTGGGGAAGCTCCGTGCCATCTAATGTTACGTCCGCGCGAGTGATTACCCAATAGTATGGATACGAGATGGCAGATCCATTGAAGTTGAGACCTCCATTTGGGAACCATGAGTCGTTTACCTGCTGCGACAGGGAGCCGGCGATGCCGAAAGGGTTGGTCTCATTTGTGACACGTAGAACCTCGTCGCCTGAATCTGCATGGAAAAGATATATGTTGACGCGGTTGGTCTGGGTGAGATCAGGAAGCCGGCTATTCCCTGTGTGAGATATGAGTAAATATATTTCAAGAAGAAGCAAGTAAAGCAGGTGAAATGGAGATACATACAAACTATGGTAGCCCAAAAGTGTTGAGGCACAACTGTGTCGGAGGTGGGAAAACACGTTCTGACCGAGTTTGATGAGAAAACCTCGCACTGGTCCATGGCTTCGGCTAAGAAATGACATGACGGGGGTCAGATCGCGATGTGAGGGACACGGCCGGGATGGGGGAGGGAAAGCATCAGTGCGGGGAAGTAACCAAAGTGAGGAGGGGAGAAAACGCACCAACGCCGGACTGATTGTAGACTTCTTGCCTGGCAAAAATTACACGCTCTTGGGCAGCGGACAGGTGGGAGGAGGGAGGGGTGGTTGGTGCTGGCCATGGAGACTCGTCGGAGGGTGATGGGAAAGGCATTAGTTGGCGGAGAGGATGTAGGGAGGAGATGGGGAGGAGAAAGGGGAGGATGGAGAATAAAGGTGGGTTGTGGTGGGAAGCGGGGGGGGAGATAGGTGATTAGACGAGCAACAAGGGAAGGAATTTGTGGGCGGTATGACGAAGGGTCAGAACGCAGTCTCCAATGGGCATTACCCGGGGATGGTGCGGAGAGGACAACGCAGGGCTGCCACTTGCACTGGTGGAACGAATAAAATGAAGGAAACTGAGTGGTCGAGCAAGCGACACGAGAAAAAGGGTGGCGACGGGGTTGGGGCGCTTTTAGAGACAGAAAGCGACACGGATGGCTTCCTCTACCCGTACCCGCGGCGCCACCATTATTTATTTATTATCAAATTAAATATTCCATGTACCCCCCTCTCTCGACACCTTCCTCACACCTACCACCACTCCCTCTCCCATACGCGCCCATTTCGTCGGGTCATCCGCATACATGTGGACGCAGCCCGGGTCTCCCCATTTAAAATGTGCCTTTTCCGCCCGTGCTACGTCCGTGTCCACGCGGAGCAGCCAGATGGTCGTGAAGGAACTGAAATACAGTCCTGCTGTCTCAGGTACCCTCCAACCAGACGAGAGATGAATGAACCCGTCCTGTTTATCCAGCGTAGTGAGGGGAAGTGTGTGTGGAAGTGGACTTGGGGGCTCTTCACTGAGTATTTTGTAGACGTAACGTGGAAAAGTTTGTTGGACAGTGTCCGTCATGGTGTATCTTTGGGTTTAAGCAGTCTGTCCCCTGTGCCTGTGTCCCTGTTCCTCACGTGATTGGCACGTCCCACCGTGTGCGCGTCTGTCTGAGTGACCGCCCAAAGGATGGCCACCATCCCTCCGAGGGAGTACACCGTGCTCCTCACTCACCTCCACAAGCCATCTTCCTCTCTCCCACTTCAAACACACCAGTCCCTCATATCTCACTTCCTCGCCCAAACTCCGATTCCGACTCCACTCACCGCAACCGTCATCTCGTCCCCTCTCTTCCGACCTTTCGCTCATGCTAAGCTCACCACTCTGGTCACCGCTTTCAGACATGCAGTGCACCTTAGACTAAAGTCTCTCAGAGACGAAGAAACCAGCCTTTTTACCAGAGGCATACGACCAAGGATGACTGAATGGGTCCGTGGCCTGCTCAAGGGTTTCAAAGGCGGCCAAGCTGTCATCAGGTTCGTCTGCGCAGGAGGTATTCTTCTTGGCCTCGAGGACTTGAAAGCAAAGTCGGGTGCCGATCCCGTAGGCGGCAGTGTGAGAGCAAAGACAGAGAACGAGCTATAATCGCTCTCACCGAGATCACGGAATTGTACGGTGCACCGAAAGACACCGCTTGGGAGAAAGAATTTCAGCCAGAGACAGAGCATGGAGAACGTGAGCTGTGCCCTTTCTTCTGGCCATTATATATTCACCTCAACGGATGGAGGGACAGTGGATGTGCTCTCGCTCACCATGTTATTCGCCGCTCAACTCTTGCCTCACGTTTTCTCAGAGCGCATCAAGGTCCTTCCACTCTCTGTAAGTGTCCTTGTGTACGCACTTCATTCCTCTGACTGTCACATTGCAGACCCTCTCCTCGTACTTGATGAGCACCATCGAGGCTACTTTCTCCTCCGGCACATTTCTCGCCTCCCTCTCCGTATCCTGTAGCACCACGCCAAGTGGGCAACTCTCGCTGACAAGCCCTACGGGACCAAAGCAGCCCTCATTCCCATATGAGAGCCCAGGGCCATGGAGCCAATCCGCCCCATTACCGAGCGCACTCAAATCCGTGACTGGCTCTTCTCTTTTTCCCGCCATTCCCTCTCTCTCGGGATTGAACGCCAGGATTCTTCCGCTCCTCGCCGAATCATCTCCCTTGGAAGGTTGGAAAACATTGGAAGCGGTCGTCATGCGCCTCCAAAAGATTGCTAGCAACGTGGAGCACGACTGGGCACAGAGCGCTCTCGCCGGCATTGAGGACGATAATGACATAGGTGTGTGTCACCCTCTATCTCGTTACACATGGCTCACCGCTAAGCATCTCAGCGCCCGATTCCCGAGAGCTTGCTGCGAATATATGGACTGTTCTCAAAACGCTCCTTTTCATGACAGTCATGCTCTCGCAGTCTGTCCTCTCTACCATTACCTACACCCGTCCTGCATCGTCTACTGTAGCTCCGCACGAGCCCGCTACACACATGCCGACTCACTCCTCGCTAGCCCTATCAACGCTTCGCACGCTCTCCCATCTCTCCTTCGTGATCACCAAGTTCGGCGGGGTCACATCAACAAGTGGTGCCGGTTTCGCGGAGTTGAAACGGGTGTTCTACTCGGCGCTGGATGTGTTGAGTGCCGATATAGAAGCGAGTGAAACATTTGTCAAGAGTTTGAACACCCATGGTTTGTCCATTACCGGGTGTTGTCCCAACCAATTCGCTCATCTCACCTCCCTGTTCCAAGTTTCGGCAAGTTCCAGCACCGAGGGACGTACGGCGAATCCTCTTATACGCGCCCGACAAACATTCAACCTTGCGTGCATCGAGCAGCTCGTTCCTTTACTTTGCCTCGATACAATCGAAAACGTTGCCTTTCCCCTGTGCCTTCCGTATGCTTGCATTATGTCATCTATTCATAACGGCCTTAATTTCATTTTTTAGTCACCTGGATGATGCATCACATCGCGAGGCGTATGAGTCTGTGCACTCGGTCATTCTGGCAGTCTTCGCTGCGCATGCGCGAGTGCAATCGGATCCGACTACGGTAGTCGGAGTCAAGGGCAAAGGCACGTTGCGAGCAACCTTCGTAGAGAAGATCGTGCCTTTCTACGTACAGTGTCTCCTCGAGGTGTGTTATGACATGCTACATGCTACGTCTATGGGCTACTGAGAAAGTTGCGCGCGTACAGAACTCTGTAGACGGAAAGCTTACCACGCCGCAGCTGCGTCTCGCGTTCAGTGCACTCACCAGCAGCGCAAGTGCAAGCTCGCCTGCGATGGGCAAGTTCTGCCTCTCCTCCCTCCTCTCTTTGTTGTCCGGTCTATCCGAGAAAGGGGATGCACGACGTCGACACCGCCTGCGCCTCGTCCTGGTGTCAACATTGTCCGCGCTACCACTGGCAGTATTGCCTGATGCATTGGCCGCAGTAGCAAACGAGATGAAGGATTCGAAGAGCGAGGAACGGGCTGAGCTAGCGAGGGAAGTGTTCAAAGAGATTATGGAGAACGTTGGCGATCGGGAGAAGGAATATTGTTTGCGCTGGTGGGAGGAGCAGCGCGAGGCTTTGGAAGGGAGCACGAAGGCGAAGAGTGGGAAGGTGAAGGCGCGCTGACGTTGGCGCGTTTGTAGAAGGATGTGGGAGCACACACAAGGACGCGTCACCATCCCGCGCCTGCAGTACTATATAATCTGTCTCTTCGACGGCAGCCATCCCTCTACCGATGTCCCACCCCGTGAAACTCTACGTATACGACATTAGCAATGGACTCGCTAGGTCAATGTCACCGCAGTTCCTTGGAAGGCAAATCGACGGCATATGGTACTCTTTGTTCGGCCCGCCGTGGTAACCGTATGTTGACCTGATGCAAACCCTAGGCACACGTCCGTAGTCGTCTTCAACAGGGAAATATTTTATGGTCATGGTATTCAAATGACCGCACCAGGACAGTCGCATGTGTGTGTTCTGTTATTGTCATACTACGCGCGAAGAGACCAACCTATGGCAGCATGGCCAACCGCTGCATATCATAGACATGGGCGAGACGGCCCTCGACGAGCAGCTCTTTGAAGAATACCTTATGGAGATGAGGGAACATTATACCGCTGACAAGGTATGCCATGAGATCTGACTCAAGGGGCGATTTCTCACGTCGTCTCCTTCCAGTACCACCTCTTGGGTAATTATCCCTACATAATAGCATCAAGGTGTCTCTAATGGTATCCCGACGTATAGACTTCAACTGCAATTCTTTCACGAGTGACTGCGTAGGATTTCTGACCGGAGGGTCTATTCCATCATGGATCAAAGGCGCGTCCTGATGCTCACTCAGTTAGACCAACACTGACGCGCACCCAGACCTACCTTCCGACTTCCTATCTACACCCTTCGGCGCTGCGCTGCGCCCCACCATAGACGCCATGTTCCGCCGCCCGTCCGGTCTCACGCCTCCCGCTGCGGCGGGCCAACAACCCAGCCCCGCGCTCGTGTCGTCCATGCTCCAAGGCGTCACAGATCGCGCGACGGCGCCGGGGGCTCAAGACTCTGGATACGGCACGCCGTCGACCAGCGCGGTCGCGGGCGCGATCCACGTCTCGACGAACCCGGCGTCGTTCCGTAGCCTGCTCGAGTCGCACCGCGCCGTCGTCGCCATGTTCACGTCCGCGACGTGCGGCCCGTGTAGGATGATCGAGCCTGTGTTCGAAGATCTCGCGCATGCCAAGAGCCGAGGGAGGACCGCGGGTAAGGTCGCGTTTGCGAAGATCGACCTCGGCGTTGGCATGAGCGGGGCGATTGCACGTCAGTATAACGTAGCCGCGACACCTACGTTCGGCTTTTTCTTGGATGGGAAGAGGGTGCGTTGGCATGGTGTTTCTCTCCTTGGCTCGGGTCTGACGATGTGCGCAGATTCACGAAATGAAAGGCGTGGATGCGCCGGAGCTTCGCACTCAGGTCGATCTCCTGTTGTACCAAGCGTTCCCTCGTAAGTCGATCCCGCTGTGTAGGACAGTCCGATAGCTTACGGCTGGTTTCAGCGCATCCGCATACGTCGTTGGATATTCCATCCATCTCGTCCTTATCCACTGAACCAATTCTATTCTCCCAAGTGCCTGCGCTGGACACCGTACACGACAAGCTCGTATCCTTCATCGATAGCACGCCGTCTTTGCAGAATCCTGGCATATCTAGCAAGTTAAAGGATGATATGGCGTCGACCATATTCCCCTGGCTGAAAAGCCGCTACGTAGAAAAGTCCAAGGCATCAGCAGCCGGTCCTGAAGTAGTGGGCGCGTTCACGCGAACAGTAACTACGCTAGTGGCAGAGCTGCCTGCCACTTCCTTGTTCCCACTTCTGGACGTCTGGCGCCTGGCCGTCCTTGAACCTGCAATCGCACCAGTCACAGATTCGGCGCTCGTCCATGTGCTGAGTTCGACCAACGACTCGGTGACAACGTGTCCGCGTGCGACGCTCCTCACGCTGTTACGTCTGACCACCAACAGCCTCGGCACATCCCTCGCCCGATGTCTTCTCGCCTCTAACGTCCGGGCCAGAGCAGCGCTCACGGGTGTGCTTGTGCAGACACTGCTCCACCCCGATCGGCTTGTGCGAGTGGCAGCGGCAAGCTTGGGGTTCAACGTTGGTGCGTGGGTGCAGAAGGGCCGAGTCGCAAGGTCCAGAGGGGAAGACGATGTCAATGGCCTCCGCGAAGGAGAAGAAGACGGAGAGTGGGAAGTTGAGCTCGTGAGCGCCGTTGCGGAAGCACTTGCGAATGAGGAAGAGAGTGAGGACGCTGGTGAGTTGAGCCGATGGTTCCGATCGCGGCGGTGGGCCAGACCAAAACTGACTTTTGGGTTTATCGCGATCAGTGCATCGGTTGACTGCGACGCTGGCGTTTCTGATCCGGTTCTCGCCTTTTTATGAGGACCAGTTGGTGCCACTGCTGAGTGTGCTGCAGGTGCAAGAGACACTGAAGGGCAAACTGGCAGAGGACGGAAAGCCGAGATTGCAGAAAAAGGAAATCAGGGTGCTGGTGGCGGAGGTGGCGGAGCAGTTGTGTTGTAGAGCACATGACACGTAGGAATATCATGTGTGTGTTTGCCGGTCGCCGAGCGGAAAATCATTGGCCGTCTGCTCTAGCTCTGTTCGCAATAAATGAGAGCAGGATGGACCCGTCGTCTCACTCGTCACTTGCACTAACACCTGGTCCTATAATACCCGGTATCGTAAGTCCGATCTCTCTTTAGTCGCCTGCACCCACTGCCATCAGCGACATCTCCCTTCCCTTCCCCTACCTGTTACCTTCATCATGCTGAGCATACGATCGTTTAGATCTCTCTCCCACATATCTCGCCTTTCGGTGTGTTTTCTCTGCATTTCTCGCTATGCGTGCGCCCCACTGATCTCCGTGGTGAAGCGTTCTACGATGATCGGTCAGCCGCGGTCTGCGTACTCGAGCTCTAGCAGCTCCAGCCTCCCAGAAGGGTACAAAGCCGACCCGAAGCAAGGCCCAATGCTCAGATACCAGGCCTCGCTACCCCACCTCTCCGTATCGCCGCTCTCCTCCACCCTCTCTAAATACCTCGAGACCATTCGTCCACATCTGACCTCCACCGAATACGCACGCAGCGAAGCTACCGTGCGCGAATTTGGCGCGTCTCCGCGGGCGGCGGAACTTCAGAAGCGGCTCGAGGCACGCGCTGCCCAGCCTGGGACCGTCAACTGGCTCGCCGACTGGTGGAACGACGTGGCGTACATGGCCTATCGCGATCCCGTGGTCGTCAACGTGAGCTACTTCTTCCTCCATATGGCGGACCCCGCAATCCAAGACGCGCCAAAGCGCGCGGCAACGCTTATCAAAGCCATGCTTCCGTTCCGGACGCTCGTGGAAAGGCGCGTTGCACATGCTTTTTTCGTGTTTTCGGTTGTTCCCTGACAACATGCGTCATCGTTTGTTTAGCGCGCAGCTGGAGCCCGAGAAAGTTCGCGGCGCACCGCTCTGTATGGATTCGTACAAATGGCTGTGAGTACAATGGTCACCCACGATGGCATGAGGTTGCGTTGCTCACGGAACGGTTCATCCAGATTCCATGCCAGTCGATACCCCAATATTCCCTCGGACACCGCCCACAAATTCGATCCTGCCACACACAATCACGTCGTTTTCGTTCGCAACAACAGGTTCTTTGAGGTGCAGCTTGCCCGCGCAGACGGCACCGAAGTGAGCGCCGCGGATTTGGAAACGTATGCCTTTCGGCTTTTGACTTTTTTTGTGGCGCGGGATCTGAGGATGTTCATCCCCACTAGTGCCATCATCGACGTCATTCGCCAAGCAGATAAACAACAGGGCGTGCCATTTGGCGCCCTTACGAGCGAGAACAGGGACAACTGGGCGTATGTGCGTGACACTCCGATTCATCGGCCCCGAGATGATATTGAGCGTTCTTCAATAGGCACGAAAGCGGCTCATTGACCATCGCCAGCCAACGAGGCCGCATTAAAACGTATCGAATCGGCAATGGTTGTTGTGGCACTTGATAGCTCTAGCCCCACGAGTCGTAATGACCTGTCTTGGGGAGCCTGGGTCGGTAACGGTCGTAACCGATGGTACGACAAGCACCAGCGTACGTACCTCCAACGCGACCAGAGAGCGTACTTATTCACGACGTATGGCTACAGTCGTTGTCTGGGATAATGGTCGTTCCGCATTCCTAGGCGAGCACGCGTGTATGGATGGAACGCCAACTCTACGTATGAACGAGTTTATACTTGGTTCCCTCGCCGCGAAGGAGATCGACCTTGGCTCACCATCACCGAGTTCCTTGCTCACTCCTCCCGCCGAAATCGTCTTGACCACCAACGACGCCGTTCTCACCGACGTTAAAGAAGCGGAGAAGAACTTCGACAAGCTCGTCGGCGCACATGACCTCCAGGTGCTCCACTACGACGCCTACGGCAAGAACTTGATCAAACAGTTCAAGACATCGCCCGATGCGTGGGCACAGCTCGTGAAGCAGCTGGCGTTCTACAAGTTCAAAGGACGGCCGGCCGTCACGTACGAGAGTGCGCAGACGCGGAAGTTCCAGCGTGGGCGAACGGAAGTCATTCGTGCGGCGAGTGAGCAGAGTAAGGCGTGGGTCGACGCTATGGTCGACTCCAGTGCAACGGTGCGTGACATTCTACTTTTGTGTTGCTTGGTTTTCGTTCCGACTGACGGGCGGCTATAGGATGCCCAACGCGCCGCGCTCTTCTGTAGTGCTGTTGCACGCCATGCTCAGTACTCTGCGTGGGCCGCAGACGGCCAGGGCGTAGACAGACATCTATTTGGGCTCAAGAGGATGCTCAAAGAGAGCGAGGCGCTTCCTGAGATTTACAAAGATGCGGCATTCTCGCTCTCGAGCAAGTGGGAGCTGTCGACGTCACAGCTGTCATCCAAGTACCTGGATGGATGGGGATACGGAGAAGGTCCGCATCAAGGCACCTCTGATAGTATCACCTCGCACTAACCACAGACATACACTTTCTACAGTTGTTCCGGACGGATATGGCCTGTCTTACTCGATCGGTGACGACTATGTCCGATGGACAATCACGAGCCTCAAGCTCGACACGGAAAAGTTCAAGGAATGTCTCGCGGAAGCTGCAACGGAAACACGGCAGATGATGGAAGGCGCGAGACAGACTGAGAGCGTCAAGACAAAATTATAACTTGATTTATGAGCGGTCGCAATATATTACAGTATTTTTATAACACGGATGTGTAGCACCCAATCACAATACAATACCACGTATAGAACACAATGCTCTGCATGCGATTGGTGAAACCCTAGCGACGGGATGACTCGAACGGCCGATGAAGCGACCCCGGAGTCACTTTGTCCCGCTGGTAACTGTACCAAGCGCCCGATGTCTTCCACCCATGTCCTCGTACCCAGTGGGTGAAAGACTATTCTGGGCTAAACGTCTGTGTTTTGTCCTTCCAACTCATAGCACGCATGTCCAAGGGATATTTTTTCAGAAAACATTGCGTTTTCAGCGGATGCGCGCTGACCAATGGTAAGATCGCGGCCGAAGGAACCGACTTGACTCATTGGTTGCCGCAACCGCCTGCTAGCACCACACTTTGTGCGATGCGGCATTGGCTGTGTTGCTAGCCACTCGCGGGTTAACTCGGATCCTAGCGTGGCCCCGCTACGGGACAACCCGGAAAGCTGCTGTTGGTACTGTTGTGCTGAGGTTATAAAGCGCATGTCCGGCGTGCCGTCTACGGCAGAAAACACCCTCAACCCAACAAATCGCTTGAATCCCATACTACTACCACTTGATCATGTTGCCCCTCACTGGGACTGTTGCCATTCGGCGTTCGCCACGGGTGTTCATGCCCTTGTTGGTCTCTGTGGCACGCCGCCGAGTGGCGACTGACGCTACTACTGCACCCATTACCTCTGCCAAGCTGTCCTCGCATACAAAGGAAAACAAGGATGCTCCTCGTGTAGGGACCGAGGGCCTCCACATCAGTGCGCACCGTTTCGCGGCCAAAATAGGAGGCACCTGATATTATAAACGCAAGAGGACATGTTACCTCCTCTCAAGGCTCCTCAGGCAAAGAATATCACGGGTGACTGGGTGCTATTTCACCCAGTTTATACCCCGAGCGAGCTGAAAGCCGTTGATGTGAGTGGAGCCCTTTGGCGTTCGGGTATTTCTGACCGTATTACTTGCACAGGTACTCCACAGGCCTCCACAGACACTATCGGACAAGTTTGCTTATGGTCTGGTTAGACTGAGCCGGTAAGTGCACGTCGCCTTATTGAGCCGCCAGGGTTTTCGAATAATCGTATAGGTGGGGATTTGACCTTGTCTCTGGTTATAAGCACAAACCGATCCCGCCCGGAGCGAATATGTCGCTCGAGGAGCTTCGTAAGGGGCGATATGTTATGGATGAGAAGCAGTGGATGACTGTACGTCTCAAGTAGTCGTCTTCTCCCGCATAGTCTAATAAATCACTTCTTCCCAGCGAATCCTATTCCTCGAGTCCATCGCTGGGGTACCCGGGATGGTCGCAGCCACTCTTCGCCACCTCAAGAGCATCCGTCTCATGGTATGTTTCACTCATGGTCGTTGTTGTATGCTCTAATATATCTCGCTGGTCAGCGTCGTGATTCGGGCTGGATACACACCCTCTTGGAGGAGGCCGAAAACGAGCGCATGCATCTGATGTACGTCGCCCCTTAACCCTTTTGTTTCCCCTTTTTCTTCTCTGACACACGTCCACAGGACCTTCTTCACGTTGCGGGACCCTGGCATCATCCTCCGCTCACTCGTTCTCGCAGCGCAAGGCGTATTTTACAACATCTTTTGTACGCCACTCTCTGCCGCTCCTGCCATAAAAAGCCCGATTGCTCACTCCGCTAGTCCTCTCGTACCTCGTCTCTCCAAAGACTTGTCACCGTTTTGTCGGTCACCTCGAGGAAGAGGCCGTGAGGACGTACACGCACGCTATCGAGGAGCTCGAGAAAGGGCATCTTCCGGAATGGTATGCTGCTTTCGCGCGTCCTCATCCACGACCAGATAAACCTAACCAAAACTAGGGAGCATTTAGACGCGCCGGACATCGCCAAAGAATATTGGCGTCTTGAGAAGAACGCGACCATCAGGGACGTTCTGTATGCCGTGCGCTCGGACGAAACCACACACCGCTTCGTCAACCACAGCCTGGGAAATCTCAAAGACACAGACGTGAACCCGTTTGCTATCCGCGAGCCCGACATGCATATCAAAGGCAAAAACATCGAGTATGCTCTTCGTTCTTCACCGACCTGTCGATTGCTCTCTTACGTTCGCATGATAGATTCACTCGCGAGAAAGCAGCCGAGTATGTGAAAGACGCTGTCAACTTGATCCAAAAGCATTCTTCCGACTCTTAAGATCTGGTTTTTATTCGCGGCCTCTCTGGCCTTTTGGCGTTTTTGATTTTTTTATTCTTACGCTCAGTTCGACATACTTTATGCGTCTGCCGACGCTGCATTGGTCAGTGTCGAAAAGGCATGCGCTGTCAGATGAATGCCAGAGTAATTCGTTGATTTAATTTAGAAATATCGTTTTACAGAAAACAAGCCACGTGACTGCGTGGAATTTACATTGTCGACGAGAGAGGGCAAAACGAATGCAAGTAAAAAGTCGAGACGGTTTCATTCAAGAATCGCAAATTCGCGAACATACAACAATATAGTCCAGCTGTAGGAAGAAGGTCCAGTTATTCGCACCCCTCATTGCCCACAGAATTGGAGGCTTCAATCCACCGGGAGATAAGATGTCCCTCCTTCAAAGGAAGTCAGATGGCGCGATATGATCCGCATACATAAGGGTGGCCAACAAAGCGTCTCTGCAAGTACTACACCAATTTAACTCTGCTCCTACCAGTGCCTTTCGGTTTGTGTTTCACTGGTATGTGACCGAGGTAGAAGCCGACAAAGCTGTTTTCGCGGGCGTATTGTTTGGTGCTTATCGTACATAAGTAATCTGCTGCGATTTAGACTCAGAACGGACGAGAAACGGGAACACGCGCATGGATCTCGACTGTCAGTCCTCTTCCTATGGGCTACTCTCCCTCCTCACCGTTTCCCTGCCATTTCCAGGCCAATTACACGACGCCTCTCATGAAACCCTGACGCTAGGAACTAGTACTGAGCCAAGCAGGTTGGTATCGAAGGTGCGTAGCGAGGAGATGATGGTATCGGGGTCCTCAGACCTGTCAGTTGAAGCTGAGAACGCACATGGCATCTGCGGGTATCTCAACCACTTACAGTACGTGTATTCTTAGCTGTCCGTCAACAAGCACTCCTCGAGTCCTCGGGCTAGTTGGCCGGGAAAACCCCTTGTCATGTGCGAGCACGCGATTTCTTCGCTCCTGACCGGCGCCATCATTGAGACTGCCCATATGGCCTTGTTGTCTTTCCCATAGTGAAATGCCGCGACGAAGACTCCGGATATGTTCTCTTCGAAATCTCTTGCAATGACCCCACCGGACTGGCAGTTCTTCTTTGAATGAGAACAGCTGGCGGCGGGTTTCAATCTCGTAGGGTTTTTCTTTGGGTTTTCCTCTCGTCCATTTTTCACCTCCTATTACGCTCGCCACGCGCAGGATCTAAGCCACCGTCCGAACTCAGGTTTTTCTCGGGTAGTGTCTCTTGTCTCGCAAACAACTAAGCTTCACTGCCACACAAGCTACTTGAGAACGATTGTTTAGCGTTGCAGGGCGCCGTCTAAGGTGTGAAGATAGTTCTTTTGTTTCCATTTTGGTTTACTTCTTGCGCCCGTAATATCACGACTGGAATGTGTCCGTTATTTATCCGCCGCAGCATGCAAACAATGCTCGTCATCGAGTCATCGACTCGGAATAGTAGAGCCCTCGGTATAAAACGGTAATTAATGAGACGTTGCCTCGCATCACCCCTTTTCTCTTTCCCTCCACTACAGGTTAGCAACATTTCCTCCCTTGCTTGAATTCAGCTTAATGTCCTTCTGCAGTTACTTTGACACTCAGGGACCTAGCAACCCGTCACTTTAAAACACAGAATGCCAAAAAAACTTCGTCAAACACGACTGCCTCTGACGAGTCGTCTGGGCCCAAGACGAATTATGCATATACCAAACCCTATGGCGGCATGAAGGGATTCATGGAGTCTCATGGGTTAAAGTTGTCGAATGACGACGACATCCAAGAGGCGAAAGCCATCCTCGATGGATACAGAGAGATTGACGCGGCCACCGCGGAGGCAGATAAAGCAAACAGCAAGTGAATGAAGTGCGGCTTGGAAGAAAATAGTCTCAAAAGAACAGCCAGTCGGAAATCAGGACGGGGAATGTCGGTGTACACTCGTCTTGTGTTAGGGGGATAAGATTAACTTATTTTCTGTATGTTGGTCCCATTCCAAAAAACTGTGAAAAAAAAGCTAGCTTTCACTTTCCCAATCTCCCAGATATATAGTACATCCGCCGAGCGCGTAAGTGGGACCAAAACTCAGATGCTAAACCCGCGAGCCCGAGGGAATATTAAGGGAGATACATACTCCAAGGACTTTCCCTCCAATATTGTCACGATCAGTTATGTTAATTTGTTCAGGAAAGGGGATAGACAATTGGAGTGCGATGAGGCCATCCAGACCCGGTTGTGAGACGCTCTCAAAACACCAATCACCGATATACGTTGGATTTCCCAAGAGTATGTGCCTATATTCGCATTCCCGAGGATATTTCTGGTAGTTGGAACGTTTCGAGCGAGTCATCGGGGAGTCGGTATGGGCCGCTCGATGACCCAGCCGCCAGAGGAACGAGAAGCGGACAAATCGAAGTGTCATGCTTATGCATGCTGTGAGTGAGGGCCAGGTAATATGCCAGTGTGCGTAGCGCAAACGCAACAAGGGTTGCCCAAGACACAGCGCAGTGACTCGGAAGACTGGTCAGCGAGTAATAATAACGGCTTTACTCGCGGGTCGAGTTCGCGAGATCCCGTCCCGGGCTCCAGACGCGGTCATTCTGGCCATTTTGAACAAAAGGCTCCCCCAGACAAGAGCAGATGTTGCAACAGTTTTCTCGGTACACCTGCCCACATTGAAATCTCCTCTACTGCTCGCTCTTGTGTTTTTGCGCCGAGGGACGGGGGTTGAACGTACGTTGAACGTTGAGAACGTTGAAAGGGCAAATTGGGCAATCCTTTCTTTTCGGGTTGGCTCACATTGCACAATGCATCTCACCGCGACTGCCTCGCATCGGACACCCACACCGTCACAGAACCATCGACATCTGTTGCTGATTGGAGCCGAACTGTATTGTATTTTGAAGCTAACTTACTATCGGCAGCGCCATACGCTCGAAACTTGGCTCTCAACATCAGGCCCAGTGGTTGCATCCATCAGCCGTGCGACAGTATGAACTCATGCACAAACCGCTGGACGCTCCCTTGCCCTCCACGCTGATCCCAATACATATCCCTCCCCCAAAACGAGCGAAGGTTCTGTCAACCAAACACGATGACTGGCGTACTAGTATTTCGAACAACCAAATAGGGTGATGGCAAAGAGGGTGAGGAGGCATCACGTGGAAGCTGACTGATGCGAGCTGATTGCGACATTGCTGAGAGAGATGGACTGATATATCAATGTATTAGTATAAAAGCGGGTGCGCAGGAATAGGAAGTCCAATACCACTTTTCCCACTCCCCCACCCCACCCGTATAACGAGACATGGTCAAAGAAATCAAATCACTCAAGGAGTTTAAAGAAATCGTGCGTAATGCCGCCTCTGAACGATCAATAATTTCTGTTCGTTGGCTGATTAACGGCGCAGATTAACTCGGGCAGACCTGTCGCCATCGACTTTTGGGCGACATGGTGTGGTCCGTGCAAAGCCATCTCGCCTATCTTCGAAAGACACTCGAATGATCCAGAGTTTTCCGGGGTTGAGTTCTACAAAGTCGACGTTGATGAACAAGCAGATGTTGCGCAAGAGGTTGGCATTCGTGCCGTACGTCATCCTTACCCGCTGTCTTTGTCAATAACGAAGAGAACTGATTGGGTTTCAGATGCCCACGTTCAAGCTATTCAAGGACGGAGCACAGGTCGATGAGCTTGTTGGTGCTGACCCGGCCAGGCTTCAGGTTTGCCTCGTTTGATTATCGGGTAATATCGCTGGTTACTGATCATGTCTGCAGCTGTTGCTCTCAAAGGCAGTGTAGATGGATGGATTAGACTCGGAAGTTGTGTGTCTGTAGTATGCTATTGCATGTGTTGTCTGGTGACCGACGTCAGGTCGCGCGTGGTGTGTGACGTACGAACGACAGACGTATGTTTGAGAGAAAACAGGTGCAACGGGAGCCTGACGCGCGACTCGGATGGCACACCGTGTGCATTTCACAGTCACAGTATCCGATCCGAGTAAATCGCGCGATTTTTTGTTCGAATGTGCCATTATTATGGATATAATGCAGTGTTGATTCAGGAGCCTGCTTTGTCTACGCAATTTATCACCGCCTCTCACAATTCTTCCACGTCATAAAGAATTGATGTTACTCCCATTGAAATGGAGGTGATACAGAAAGGACACGTCGAGTTCCAGGTCAAATATGAAGAGGGCTTGGTCGGTGATCACTGGCCGATTGTCCTGAAGTGAGCGTTGCCCGAGCCAGAGGGTCCTGGCAAGCAAGGTGACGAAAATCAACCAACTGATTCGACCAACTATGCTCTGACAACCAATACTGAACTCTGACAATAAGATAGCATACCGCCTAGGAGGCAGAGTTCTATATTTATTTTTTCAGTCCAAGTCCCATATACACATACTGTACTGTAACAGACAACAACCTAACCTTCTGACTGACTGACTTTTTGGATGAAATGGACAGGCCATACACACTTCCCTGGCGACACGCTAGTGTTCGGACAAATCTAATCATCAACACCAACGCCAGCCAGCAGCAAATGCATCCCAACGGCGCCCGTACCATACAAGCTTTTCAAGTCGTCGGGTCGCGAGTGGCCCCGTGGGTGGGTACACACTCGTTGTGCTGCGGCGCGACGATATACCCGTCGTTGCACAACCGCACTTCGCAGTGGCCCGCGACACACTCGACGCTGCGTGCGTGGGCGATCGAGGAACAATCGTGACTGAAAAAGAGCCTTTGCGTCAGAAGTGGCGAGGACCAGCAAAGAGAAACAAAAAAGGGGGAAAGATCAAACGCACACGACGTCGTAGGCGGGACAACCACCGCAGCTGCTCAGATCCGCCCACAGATCGACGCACTCGAAATCGTCGATGTCGTATGCGCCACGCACGGGGCAGGCCGTCAGCGACTCGGGACAACGCCCCTCTCCGCGCCATCCCTGGTCCTTCTGGTCCTCATGGCTTGTGTCGACAATGACCCTGGTACCGTCCCCTCCAAGAACGTTCTGCTCTTTTTCAGACCGCTTCGCATAGTGCCCCGGTGAAGGATGCGGGGCCGGGGGAGACCACTCCTGAGGGGCGCGCTTAACCTTGGGAGAGGCACGCTTGGAGGGCCATGCTGCGGCTCTCCGCGAAGGCTGCGGGTAAGCCTCTGCTGCATGTGCTAGGGGCACGCTATCAATAAACGAAATGACACTGGCGAATAGGGCGAGCGTGGTGAGTACAATAAGTGACGGTGTGTGCATCGTGAGTTGGCCAGGAGTCAAGACAGAGTAGCTCGGAAGGAAAAGGGGTGACGAATGCTCGCTCGAAATTCATTGAAGCGGCACAGCCTTATATCCACCAAGATTTTCTAGGGGCTGGCATGGAGAGAGCATGATTTGCTTCCGGGCGGTCGGGAGATGCCTCCACAAGTTACGCTCGGCGCTCCACTCAGTATGGAGGTTTGTCCACGACATAGGGTCGATTGTACGACTTGTAGAGTCGTTGCACTTGCAGAGTGTAAGAGCTTATGTGAGAGCTTAGCTTGTTTCTGGGAACCAGGTTTCTGGGAACAAGGACAAGTGGTGCACAGGAGAGCGGCTGCGGTTCACTCGCCGCCAAGTTGGACTCGAGATCTCGATGTTTGTTTGTGGCCCCTGAAGCGATGCGATCTGCTGCGAGCGAGATGCCGGCGGTTGGACATCGCTCCACGATTGGTCGCCAAGCAATTCAAGAGACACTGTCTGTAAGCACAGCACTCTGTAAGCACATTGCATGTCGGTAATGTCCGAGTCAATAGGGCAGTACCCAACGTGAATTTGAAGGACGTACCGGGCCTAAGCGCGAGCATACTTTCACTTCTCGTGGAGACAATGTAATGCGTTACTGTAGGAGATGAGGCCTATTATGAGGCGTAGCCCCCTATCAGCCTTTTTCTCTTTCCCTCTACTGCAGGTCAGTGGTATTTCCTCCCTTGCTTGAATTCAGCTTAATATCTCCCTGCAGGTACCTAACAATCAGCGACCAAAAAAACACATCTTATCGTCGCTTTAAAAATGTAGAATGCCAAAAAAATCTTCATCGCCGAACACGAGCGCCTCTGCCGGGTCCAAGACGAATTATACTTATACCAAGCCCTACTGTGGTATGAAGGGATTCGTGGAGAGTCACGGATGAAAGTTGTGGGACCACGACGATGTCCAAGGGGCGAAAGCCATCCTCGATGGATACCGAGAGCGGCCGACGCCGCGGCGGAGGCAGATAAATCAAATAGCAAGTGAATGTAGCGCAAGTTGGAAAGTAAAGATAGTAGAGCAATGAACCGAAAAAAAGAAAGAAACGACGGTCGATGTACACATCTTGTGATAGGGGGATAGTATTTCTCGAACCGTTTCATTGAAAAAACTGTGGCAAAATTGCAAAGTTGAGACAATCGCGTGAGTTGTACCGCGCCGCGAGGAGATACGCGTCACAGGTAGGCTTTTACCCTTCGAGTCGCTGGTATCATCGGGCAGGCATGACGGAGCGCAGTGTCTAGCGACAGGGCTGTGGGATTGTGATGCTAAGTTACTGGTTCACATAGGGAACGTTGTCATCTTCGTGGAGTTGTAGTATTTCCGCTTCTCTTGGTCCGTGATTCCTGTGCGGGACCGGTGTTGCTCGCTATTGAAAACAAATGATCCTGTTGCAGACTCTGAAGTAGCCGGGAACAAGTACTGAATTTGAGATAAAAGGTATAACGAGCGACAACTGCGGGGCTCGACACTTCATTCAATTATATGGTCTATGGGCAACACCACCGAATCCAACACCGCTCAAGATTCCGCCACCCGCTCTCATTCTACCACTCTTTTGAGACACCCATTGCGACTGGAAAGGCAGTCTAAGCACTAACGCAGTTAGCAGCAACGCCTTGAAGGTCCGCTGGATTATCGACTTGTCAGAAAAGTTCCGACGGTGACATAAAGAAACAAGAGACTGACCCGTGTTCTGGATAGGATCGCAGCAGAGAGGCTGATTGTTGCCGCTAGGATAGTAGTACGTTAGCTATCAAAGCGAATGCGAAGGCCGAGAGAGTACAGTACCATCCCTGACCATTGGCAACAACGCAATTCAACCCTACGTTGAGACCCTCGTTCACGTTAGAATCCAGGGAATGGAGCTCAGTCTTCTGTGCGGGCGTCAGACCGCTGAATGGGATGGTGGAGCCACAGCAGGTCGGGCTACCCGTGCTGCAAGTGGGAACGACATCCTGAGCCTTAACTTGCTGACCCTAGCCCCCAGTCGTTGGGTTGCTTGGGTTTTGGTTTCGGTTTTGGTTCTGGTTCTGGTTCTGGTTCTGGTTCTGTTTCTGGTTTTGGTTGGGGGTTACGGCGGCGGTGACGCTGGAGGCCAAGGCGATGGCAGCGAAGAAAGAGACGATGGATTTGTTGAAAAGCATTGTTAAGTGAATGTAGTGTGAAGGCGGTTGTACGTCTTCCTTCAAGATGTGTTTAGTGTGTGTGAGTAGTAGTGGGGAATCTGGAGGGATATCAGCCCCTTTTATAGGATTTAGTCCATGAGGGTGGGAAAGGGACAATATTGGCGAAGGCCAGTGCACTCGTCGGTTACGAGAGGAAGAGAGATTCAGAAACGAGGAAATTGTCCGCAGTCGACATGTCGTCAAGGATTGACGTTCTGCCCCAGCCAAAAAAAGTATGCCGCTTGCCACGGACTGTTTCCTCGGAGGAAATAGTATGATCCGAGTACTGTGGAGTACCCGAGCGCAGTCATAGAACTTCGTGTGACGCTTGCAGCGGACATCCGCCGCAGCACGGCGACCGTTACGAGGGACTACTTAAGTTAAGCAGTCGCACATTGTTCAACACGCCAACTCGGATTTGACATTGTATGGCCAACACTTCCAGTAGCCATTGTAACAGTCAGCATTGAACATAATGGCGCTTGCGCACTGCACTGGGTTACCAGAATCGCATCGCAGGTAGAGAGAGGTGACCGGTAAAGCAGCAATTCCTATTCATTGGTTTCATTTAAATCCATTAGGCATCCAGGGTCCCTGTAAGTTCTCGTTCAGACCTGCTGCGTAGTGCCAAGAGCCGGCTAATCAACCATTGCGTCTCAACTTGAGACAGTAACGTGTTAAAGAGACTTCATGTCGTGAAACTCGAGTACTACTTCAGCTAGATGGGAGAAAAAAACCGCAATGCAGAATTTTGTTGTGTAGACTGACCAGTTGTTTGCCTCGAGAAGAAAAGGCAAGGGACTGGAGGGAAAAAAGCGTTCCGAGTCGGTCATCGTAGAACACGAATGAACACTGGAACTTCCAAATCCGGGTCGTGTCGCTACGCAGGCAGCGGGCCGCCGCTTTCCGAGTCTACTCTTAGGTGTTGACTTCGTCAACTTAAAACCTTGCGTCGTGTGTGTAAATTTACTAGTTTCGTCGAATCGTCTGGGGTTGCACCGAGAGTGGGCTGGTGTGCGAGGAGAAAAAA
This sequence comes from Lactarius quietus, assembly GCA_015025155.1. Lineage (NCBI taxonomy): Eukaryota > Fungi > Basidiomycota > Agaricomycetes > Russulales > Russulaceae > Lactarius > Lactarius quietus. Next base: position 306,302 of record WITN01000019.1, on the reverse strand, counting down.
AGGGTGTAGGTGGAATCGAACATAAAGACCACACGTCACTGACGTAATTCAGACTTTTCATAAGACCTTGCGAGCAGGGTAATTTCTACTAATGGGGTGTGCGTCACAAAAGCAGGGCGCATTACTGTAGGGCACATCTGTGTTTAAATTATGGGTTCACCATGCACTCAGCTTCCTCCATGCGGAAGGGAGTCGGCTCTTGATGCCGAAAGCGCCTTTTTAGTGTCTCAATTTCTCAAAACAACTGCTGATCGATAATCTCGGATGAATGGTTCGAAGTAGTAGTATTATGCCGTTTCCCAAGCCACTCCCGGTCCCAACATCTATGGATGCAGAGTGGCTCAGCTCGTGTCTATTCAAGACCCCACTCCTTTCTAAGAATATTCGCAGCCTGGACAACCCCGTCAGAGTCCATGCAATATATTTAAGTCGCGGGCGCACCTTCTCTGCGATTGCATAAACCGTAGATTGGATCGCAACGCCAGTCGTCAGTGGTATCACACTCGCGTCAACAACGCGAACATTAGTCAACCCGTATATTTTCATCTTTGGGTCAACAACACCTGAAAGGTGGTCAGAATTTTATGAAAAGTGAGCGGAAGCTCCTTGCCTCCAAGACTGCGTGGTGCCATCGCGGTTGTGCCTGTGTCGTCTCGTCAACATATCGTTCGTGTCTTCCCCCTGAGAAGAGCAAGGCCTCACCTAGTGGGTGATTTGTCGTCTGGGAATGGGCAATTCCGTAGTCAGAGTCGATAAGCGTCAAACATAAACGACACATACCCGCACAGCTGTCTTCACAAACTTCTCCCATTCGCCTTCCCGGATAGATGCCGGTGGAGTAATCCACCGATCAATGAGGTCGGCCAGAGGTTTTGTCTGAATCCACTTCCGGAGGAACTTCGTGCCATAATAGAGAACGTCAAAATCTACGAACAAACCCATGAATGAGATTGAAGACGACAGCGATCACTCCTTACCCCAGCGCAGGTCAGCTATCCGGGGATCGATAATGGGTTGGTCGTGGATGTTGGTGCTATTGATATGCTATGGATGTCGATGTCAAAACGGGTGCAAGTTCCCCAGAATTGCGGACAACTGACAACTGAACCCTGTCCAAAGGTATGCTATTGCCGGGTTAAAGGAGGAAATCAACATGGCATTGGACTAGCGGGGAAAGAGAAGCCCCTTACTTGTTGGATAGCCACGCCAGTCAGATAGTTCTCCCCTGGCTTTGGCGGGCTGAGCACCCCACCGCTCGGCACGACGACAATTTCCAACCAGCCTTCTTCTCCACCGTCTACCAGGTCCTTGAGATGCTGATATTGGATTTTTTGAAGTGGTGTCAAAGTTCTTTCGGCCAAATCTCGATCCAGAGAGGCGCGCATCGCTTTGAATTCGGAAGGGGTAGTCACGGACTGTAAGGTGACCGTGCCAATGTTCCCCACAGAGTAGGTGAAAACGCCGGCTTGGTTTGTTTCACTACAGCAACGCGTTAGGCGCACGGATGGGGAAACACCAACATGACTCACAACAGCACTTGCTGTTCTGAGGTGAACGTTGAGTTCGCAAGTGAATCTTGTCATGGGTGTCAGACCCTCAATTGGACATTGCAAACGAGCTCATACCAAGCGTCATGATGCCAGGCTTGAGCTTGAAATCAGAGAGCGTCACGGGGTGATCTTGCAAGTTCTCCCCAACCTCGGGCAAGTCCAAAACGACAGGAATACCCAATCTCTCCAAAAGGGCCTTGTCACCAACGCCTGATAATTCTAGGATCTGAGGCGTTTTGAGTGAACCTGTGCTACGTCAGGATCACGCGGGCAGTGAATACAAAACAGGTCCCTACCCGCAGCCAAGACCACTTCTTTCGAAACTGCGACGGTATACGTTTTACCGTCGCTTTGAAATTCAACTGCTTTTGCCTTCTTCCCAGCGAAGAGTATCCTACTCGCCACGGCATTCGTGACCACGTATAAATTATTACGGGCGCGAGCTTCAGCGTCAAAATACGCAGAAGCAGAGTAGCTCCTCAATCCGGTACGAGGATCGACCGTGCGTGCGACTCCTTGTGCGGGCATAGACAAGTCATTACCGTCATCTGGGTTGGAATTAGGTGCAATTCCGGCGGCAGCAACGACTGCATGAGCGGCGGGTACGTCGAGGTCAGTCAAGAAGTTGTTGTAGGTGATCTGTACAGGGCCGCCAATTCCATGAACATCCTCAAGAGAAAGCTTCTGTGCAGAAGTGAGTCCAAAAAGCGCCGGATTTGACGCGGATGGAGCGGTCCAGTTTTCTGAACGCGTGAAAAACGGTAATAGTTCCTCAAATGTCCACTCCTCTCCATTTCCGAGGCTGGTACCCCAGATATCATAGTCAGCGCGCGACCCGCGTTGCCAGACCATACTGTTGATCGCAGAAGATCCTCCAAGGACTTTCCCTCTAAAGATTGATCCCAATCGCTTATGTTAGTTTTGTTTGGGAAAGGGGATAGAGAGTACACACCGGGGATATCGGAGCACGAGGCCATCTAGACCCGGTTGTGGGACACTCTCAAAGCACCAATCATACGTTGGATTTCCTAACAGTGTGCCTACATTGGCATTCCCTAGGAGGTTTCCGGCAGTTGGAACGTTGATGAGCGAGTCATCGGGGAGATATGGGCCAGCCTCGATGACACCAACGCGGAGTGGAGCGGTATGCTTTGATGAAGGCGGAGCTGAGAGGCGATTCGCAACGACGAGGGCAGCCGTACCACCGCCGAGAATGAGAACATCAAACTCGATTAAAGCAAACTCTGCAGCTGAGTAAGTTGAAGATGAGCTAGAGCTTGCAGAGATTCCCGAGACTGCAACGACGAGCTGTGCAATGAGGACGGAGAAGGGAAGCACACGCGATAATGCCATGATGTTTGATGGTGTGTTCGCAACTCGCAGATACGATTGACTCGAGGGGTAATGTACTCATCAGAGCACATGTGTAACTCGCTCCCGAGGAGACGAAAAGTACAATAGGAGACCAGTGATAGTCTTCGCAACGCCAGCGATCTAGTCGTATTTCGGGTGGGAAACGAGAGACGGCTCGGAAGCCGATTACAGTTCACCAAATCGGCTCGGCACCATCGCTCTTCTTCGTCTCTTCCAATCGACCAAGGACAGAAATATAAATCACTGAAAATGTTCTCTCAGAGTCTCTTTGCCCAGACATGTCGTCCTTCTTTTTCTCCCTCTCTGGTACCCGGGTCGCTTTCCAACTTGGCCAGAGTGTGAAAGATAACAAGACGCTGTCCCTGGGCATCTTTCTTGGCCTCACTGTGCTCTGCGTGGCTCACTACCTCACTAGTCCTTATCGAAGGCTACCCCCAGGGCCGCGAGGTTACCCAATTATAGGAAACGTCCTCGAGCTTCGGTCCCAGCAATGGCTTAAGTTCACAGAGTGGCGAAAGCAGTACGGTCTGTGGCTCTTTTAATTTTTCTTCTCCCCATTCTAATCTTTTATCGGTCTAGGCGATATCATCTATCTCAACGCTGCTGGTCAGCCTATGGTTATCCTTAACTCCCAGAAAGTCGCTGCCGATCTCCTTGACCGACGCGCCGGGATATACTCAGATAGGCCCCGTAACATTGTCGCATCAGACATCATGACAGGAGGACTCCTCGTCGTATTTACCCGATACAACGACATGTACGTGCTTCTGATTGGATCTTAGTCCATACTTGATATTGACCTTCGTTACTAGCTGGCGTCGGATGCGCAAGGCTGCCCATGAGGGACTCAACAAGGGTGTCGTTAAAGATTTCCACGGGACACAAACAAAAGAGGCTCTCATTCTCGCTTCAGATGGGCTGAATAACCCTGCAGAATGGGACAAGCATCTTCGCCGTGCTGCTGCATCCATGGTCTTGTCCGTTGTTTATGATCAGCCGACCATAAAACCTGGGCAAGATCACAACGTCAGGCTTATTAATGACTTTGTCCAGCGTCTCACTCGTGCCGCTTACCCAGGAGCTCACCTTGTTGAGTTCTTCCCATGGATGCGATATATTCCTAGCAGGTTTGCGCCCCTGCTTGTCGATTCCCTATTCGACACCTGACTTAATCAAGGTTTGCGACGTGGAAGCGAAACGCTGAGGCTTGGTACAAGCAAGACTCTGCTTTGTTCGAAGGTCTCTTCAACTCCGTTCATGTCAACAGCGTACGAATACAACTCAAATTTTAAATCATGTCAGACGTTGATAGCTTGCTGCACAGGTAAAGGGAGATGACCGCCCTAGTCTGTGTGCTACATTAATTCGCGATGCGGACCGACACCAACTGTCCAATCGGGAAAACTCGTGGTTGGCCGGAACTATGTAGTGCGTATATATTCGGTGCATGTGAAATCAACTTACTAAGCCCATCCCACCCATCAGCGCTGCTGGCGCAGAGACAACTTCCGCTGTGATGGCCTGGTGGACGCTGGCGATACTTGCGTACCCCGAGACACAAGCGAGAGCACAGGCAGAGCTCGACGCAGTCGTGGGCCGTACACGTTTACCAACCTTTGCAGACTACCCTCACCTCCCTTACATCCGTGCTATGGTCAAAGAAGCCCTACGCTGGCGCCCTGTTGATCCAGTAGGGCTGCCCCATCGGTCCATTGAGGACGACTGGTACGAAGGCAACTTCATCCCGAAAGGCACAGTCTGCATCGCCAACGTTTGGCACCTGAACCGCGACCCGGAAATCTACGGCGAAGATGCGGCACACTTCAACCCCGCGAGACATCTCGACGCCAATGGTGAAGTTGCTCCAGGTCCACCTGATACAAAAGAAGAGAGCCACGTCACGTATGGCTTCGGTCGCAGATTGTGTGTTGGTCGTCATGTGGCAAACAACTCGCTATTCATCGACATTGCAATCCTACTTTGGGCGCTCAAGATCGAGCGAAAGAAGGACGCCACAGGCAAACTTCTTCCCTTGGACGTGGATGGATTCGTGGAAGACGGTCTTGTCGTGTAAGTGTGCAACTCACTATGCGTCCCCGACTTGAGGGTAACATGAATGCCTTTATCAGTCGTCCTGTCCCCTATGAGTGCGATATCACACCGCGTTTCCCAGAAGCTCACTCGCTGCTTTCACACGAGATTGAGCTCCATGGTGATGGTTTGTGGGCGTAGATAACTTAGAAATTATTATAATGTTATCGGTGCCGTGTTTGGGCTTGATGACATCATGGCGCCTAACCATGAATGGAACTTCAAGTTGAAGGTGGCATTTGAGCGAACGAGGTTGCTTTCTCCTCTCATCATGGCCACGCCAGGCGTAGACATGAAGAACACTCACAAGGGGCACACCTTATACCGATTTTTCTTGGGACCACTTCCTGAACGCGTCGTATCGGACGCACAACATCTCGTTACGAAATCTGTCAACAGATCTCGCGGCTTCTTCAGTTTCACCCAGGCCCGGCAGACACCCTCTGAGGCTGATGAACCCGTCGAGGAACTCATTGGTCAATATGCCTATGCGTTCTACTTAAAGCTCGGTGGATCAGAGGAGAACTGGAATGAAGAACAAGAGAGTTATGTGAAGAACGAGATGTTGAGAAGGTGGAAGGAGTCAGCTTGGGGGCGTCTTTGGCGTAGGAGGAATGAGAACCTGGATGCCTCTCATGGACGTTGGGTACTGCCAAATGATGCTGGATTCTTCCAAGTTGGAGAGTTCCTGGGTCTCAATACTTACGCAGAGCCACCTTCTCGCGGCACACGGTTGACCCCTGGCTCACCCACTCAGGCAGGTCCATCCTCCACCGTCTACTTGACTGACCCTTCGGCAGCGACCAGAGATCATTTTGTGACTGCTCGTTCTCACGTCAGCCCTGAGCCCGAAATGGAGCCTGCCCAATCATTGTCTCTCCCTCCAGATGCATCCGTATCTTCCAATGAAAGCTGTGGTATTCATGCTGTCACCTCTTCTACCAACCTTATCCCGGTAAAAACGGTGGATCGACTTTCGGAAAGACAACGTACTCGCACTGGCCCAACTGACGCTGTGCCTAGTCTCAAGCCCGCTTTGAGAGTACGCGCCCTTACAAAGAGCGATAGTGCCATCGATGGCGCTGCCAGTGCGACTCTCGGACTGTCAGGCTCGGGTAAAGGCAAAGCGAAGAAGGCTGTCCGACTCCCTTCCGACCCCCTTCATTTTGCTACCACAGCTCTTCCTCCTCCCGTTTCAGCGGGCAAAGTTTTAGAACGTACTGGAAGCGAGTTACAAGGGACGAGTGCTGCAATGGAAGAGCAACTCCGGGCGACAAATTCCGCCCCTGCATGGTCGCTCGATATTCCCGACGAGTATGATGATGCTAAAATGAAAGGTGAGACAGTTCTCTCTGTTCTGCCATCTGCCATACGTCATGTTAAGACCTGGCTCCAGACAGGATGGTAGTTCGCATCGCCTACTGCAGGGATGGATCTTTGGGTCCCAGCTTCGATGAGATGCAGAATCGTTCCGCTAGGAATTTGCAATACGAAGATTGGACTGAGTTCGTTGTCGTCTGGCGTAATGATCGATTGGAGTTGTACGATGATTATGTGTGTGCCATGTGCACTTACCCCAAGTCGCCCAACCTTGACCTGTTCCCTTTTAGCGATTGCCATGTAGAGAATGGCTTGCAGGTCACAAGCACCTCGCATTCGTCGTACCCCTGAAGAACGTTCGAACGAAGCTATCTCTTTATTCCTTCACAGACATGTCGTTCTGCATCATATGTCCTCCTGAATCTCTGAGTCATGCCGTGAAGACATTTCTCCCTTTTCAACGCAAGACAGGCACCAATGTCCTTGTATTTAAGGCACGATGCCGTTCTCGTGCTATCGATTGGATTTGGCGCTTATGGTGCGTCAAGCCCATACTTCCGAAGCGCTGTTCCGGACTGACCTTAGCCAGGAGAGATATGGGCGGCATACTTCCGCCGTTCATTGAAGTTCGCTCGCCCGTTCTTGACACCCGGATGAAGATTGACATCCCTGAGAGCGCTGATTACTCTATTTTCAGCCACGATAATCTTGTTGCGTTATGCATGAAGACATTGAGTTCAGTTCAGGATTGGGATGTTATCATTAAAAACCGACTCGCAGAAGGTGCACACATGGAACTTGCCTGGCGTCTCGACACGAACCTGGATTGGGTACAATGGCTTGATGACATTCACGGCAATCCTCGTACTTGGGCAGTACTGGCAGGCTTGGCATTCAAACAGGTAATTATATTTGATCGAATGCTATTTTTATCTAGTCATAGACGCTGTCGATCCTAGGCAGGGAGAGCTGCCCACCTCGAGGTACGCTTAGCCGAGCATATGGCTTCCCGGTTGCACATGAAAGATGATCACCAATTATCCGAGCCGCCAAGTGTTGAAGGCTACGTTACACGTGTAAAGCCCGGATCAGGTGCTCGCGAGGAGGTTTTCCTGACTGTGCACAATGGCTTACTGTTCACGCTCACCCCGGCGAGTGCCCACACACCAAACCCACCTGGCGTGGTTCCCGCACCTCAGAACTCGGACCGCGATGCTCGAGCATTACGTCGGGAAGAAATCCGTAGAGGTGCTGCGCAGGTTTTAGCTGCGCGTGGGGTGATGGATTTGCGAGCCGTCGTTGCCGTGCGGCGGGCGTTCACGCCTGTTCTGCACCCGAATGAGCACGCACATGCGTCTACGCAGCCCGAAATAGAAGAGAACGTACATCTCGAAGAAGAGGTTGTACATGAAGAAAGCGATACCCGAGACAATGGCGGGGATGCTGGGCTCACTGGTGACGTGACCACAATGCGCATGGGGAGATGCTTCGAACTCGTTATGAAGTCTGGGCATGTCATTCGGTTTGAGGTGCGCCATGTTAATCCAGTTTACTTGGGTGGGCTGATGCCGAGTGTGATAGACTTGGTCTGCTAAGATCGCAATAGAGTGGATTGGGCGTCTTCGTGCACTCATTCGTTACTGGGCGTTACGTCATTCTGTGGATACCCGCCTGGAGATGGATGTTGTACATTATGCCACAGGTCGACCACGCATTACACCACAACGCTTGCGATGCGAAGAGGACGACAAGACCCGCCCACCAGAACCCCAGTCGGACCCTGCCATTGTTCTACCTTATTTAAGCACGATTTACCACGGGTGCGTTTACGAAGGTTGCAGGCCAATCGTCAAAGCTGGACGAATATTTGTGAGACGGGGACTTCACGGAAGATATAAGTGTGTATTATCTGTTCTTCACACCTTGAATGATTCAGGCGAGCGTCTCTAGGTTGGTGCAACTATTCCTCGTTGCTAGTCAACTGGTTCAGTTTCACATACAGCCGAACTCCATGGACTTCCGAAGGCAGGGAGAACCTGTTTCTTTGCTTGACGCATATGTCATATCGGGGGTGTTCGCGGCTCAGGCGCTACCCCAGGGACAATACAACCCAAATAATCCTATTACTCCTCGACTCTACGCAGACGGACTTGAGTGTGACGACTCTGAAGAGAATACGCTGTTTACGGTGTACTACGTGTCGCGCAAGATAGCACAAGCCGAAAAGGTTCCGTCGTTGAAAGCGGCCAAGAAGATGATGGTCTTCCGTTGCCGGAGTCGTGTCGAACGAGATTTGTGGTGTTGGGCAATGAACACGGAAATTGAGAAGTTAGCACGGGAGAGGAGAGACAGGGAGGAGTTGAGGAGTGCAGGGGCACTGATTCCACTAGGAATGGGCGATTAGGCTGATGGACATACTGTACTGTAGGAGATAGATACGTGGTTCGTGCAAATTTGACAATTTGAGATGAAGATCAGAACACAGTAATGGTTTTTTTAGAGCCTAAAACACGTTCCCAGTGCGTGACGTACCATTGATCGGGATTGATTCCCCTGATGCGTTTTCTTAGCGGTCCGACGTGATGGAATCTCGTATTTCATAACATCCATTTCGAAGCCCCAGACATAATCACGATTTCTCTAAACAGTCTCATACAGAAACTGCGCAGACTGCGCCAAAAAAAGTGCCCTTGTATTTGTTGACCGGAGGTAGGGAAGCCGGTCCGTGCAATGGAAGCTAGGGCCATAAAACAATGGTGAGGTAAAGGGAGTAATAATTTTGTGGGCTGGCATCTCCGACGGGCCCTGATGCTAGATTTACTATATTCTGCTTCATGACTTCGGTTTCTTAGCTGGAACCGAAGTTTTGTGACTATTCTTTGGACAGATGAACGGATACTCACCTCCGTATCGGCTTCTCGCCGTAGCTCTTCCCGCAACGCCTCCGAGGTCTGAAGCACCACGGACCAGTTTGTAGCTGTAGACGTTACCGTCAGTAACGGAGCTGACCCATTGAGAATAGGACAGCCCACCGGACACCAGGGAGATCTTGTGCACGACCGCCCCTGACAAGTACCACGCTATGTTCCTGTAGATTATGTCCCTCTCCTGGAATGTACGCCTGAAGGACCTTCCCTGACGTGAGCCTCACACGGGCGACCTTGCGCTTTGCAGAGTTTGGTTTCTTGGGCTTCGCGGTGAACACCTGCATCACGATGCCTTTCCGCTGGGGATTGTCGTCCAAGAGCGGTGCTCTGGATAGAGCCTTTCGCTGTGGACGTTTACAGCGCATTGCTTGGTTGAGAGTTCTGTACGTAGGTGCAGTCGAGTGGAACGTGTTAACGAATGTAGTAGACGTGGACCACGCTTGATAAACGGATGCTGCTGGGCGAGGCGTCCATGATAGAGACGGTCGGGCGATGGTCCTGAGAAGGGAGAACATGCTCGTTCGCTGTTCGTCGTCGCGTGTGTGGCTTGCACGCCGGAGTTTGCCGATAATTGATTACGCGAGGCGGGTCGATTACGCGCGAACTCATTTCAGTGAAATCTACCATGCCACGCTACAGAAGACGCGCCGCTGAGGCCATGTCTGACCATATCGAGGAGGAGGAGGATGCTACACAAAATCAGGACGTTGACGCGGTCGACGCTGACGAAGACGAAGACCAACAACCCCGTGCCCCTCGAAGAACCCTGAGCCGTGCAGCGCGGTCCGCGAGAGGAGCCCCACGCGATACGCCAGTCCCTGAACGCGACGAACCCGATGACGAGCAAGACGCGGCTGCTGTTTTTGACGAGGACGCGTTTGGGAATAAGCCGTTGAGTCGGCAGGACGGACAGAGACTGCACGGAATGGCGTCCGATTGGAATATGATCAGGACAAACTTGAAAGAGAGCGCATTTTCTCTCCTGACCGAGGTTTCCACCGCTGTCGCAGAGTATGCGGACGAAGACACCGCCGAAAAGGTAGCGACCTTTTCTATATGCTGATGGAATCTTACTCGCATTCAGGAATTGGATAGATTGGACGGTTTTATGAGAGAACTCATCGATATTGACACGGAAATTCGGTCACACGAACAGACTTTAAAAGACTTGCACCAGCAAGTTGTCACAGGAGAGGAGATCGTGAGTAACTCCATGCATTCCGTTCCGTCGACGTACTCAAACTCGTCAGAGCGATGTACTGGAGCGTTATCAGGTTCAAGTTCGGGAAAAGCTGGAAGCACACAACAAGAAAACTAGTAGGCAGAAGTACGCGAAGAGCGAGGCGTATGCTGCATTCAAGCAGTCCATTTATGTTGAGCGTGGCCCCTTCGGTGTGGCATCCGCGTTCCTAATGCACACACCCTAGGAAGTACAGCACCCAAACGAAGCAATGCCGCCTGTTGTAGAGTTCTTGCCTCGAGGTTTGTTCACTCACTTCTTTGGTAGTTGGTTTCGTCGGTGGCTGACCTCGTGGATCAGAGGAGGGAGATCACAGCGATGATGACGAAGACGATATTCAAGTTGGCGGTGTTCTCCAAGACTTCAATTGTCCGATAACGTTGACTCCGCTTGTGGATCCTCAAACCTCGTGCGACCACCTTACCATGCCGTCCAAGATCTGGTTGCTAAACTTCCCTCTTCCAGGAGCGTCTGTCAGCACTCGTTCTCAGCCCAAGCTATTCGACAAGTGCTTGGCCCGAATCGATTTACAAAGAAGAAGTGTCCCGCTTCTGGCTGTAATCAAATGATTTCCCTCAACGATCTCAAGTCAAATAAAGAGTTGGAGCGCAAAGTGAAGGCCAACCAGCGCCGGGCACAGCGGAGAGAGGAAGATCAGGATGCTGAGGAGATAGTAGAGTGAACGTTTAGATGTAAGGAAGGGACCATCGATTGGCTATCCTCCTCGAGCTGTGCAGTCACGGTATAGACACCGCCACCAAGCTCTTGTGAAACCAACTACCGCTCATTCCTGTGTTCCACTTCCACCTCGCTGCCCCCACGCGACTACCTCGTTTCTTAATCGTATTCGCAGCGTCTTTCTGCGCCTTGTCTTGTGATCCGGCCCTTGCTGTGAATACTTTTGCGCAATTGGCTTCCCCAGACCCCCGACACTCCTCATCTAAACATCCCTCCCCTGATATCAAAGATCATAACGCCCACCACTATCTCACGCTGCCCGTGAGGGAGAAATGATGCCACGTAAGTACCCGATGTCAATCGATTACATTAAAGCCTCTCTTCAGGCGCTTGACCAGAAGCATAGCCTCGTCTTAACAGCGCAGATTCTCGACCACCCCGCGAGATAAACACCACTCCACGAGGCACCGGTCCGCGTATGGAACTAACCGGCAGGAGATTGCGACTAAACACTCGTTAATTACTGCTCCGTGCCTGCCACTGACTCATTATTGTTGGCCTACCATGGTGGTTACTCCTTTCACTGCATTGGTCGGCTCTTATGCACGTTGTGGCGGATAATACTTTTGCAAACTGTAATTACCTTTCGAAAAGTTGGGCAGGCGCGCTAGTTTCACAACAGAGGCATGACGCTAATAGAGACCGCCATGTTCCTGATTGTACCTTCTTGAACACATTTACGTTAGTATTATTTACCATTTTCGGTGCGAATCCCCGGCACCGACCATAGCATTCATTGCCCCAACTTTCGTATGTGCTTTTGGACTGGCAGGGGAAATGCTGCGCTTGATGAGCGTGAGATGAAGAGCACTGACAAAACGTGGTGAACGCTGAACGGAACACGCTGCCAGTGAACGGACCTGAGAGCTTCGGCACCACCCCGCCCACCTATCATCTTCACCTCTTTGCGGGCATAATGAGATACACAGGAACATCAATATTGACATTGCTGTCGCCGCAACTTGCTGTCACTGGCCATTTGCGTGTGGAATGCGCGCCACAGGTCAGGGCAAACCCTGTTTGAGTGCTGTGTGTTGGGCGCCTCACTTTTCGAGGAGCCGAGACTGCCTAATCGTCACGGTACCTTCTGACCTTCCCCTATGTCCGCTTCGAGTATATATAGTGTTTGTTTCTCCCTTCCAATCACAAACGTATCTTTCGATTTCGTTCTCCAACCCATACCCTGATGAAGCGTGGTACCTATGCTCGCCGTGCTTGCAACCATTGCAGGAGGAGGTGCGCCATTCTACAATTGCGGGACGCTCTATTGTTGCCGACACTGAATGCCCATTGGTAGAAAATCGAGGTGCGATGGATGTGAGCCAGTCTGCGCAACCTGCAGAATTTCTGGAAATGATGTATGTATATTTTCTTGGTGCTATGGATTGAGTGCTGATTCACTAGTGTAGTGCTCATGGGGCCCAGAGAGCGCGAAGAAGCCTACCACAAAGCAATATGTCGATTCGCTGAAGAAAATGAATCGACAACTGGAACGTCGCGTCAGTCTACTCGAGCAACAACTTGCACACTGCACACGTCGTCCAGTCGAGCAGGTGGCACAGGATGTCAGCCTAGCCTTGCGGATCCCAGATCAGGGTTCACCCTCGTCCTCGTCCTATGGTGGGCACCCATCGCCGAGCTCTATCCATTCAGAGCCGGTGTTCCCCAAGACGGAGGAACAAGACGATATTGACCAAATCATTGCCCCTACTCAACATCTTCACGTACGCAGTCTCTTTGATGCCTGCCTTGGTATGATAATCCTGAATCCGTGGGTCCAGCTTGGCAATGATGGGCTCCAGGTGTTCGGCTTTTCCTCCATCTTTAGGCTGGCACCGTCCGCACCGGAGCGCCCCAATATCAATGAGGAAGTTGGGAGTGGCTACGCAGATGCATATCGGTCACTATATCAAGAGAACCTACTATTCAATTCGGAGATCGATTGGAACCGGCATCTTCCTCAAGTTCCACTCACGGTTTTGGAACATGATCGGTGCGCTCTTTGGGCGGCGGCCTCTATCTTCCTAAATGAACTTATCACATGAACAGGCTTCTTGAACTTCTTTTCCGCTTCTTCACATCATGGGGGCTTCGTGTCATCCCAAAACTGTTCCAGCGCGATATGCACCGCTGCTTGACTTTGCCGAGCTCCCTTCCACCTCTCAAAACCGCGCACTACTCTCCCATGCTTCACAATGCCCTTTTGGCTGTCGCGACTGCTTTCTCAGATGATCCAGCAATCAAGGATCCTGCCACTCGTCGGCGGTTTGCCGACAAGGCTAAGTCGTATCTCGAGGACGAATGCGAACGACCGAAGCTGAGCGCCATGACGGCGTTATCCATCTTAGCAAACTATCATTCGTCTGAAAATCATGCCACACTTGGTTACATTTACTTTGGTATGCCTGGATCGGCATGACATAACTTTTCGGCTTCTAACTCAGCTGCCATTCTTCCTAGGAATTTGCGCACGAATGTCTCAAGCACGTGAGTTTCTCTGAAGCTTTCGAAATTAACGCTCGCTTATTATGGGGTAGTCGGCTTGGGCATCGATTGTTCCCCATGGGTGGAAACAGGCCTCATTACTCATGCTGGAATGATGGACCGCAATTGGGCCCTATGGACAACTTTCTGCCAGGTACATTGATCGAATTGTGCGTAATTCGTTGTTAGTGACGCCGCCTTTAGGATACTACTTGGTCTCTCTACGTCGGACGCGACTTTTGTACGGCTTCCTCCGTGGACCCCGAAACCATTCCCGTGCCGTTCGTCTCGCCGCCAGAGCTGGACCAGCATTTGGGTAGCTGGTCGTTGCCCAACGGTGAAACAGTACCGTCGAAACATATCTCCGGCACCTTTTCTGCGACATGCTCTCTCATGCAGATTGCCAGAGATATTGCCGACGTTGTGTACGTCTGGCGTCATATTATCTCTGAATCATAAAGTTCTGATGGACTCATATAGGAGTAACTTTTCTCGGCTTGGGGACCGCCAGGATACAAATGAATTCCGCATTGCACAAATGGAGTAAGTAAAACAACAATGGCACCACTCAATTGATTGTTGACGCACAATGTAGCCTTAAACTCAGCAAATGGAAGAACGATCTTCCTTCTGAAATCGATTTCGTCAAGTCGAACCCATGCATCCCGCAGCCCCACCAGCTTATACTACACATGACATACCATTGGCTAAAGATACTCCTCCACCGCCCGTTCTATCGTCGCAGGAGGAGCTGCGAAGACCTCAACCACTACACGGACCATACAAAGGTATGCATTATCTTTCCCTTTCTGCTTGATTGTTGTTGACGCCTCGGCAAACCGTAGCCTTGTAACCGAGCCGCTGCCGAGATTATGGAACTCGCGCAGATCTGGCGTGGACATTTCAAGTTGCGCTATGTCCCCATTACCGTGATTCAGGTGATCTCAGCTGCGGCCACTATCTTCGTGGTTGCGGCTGTTCAAGCCGTTTCTGGTCCGCGCATAGCCCACGGCGCTCTAGTGTCGGCAGAAAAAAGTGCAGAAACAGCAATCCAGTACCTACGGGAAGTGGGCGAGTCGTTCGCCAATGCTGTCAGCATCGCCGACATATTGCAGCACCTTCTCCAACAGCAAGTCCAGACGCGCAAGACGCGCCGATCGCCTGGGGCATCACCTGGCGTCCCGATCTTTCCTTGGAACCAGTCTAGTTCACAATCCACCCATGTCACTCGTGGGAATGGCGACTCCACTTTCTCATGGCTAGAACCCATCGGCGCTCCTGTTGACAGCGTCCATTCCAGCTTCCCTGATTCACAACCGGCGATCGGCTATCCTAGTTGCCAATACTCGTCTTTGGCTGGGGCCTTGTCGCAGGGGGCTCCGCTTGGCTATCCTCAACCCTTTGGAGATGGTCTGGGAGAGTATCCATCCCCCCCGGCTGGGGAACCCTTCGAAATGAATATTGGAGGCTTTCTTGGTGGAGGCCCGGGCTCCATGTTCTCGCCTGACCCGTTGATGATGTTCTCATCACCTCAAGAAGTATTTAATCCATCATACCAGATTGGAGCACATAACCCCTATGCTTCCCCGCGCTGATATCTTCTGTCGGTTATTCCGAATATTTATTCTCCGTCTCGCTTTGCCTTCTCTAGCTCATGCACACATACTCAAGCATTTGTCCTTTTACAACATCATACACGATATACAATCCGGGAAATACATTCCGCTGGGAAAATTCTATTGTAGGGAGTGTATACTCTAGTGTTCTATCACAGTACTATCATGTTGTCATATCTAATTCTGTATACCGTTCTTGTCGACCCGTGCTTTCCTCGCCACTCTACTCTTTATTGCTATCAACTATTTATGCGGTACTGCTTCCTTTCCTCGACATGCTCTAATCCATTACACTGTAAAAAAAAATTGTTGTCCCAATCATGTCGCGAATTCAAGGGAAATGGCCGTCTGTCCCGACTTAGTGAAAATGCCCGCCTTTGCCCGCGTTGCCAAACGACGCAATTCCAGTTCACAGAGAGACACGGTTTCGAATGGCCCAAGTCAAACTGTTCACCGTTTTATTCTAAGTTAGTCTGTTGATGTGCACCTTAGAGTACAGAACCCCGTATAGCACTTCACTTTGCGCATCTACCCATAGTCTGTGTATCCTCTGCATCAAATAGTTATCTCCCCTTTCTGCTTTAAACAGCCCCGCTCATGTGTAAGAAAGGCTTTGCGTGGCTTGAGAGACCTGGGAGGTCGTTGTTCGCCAAGACGGGATAGAATATGGACCGCCTTCATAGTAGGGTTACCACAGCCTTGACGTCGACCCCGTGTTGGGCTGTCCTTTGAACGTGGTTTGATGTTCAAGTTGACGCGAGTTGGGGTGCGCCTTCGTTAGCTTCATTGCCCATACTCGATGCCCTTGCTCCGTCCGAATCGGCCGGCGGCTTTGCTATCAGTGTCACTAGTTTTCTGTTCTTCAAGAGGTCTATTCTTGCTATGTTAATTAGAGCCCAGCGCCCGTGACTGCAAGGGGCGCTTGGGACTTGAAGCAAGTGGTGCACGTTTTCCATCGGGTGCCCACAGGCTGGACATATTGCAATATCCACCCGTTTATCTATTCACGTTATATAAAAGGTCCTGCGATGAGTGGCGATCATGAGTGATGAGGAAGGATTTAGTGTACTGCCAGTGTAAATTGGAATTTGAGTCAGATTAATTAGAGCGTTCCAATTACAGCATACGGTAATTTAAAGAAAGCTTACAGACTTAAAATTACACGAATCTGAGTCACAGATTGGTCACACTCCGTCACAGTCAAGAAGGATGTGAGATCGAGATCGCAATTGTGCAGGGCGACGGCGTCACGTCGACAAGGCTCATCCGTCTCTCCGCCATGTTGTCCTCCCTTCGTTCGTACGCTTCGAACGCCGCTCGTTTGCTCAGACATACTCGGAGATATAGCACACCTATAGATGCCACTCCCAAAATAGGCGAAACGTCGGGTGCACCTGGTGCACTTCGCCCCCATCTCAACATCTCCGTGAACCCGAACCACGGGCTCTACGCCTTCTTCCGGAAAAGAGAGATAGACGGGAAAATGGTTTACGAATCTTTAGAAGATGATTCCGGACTGGACGACGTCTTTGGTGAGTAACAACACGTCTCTGTGGCAGATTTGATGTGACAACCTCCGCAGGTCGAGCCTGGAGTGCAGCAGAGCTCCGAAGAAAAAGCTTCAGAGATCTCCACACTTTGTGGTACGTTCTTCT
Source organism: Lactarius quietus (assembly GCA_015025155.1). NCBI lineage: Eukaryota > Fungi > Basidiomycota > Agaricomycetes > Russulales > Russulaceae > Lactarius > Lactarius quietus. The sequence goes on along the minus strand of WITN01000019.1, from coordinate 289,307 downwards.
AAGAGAACGCAATCTCATAGCGACACAGATGGAGTTTTTTCGTCGCTCGTCGATCTCCCCTGGTATGATAATGAACGTTCACAAACGGGGTTACCAAGTACGCCCTGTCACTTTTGGTGGGACTCATTTCACCAATTTCTTTGTAGTGTCGTAAAAGTATGGCGCGAATCAAATATGTGATCAATGAGCGGAGACTTGCGTACGAAGGCGCAATCAAGATTTACGCGGAGAAGCTGGAACAGGCTAAGAAAGTGAATAAGGCGATTGATGCGGACACCATCCCACAGGAGCGCGAGGTGCCAAAGGTCCCGCCACCGGTGTCGGAAACCGCCCAAGTCGCGGTAGACAGCCTTCTACAGCACTCGAGCGCGTAGCTATATGAGCCTTTTATTCGCTGTATTCGGGTATATTTGGCCTGCTACATATTATAGTACCGATGGTCCGTTTCATTATACCGGTTACAGTAAAGACGGCCACATGTGTGATGATGGAAACGAACCCGTCAAGTGTGAGTACCACTTTATTCTCATGCCCGCCAATCACGCATCTCTTGTGATACCCAACAATCCGTCACTGAAGGGTTTTCGTACGTTTCTAATTGCCTTTTCCCTCGTCGTACGAGGTGTTCGACGGTGCTCACGCTCCTAGGCGACACAGCCACTGCTTGCGTCTTGAAGCTGTAACGGATGAAGAGGCGGAATTTGTCTCTCGTTGATGGTGGTTTCGTTCGGACCATCCTCAGTGCTCTGCATAATCACTGACCATTGATAGTCCGAGGCTGGTAACTACACACCTGCGATAGAGCGCGAAGACCTCCTTCTGTAAGCCTGAATGTCTAGGGGGCATGTCAACAACAAGAGACGCGCTGGAGAAACAGGAGAAGCAGTGGCACTGTAATAAGACCGACGGAGGACGGGCCGATCCAGGAAACAACTCTTTCCTTCTGCGTCTCCCTTTGCACCAGACAATGCTGTCAAAATGCATGCAGACAACTAATCCATGTTGTCTAGCAGTTGCAAGTAGAATCTCTACTCCAAAAGTCATTCGAGCCGCCAGCACCTCTGTTCCCCCCAGCCAAAATCGAGTTGACGAACATCATGCATACTGCAGGAATTTCGTTCAGAAACATGACTATGAGGCATATCTTGTGTCACATCTCTACCACGCAGACAAGCGGAAGGGCTATTTTGCTATCAAAGCGTTTTATGTATGAACAGGGTCCCAAGTCGGTGACGTGTCTGATTCTCAAACAGGATGAACTAGCAACAATCCAAGACAACGTATCAAGTCCTATTATAGGAGAGATGAGGATGCAGTTCTGGAGAGATGCTGTGAAGTCATTGGCTGTTGTGCGTCACTCCTTTCGTGTACCACCTTGCAGGTGATGAACGTGACATAGGGCAGACCCCCACATCACCCTATCGCGCTAGCGTTGCACGACGTTTCGCAGTGCACTAGTCTTCAGCCGTATCACATGAAGCGGATAGTGGATGCTCGGGTGTGTGTTTCTCATCACACCCTTTGGATGACACTCACGTTTGTCTCTCTGCCCAGTAGTCAGAAGAGCTCCAAGGCTCGTCTCACATGACAGTAGATGCCTTGATAGCCCACGCAGAGTCTACGGCATCAACGCACTACTACCTCTTACTTTCGTTGTTGGGTTTATCCTCAGACACCCTATCGCATGCAGCGTCACATCTGGGCATAGCTCATTGCATCGCGACGCTCCTTCGAGCTCTCCCATTTCACGCGTCAAAAGGTCGGATGGTCATTCCCGCCGAAATAACGGCTAAGCACGGTGTCAGCCAAGAAGAGGTGTTTCGCAGAGGACCCGCTTCAAAGGGGATTGATGACGCTGTCTTTGACTTGGCAACAATAGCAAATGGTCACATCGTGACTGCCCGAGAGATGTTCGCCGACAATGCCGGGAAGGTTCCGAGGGTTGCTATGCCCATATTCGGTGCCGGGGCAAGCTACTTTTTTTTTGGGACGGGTATCAGGGCTAAACCTTCGTAGGTACCGATTGCCTCTTTCCTGGAGAGGCTGGAAACCGTGGACTTCAACGCTTTTCATCCAACGCTGCAACTGAGACGATGGAACTTGCCCTGGCGTGTCTGGCGTAGTTACTACAACCGTACCTTTTAGATTCAGTAGACAAATACCACGCTCATTTGGGCACGTTTAACTTATGCGAAATATAAAGTCGTGAGAGGAGTGCCACGTCCTGTGCTGCATTTCGGACAGGAACCGCTGGCGCTGGCGGGACCCCTAACCGCTCTCATTTAAGTGTTCTTACCCTTGTCCCTCAACTAACCCAGTCCCCTATAACCGCACCAATCCCCACTCTCAGCCTCAACACGAGTAACGAGGACATCGTATTGGGCCGCCCGACTCTGTGAGTTAGCCTAATTTGACTGAATATGGACCGTCTTGCCGGTGTGTGGCCGTCGTAGTCGCACAACTTGCGTAGCGCTCATTTCTTTCGACTCGGAGTAGATGAAGTCCTTCAAATCATCTTCAATGAGATAGACCACCCCTCGGCTTTCGTCCTGGTGTGCAGGCGCTTCAATGCCCTTTCACGAGATCCCTATGTCCGTGCTCACTACTTCCTCGCCCGGTACGGATCCGTTCAAGCCCTGTACTGGGCGCTCGGAAGGGGGAAACTCATTACCGAGCAAGTCCTCGATGTAAGTGGCCCGTTTTCTTGGTCGTCACTCCCTATATGCGCGTTCTATCATCGGGTGCAGGTCCTGTTGAGCAGTGGAGCGCATCTATCCCGTTACCTCGTCCAAATCGCCGTGCACCATTATTTTCGTTCTTTCTGTCCTTTTATCAAGACACCATGGGTTCGGACCTTAAGCTTGGCCACCTTAAGCCACTTCTTGAAGCTATCGTCGGAGAGATTTGGCACGATCAACACGGGCAAGGGGGAGGACGACGGTTCCGTATTTCGTCATTTCATCAAGGAGAGCAGAATGCGCGCAGACCGACGAGGTCTGGCGACAGATGCTATTGCAGATATGCTTGACAAGGGCAAGGTAAGCCGCTGCTCGTCTGAGAATCCTCGATTTTTGGTTCTACATTAATTTCCGCAGTTCATTCCCTTTTGCTCCAAGGTTCGTGCCATGCTCCGTACCATGATGGGTTACGGCGTTTACCTGGCAGCTACAGGATCCAATCATGGCGCAGTTTCCCCTGGCACTTTCCATCGAGCCTCGACTTCTCCCGCTTGCCATTGCTAACGGGTTCCGTATGGACAATCGCGTACGTGAATGTCATCTCGCCTTATGGGCTGTCATCCGATGCCGTTCCCCAGTACCGCGATTTTGTGTTCCGCAGAATTTTTGAAAGAAAAGATGAACATAGTATAAAGGACGTCCTCTTTAATGTCCGCGAACTTTGCCGTTTAGATACATCGTAAGTGCTCGTGGTATCGCCTTGTGCCAGATTCACCTTACCTCCCCCCGGTAGGATGTTTGTTAGCCGAACAGTTGCCGCTGAAGCTCTGATGGAGGCAGAAGCGAACAGTACAGCTTATGCCGTCCTGAAGGCGTTGGATCAGGAAGGCGGTTTACGATTTTCCCTGCCGTACGTATCGCGCTTACCACCGTGTGACATCGCTGAATTTGGATGCGCCAGTTCCCTAGTGGAAGCCCTTATTAAGGTGGCTCCATTTCGTATCATGTGTCCGAAATACCTCTCAGACATCCGCTAGCGTTGTATCAAGACACGTGCGATCACCATGACCGCGACAGGGGCAGCTCTTCGGTACTTATGGAGAGATTTTCCAAGCTCGAACGCTACGACACGTCTTGTCATACTTCTGACTGTCTTTATTGGCGGTCCTACGGCGGCAGTGGATGCCTTGCACTCAGACCTGCGACGCCTCAATCTGACACCCGTCTCCACCGAAGACATTGCCCATGTTCTCCTCAGCCCCTTCGTGGAACACTTTTCTTCCGCCCTAAGTTACGCTAAAACTCATTGTGGGATTAACGATGAGACATTCTCTTCATTTCTCGCGGACGTGGCCGTTAGATGTCTAGAGGTTGCTTCCAAGGTTCTCGCTCAGGACACATATCAGGTACAACGACTTATTTCATTTTCAACAGGGCAACATGCTTCGCTACATGTGTGAGGATTTCCCAACGCTCAAGGAGGTTATACAATTGGCGGCAACTACCAAGTATCGATTGACCGTCGAGGACCTACCTTCACCTGAACGGGAGAAGGAGTGCGCTGCTTTCGAAAGCAAGCTTTGCCGAGACCCCTACACATTCAAGCTCGAGACTGCATTCATTAGATCGAATATTCAGGAAGACGTATGGGATAGGGAGAGTTCCCCATTGCAGGGCGAAGACGTGGCGTTGAGACAGTGTGACGGCGTGGTGGCATCGTCACTCGAATCGTCTCTGGTACGTAGACGCACTCACTCACAGTGGATGTCATCGCTAACGGATCTAGGGAGAGATTGGGCAGGAGACCCTCACGCAAGTTATCGCCCACGATGAACTGGATCCGCGCCGCAAGAGGACCGCATCGTGGTTGAGCAATCGGATTGACTGGTCCATGACCCTGCCTTATCCAGCCGGCACGTCCATTGCTTGTATCACCGTCTGCTCTCTTATACTTGCCCTTTTTGATAGATATATTGCCCGTCGGAAGATGGATCCGGAACCAGTTTGGCAGGAAGCACCCCGTTACTGCGACTTTTATGAACCATGCAGTTGTCAATGATAACCATGGGGTACGGAAGAGGGCTTTGTCCCAGGAGTCAACTAAACTTGCACCTTTTCAGATTTTGCAACACTACCTGTCTAGCCCACTTATGGTGCCTATCACCCTTAACCATTTCAAGATGCTGGCTCGTTTAGGGCGTGCTCCGGTATGGGTGTCTCCTGATCGTATGCTTCTTTCGACTCGACATCCGTCCGTTTTCAGAATTACCAGCTATTTCGCGCCATTCGAGATGGCGCTGAATTTTTCCTCTCTGACAACGACTACTTGAAATATCCGGATGTTGAAGTGAAGAGAGAAACTCCGAGCGCAGAGGTCATGCCCTCCGAGTCCGAAGCCATCCGAGACACTGCGATGTCAATGTCAATCATACCGACGCCCAGTTCGTCAGTCGCATCGAGCGCCGCTCGGACCCGCAAGCGGCTGCACCGGTCGGCTGCAGCCACCGTAAAATCATATGCACTACCGGATTCCGACGAGGAGAGCTTGACCCGTGGTATATCCGAGGCCTCTCGGCATAGAGCCCGGACTCACGATTCAGATCTGCAATTGTGGATAAACATCTTTCTGCGCTTCAGAAAGACGAGACGAAGAAGGTGCGCGCCGTTTCATGGCAATGGTGCGAAAAAGCCACTCATGCTTTGCTTTCAGTTTAACGAGAAAAAACGGCAACTCGAGCAGTCTAATTTATCTGGCACAAGGCTTCGTGTTATAGGGTGCGTTCAAGGATTGATGCACCTTTCTTGACTGAGCCTCGACCGCAGAATGAGTTCCTCAGGACACTCACCGCTGGCCTCCGAGAGCTGCGGCAGCTCGATTCGGCCAAGAAGCAGCAAGCACATGTCCCAGCAGTTCAAGATGAGAACAGCGAGAGCGACGACGACGAATATCAATGTCGGAGGAGACCATCGAGGCGCCGCAAGACATCCGCCAACTAAGCCAAGTGGTGTGTACCATATACATCATTTCGTTCGGACCCCCATCCTTTTGCATCCTTGCATTGTACGAGTACACTGCCATCAGTCATTTCTTCGTTCCAATCATCAGCATATGCATATTCGTCTTCGAGATGCGACATGTCTCTACATGCCATTGCCTAAGGCGTCACACTGTATATCTCCAATGCACGTCACGATCGCCCAATAGTACTTTCGTCTCGTAATCAACCTCCTCGTCATTTCCAGCCGCAATCATCTCCGCACGGCGACGATTCTCGCGTGCCATGCCAAACCATAGACTGCTAGCGACGACGATCGAGAATGTGAGATAGCCTATGGCTATGATATGTGGCTTGCGGAAGCGATGGGCCGCGTAGGCTGGACGGTAGAGAAGTACTCCAGTGACCGCGCCAGATCGCCGACGGTAATCTGCAGAGCTACGCCAACGGCACGCTTGTTTGGCCAGAGATATTCTCGGCGGGCCAGCTGCGGGCCCAGGCTCTCCGTGAGTAAACGATGAAGGAAGTGAGAGAATGCTAGATAAACCTCAGTAGCAGAGCGTTGCCAGTGTAAACCCCCAGTGCGGCGAAGTGCACGCCAGCATATTGTGAGCCAGCTAGATTGTTTGTGACGGTGAGGAAGGAGCTTCGTGTCTATCATGAGAACAACGTACGTGTTGTGGTCGTGAGAAGAACGATGTAACCTGCGAGGGGCGAGGGCAGGTTCGACAGAAACGATTTTGGAGGAAGCAGTCGTACCGATGATAGCCACAACCGCCGACCCTATGATCAGGAAGCACGGCGGCCTGTCCGCGCTGCTAACCAAGCACCGAACGCGATGCCCAGGGTGGCCAACGCATTTGGTGGGACGGTCATCCTGACGCGCCGTTCAGAAAGTACAACGAAGACCCAGGGGGAAGGATATTACAGCTGCGCCTTCCAAGTGGCGAATCCTAAATTAGTGATGATTGTTGGCTAAGGAAAGTCGGTTTCAGAATGGATGGGTGTAACGGTTGTGAGGGACACACCAAGAACAGACTTAGTGTGTACAACACAAACGCGAGACCGTGGAACAAGAGGGCATAACCCCAAACCAAGGGGTCGAGGAAAGCCTGGCGCACGTATTTCCAAGAAAAATTCTCCTGCTTCGCTGCATCACAGTCAGAATCTAGACGAGCCAAGAGGCGAGATCGCTCTGTATCGGATAGCTACAGTAGCGTTAATGTGACCGTCTTCGTGAGAGGGAGCCGCAAATACCCATTTGGCTTTCTGCGGCCATGTGGGAACAAAGAAGACGGCTACAGCAGAAAGGGCGATAGTTAAGAGCCGTTCAAGAATGAAAACCCTGAACATGGAATTTGAATCAAGTAATTGACCATTGGTGCGCACGAGGAGGACTTGCCATTGCCACCCATGTTTACCTCCTACACCTTCCATCTTTCCAATCATATGCAAGGACACCTGAACACTTTCAGGCGATTGTATATAGGGGTATATCGTGGCGCACCACCGAACGCCCCGGCGAGAGCGGCTCCCGCGAAGAAAACGGCGACACGCCAGTGACGTTCCTGACTGCACTGCGAGGTCTATAAAAAGCAAAAGAGGATATATGGAGACGCCTTCACCGTACGTAATAGAGGGAGAATAAGAAGACTGCGCCAGGAAACAAACCTGCTTCAGTGGCTCCAAGCACTGGAGATTTGGGTCAAATGCATCTCTCCGCCGTGTATTTTGTTTTGAGATACTTACAAACTCGAATGCCGAATAGGCCCGCCTGATTCGTTACGAGACCTTGCGCAACAGACGCGACTCCCCATACGAAAGTAAGGAGGGGCAGCCAAATTGGGGATCAAATCGTTTCAAGCTTGCATTGAGGTCAACTATGAATGATTAAGCCGCTGCGTAAATAACTCACACAATCTGTGTAACGGGTTAATATCGTCCGCAAATGCAACAAAAGCAAGCTCTGCTCACGATAGCGGGGACTTCGAAAGTGACATATGCGATGAAATAGAGGGCGAGAGCGGTATTGTAAGCTGGGGGAGAGACATGCAAGTCCTCGGAACAAGATTAGTCTTGACGAGAGGGTGTTCTCGATGATAAATTACTTTGGTCAATCCGTCGATTCTGTATTTGTGGTCAGCCTTGTGACCTTGCAAATAATAGTGGTGCTGCTGGGAGCTTACTTGGCATTCCCTATATTCGTGCTAAAGAATGACATCAGTAAGGACACTCGCAGCGCCTGGTGAAGGGAAGCGCGCACCGGTCCAAGAAACTCAGCAAGTAGAGCAAAGTGAGGATGGGCAGAAGACTGGTCCAACGTTAGTATAACTATCACCAACAATCGATGGGCTGTAGGCGCAGACCCACCGCAAGTCCACTATTCTTATAAGCTTTTCGTCCTCGTCGTCATAACCAGTCCTAATGGAGTTATCCTCGGCAACCAAACGCTTCTCGGGATCTGTACTGACAGCACGTTTTAGAGACATCGAGGAGCGCTCGCAGGAAGCACATACAGCAACACTTAAGTAGTGGTAGTAGTCGTCATGGTGCACCCAAATGGCGCAATGTGTGGGCTTCTTGCGTTATCTTATGTACAGAAATGGGAATTGAGGTGTGATCGCGCGGAGAAGCGAGGCGAGCCGCGGTGAGACTGATTGCCGGCGGGGGACGACCAACTGGACCGAGCAAGGTCTTCCATGCTGGGAGCGTCAAAATGCCCACCAAAGGTCCACAAGTTCTCACTCTCAAGCAGCGTCTCGTCGCTCTTACACAGGCACCGTCGTCTCCCTCTTCTCCTGTCGACCCCCCGCCCAAATCGCCAAGTACGAAGCGAAAATTCCTCCCCCCGTGGGTCAAGCGAACAAACCCGCAAAATGGCGATCACGACGAGTTCATCGGGGAGGAAAGACTGCAGTTGCTTATCAGCAAACTGGTATACCAGGCGGGGGTAGATTATGAGTGCGTACTCATTCTCATCACAATGGTGGCGCAATAGGCCCCTCACATGTTGACAGAACGCGCCCGATGTAATTCGTTTCCGAACCCATTTATCCAGCTCTAACATTCCATGCAGGGTAGTCCTCAATGCTTCTGCTCTTCCAGACCCTCATGAAGTCGACTACGACCTACTTCTCTCGTGTGTCTTATCTCAACCTTGCAAAACTGCCACTGATGACGTTGCAGCCGCATACTCTCATATATTGATCTCTACGGTGGCGCTGTTCTTCCCATCAATTGGTCCTTGTCTGACTGAGTGTTCTGACCCAGTTGAATCTGACTATACCATTGTCTTTTTTGCTGCTGGAAGCAGATATACCCCAGGCTGGAACTGGATGTGGAAGGCTTACCGAAGCCTCAGTAGAAAATATCGTAAGAATCTTAAGCGATTGGCACGTATTTCTCCTTTACGAAAAGCACCTATTGACTTGGGTCCGTTAGTATATTGTACACTCTAATTTCTTCTCGAAAAGTGAGTGGTTTTTGCGACAATGAAAGAATTTCTTCTGAGTGCGAACAGTGCTCTTTTCCCTCGCCGGTGCCTTCATTAGGTTAGTGCATCGCTTCCCTGCATAGGGCAATGGCTAACAGCTCCCGTTTAGCCCCAAATTTTTCCGCAAGATCACATACACCGATACCCTGACTCAGCTGGCCTTTGAAGTACCATTAACGCAAATAGACGTCCCACCTGCTGTGTATCAGTAAGTTGCTTCACAAGGTCTTAATCATTCGTTGGTGACCAGAGCAGGGAGAATACAAAGCACGAGCGTCAAATTACCATGCCGGTCCAGATACGCTCGAACTTATTTGGTGTTCATCTCGAAGAGCTCATGGGGTATGACGGCGAAAAAGGTGGAGTTCCTCGTGTAGTGAAGGATTGCGCGCAGTATTTGCGACAGACAGGTACCTTCCTCTTTATTTGGGTACGTCTCTGTTTGATCATTTCTTTGCCAGGCCTTACTAGCGAGGGTTTATTCCGACGTTCCCCAAACTCCTCTATTTTACGACAAGTAAAGGAAGCCTATGATCGAGGACAGCTGGTATCCCTTGACAGCTTCGACGACCCTCATCTTGCGGCAGTTCTCCTTAAGAAATACTTGCGAGACCTCCCTGAGCCATTGATTCCAGAATCGTTGTACCCTATCATTCAATACTGTCCTATACCCACAGAAGATCCCAGCGACTGGTCTGCCGTCTTGTACATTCGGGAAAGCTTGTTCCCGGCCCTACCTCGGTGCCATTACATCTTGCTCAGCTATGTTCTCCGTGAGTATTTCTTTCTTTTAAGCTAGTGTAGATACCAATCAGCGATTTCAGACTTGATGCATGAAGTATCTTTACGTTCATCGACGAACCTAATGGACGCGCATAATCTGAGCATCGTCCTTTGCCCAAATCTTGTGTCAGGGTCTTCTCCAACGAAGGATGTCATGATATGCACTGTTCCTGGCGGACCCGCACTCTACTCTGCCCAACCGTCTGCCCCTGCACCGTCTACACCAGGCCGTACGACGCTAGGCATGGTAGTCAAGCTCTGCATCCAGCGCTACTATGAGATATTCGACGAAGTTCAAGATCGCAGCGAAGCTCTACCACCCACGCGTTCGTTCGTAGAGGATGACGTTGCATCATCCGGCTCATCAAGCCCACGCCCCTTTCGAGCACAATTAGTTTCACAAAGGCGTTTCTCGACTCTATCACGCGGCTCGTCCAATCGAGACAGCCGCGCTCTCGATGACGACGAAAGCATCGATGATACTATGCTTATCATGCCAGTTGATACGGCACCAGGTGGGCCGCCGAGCGCATGGGGCTCCGTCTCCGCTTCGGGGACATTCCGCCAACGTCCCCGTCTCGAGCTATCAAGCAACGGCTCACAGGGACCCTCCTCTGCGCGGTCGATGCACACGCTGAGATATGCAGCGGGTACCACAGGTCCTGGACAGACGAACCGCGCAAAGTCGACAATTAGCATCGAGAAGACTAGTGGTACTATTTGTAAGGGTTCCATCTCAGTTGGGCGTGGGACTATGCGCAAGGCAAGCGGGGCGGGCGTCGAGGCGGTGGGGGTAACTGCGTCGGGGTTCTTTGCCCCACCTGTGCCCCCATTACCCGCCAGGGATGGTGAGGACGAGAGTCAGGACGGATAGGCCGTTTCGGCGTGGTCGTTTCTTTTTGGGCTGTGGACATTCTAGTCGCTGGGCTGGGGTGGCGGATTATTTATTGTAGTATTGCTCGGATTTTTGCTGTTTTGGGAATATGACTATGCGACACGTGATACGACTCATTCAACCAAGCTCCGACTCGTATGCTCCGATTCATATTCATCCTGACTCTACGCCCGCCAGCCATTCTTTTAAAGCCTGGGTCGCATTCCTCAACGCCCATTCCTCGCTCATCCTGAGACCATTCCCCCCCCTCTCCGTTATGCGAATTCCCTCCCTTCGTTTTACTCGAAAAGGCTTTCCACCAGCATCTCAAATCCATCATGACGCGGCAGGCACACCCAGTTCAGGATGCTAGGAGGTTTTTGACCCGAGCGCTCCGGCTTGTTCAGGGCTATCTCAGGGCTGTGGGTTACTGTTCTTCACCCTTTCTTGCGAGGCTGTACAACGGTGTCGCCCCACTTAATGTGGGCGCTCCTTCAATAATTCTCTATGTTTTCAGAGAACCTTAAGGCCTCGAGGCTTGGTGGTTTCTGTTACGAATTTCTCTCGGGAGGAACTTGGTCTCGATTACTCAGACGGCGTCTGCCTTACAATACTGCACTGCGCTGCCGGGTGAACCGGCTACATTGATCCACCTCAATCCGGTTGGTTCTTGAACAGCATTTTTGCAGTAAGTGGGTACCCTCCTTTGATGGCCGTTGTGGGCATAAGGCGCCGCATCTGCACAGGCTGATTCATCCAAGTTGCACTGCCTTATCAATGGGCATTTTGCCTTTCTGGTCTAGCATGCATTGAATTGGGACGACAATGGGATTGAGGAATTCCCATCGGCTGTTGCCTGCGGAGATCGTAGCCCGCAGTCGATGTATGCCTCGAAAATCTGGGCCTGAGGATGAAATAAACGCTGTGCTCGGTGTCGGCTGAGTTGTTGGGCGCTGTGTGGGATGAATCAGCGTTGTCGGTGCATGTGTACACATCGATATCGGTGCCGAAGCCGCCGCTGACACGTCAGCCAATGGCTGTGTGGGACCGGTAGTTGTGTCCGAATGCGGAAGGGTGAGTCACTCAGGAAATGCGGAATTCCGGACCGGGCTGTGTTTGTAACTGGGGCTGGGCTTGAATTCGAAATCGAAATTTTACTGATAATGCCCAGAACGAGTCACTCAGCCTTACCCCTCACCTTTCTTCCTTACTACCACCATCATCCCTCTCCCCCCCTTCATAGAGTACCTACTCTTAGACCGTCACATTGTCCGACGAGTCGTATCCGTTTTCCCGCAGGAATCCGTGAGTTTGCATTCTGTGTTTGAGACGTGTCCATATCCATTGTTCTCGTGGAGTATCCACACCGCCTGCGAGTATCATTAGCCGCTCGACTCTGTCTCGTCGTTATATAACCATCGCTATCGGCGATCCATGCAGTCCATGACTAGTTCTGCCTCGCCCTCGTCTCAGCAGTCGAGTGGCGCGATTCGTTCCGACTTGCAGCAGCGGTCTCCGCGTGCAACATGGACTCACGTCCAACGTCAATGCGACATGGGTCCCCGAGGTTCATCCCTTCTCCAAGCGGTCACTTCGACCGGCGTCCCTAATCATCGTCATGACTCCCTAGTCGAGAACAGCGCGCTGATTCAGTCGTCGTCACCCAGAATTCATCGGTTGCAACTATCGCAGCCGACGCAGCCTGAGGGCCCTATCTCCTCACCAGTTTCAGCTATTTCCCCAGACCGGTTCAACTTACCACTCGACAACAGTCAACATGTTCGGGACATCGCTTTAAACGGCTTTCAAACGTCTACATCCTCCGGTCATTGTGGTGCTCTACAATCGTCGATTGAAAGTTCTACACTTTCGTCTCAGTCTTCTCCTTACCATGGTTCGTTAAATCCTCAAACCCATCGTCCAAGGACGTACAATCAAGTGTTTCATTCCACTTCGGATCTTGCCGCCCATCATGGGATACCCGAATCGTTCCCACCACCACCTCGTACTACACCCCATCGAACATCAGAACCAGACCCGATACCTGACTTCGGCAGTCTCTGCTCAAATTATTTAACAATGCTGGCTTCCAATAAAACCTCCGAGCAGACGCACACCATTACTGAGGGCGACACATCTGCAGCTCTTCCCATGTCGGTTGACGATGAAGCTGCCGCTCAGGCGATTGCTTCGGCATTGTCAGGTACTGACGACCGATCCTCTTCCGCAACCTGCTCTCTGACTTCGCCATCGCCTACAGCATCGCCTGACTTCTTCAATCCTAGCAGCTTCCTCACATCACCAGTTTCTCCGTGGGAAGATGATTTGTTGACAACGCCTGCGTTCGAAGCAGATATGGGCATGACGCCGGATATCTTCACCAGTCCAGCACTCACAGATTTTGGTGGTGACCATGATCACATGCCCTCATTGTTTGGCCCTTCTGGATACGAAGGCTACGATGATGCCAAATTTAACTTTGGAGGCGCTCTTGGTCCTTCTGATCTCCCTCTTCCCGACATGGATGATTTGTACAAGATATCACCGGGAACCCCTGCAATTGACGCCCCTTCCATTCAACCATTCCCGCTCGACATCGAAAGGCCTGATGTCCTCGCAGCACGCAAAGCAGTCCCGACGGGCACCCGCAAGAACGTCACGCCCGAGACTCTTGTTCCGTACGATGCGCCCATTCAACCTCGCAAATATCGCACGGCGTCTGCGACTTCTCGTAAAGAGCTTCCAGTGACCTTCGCTCGAAAGCGGGCGCGGACCCAAGGACCTGGCGAAGAGGAAGATGAGGAGGTTGCGGGTCCTTCCGTATCAGAGGAGGATGCGATTAAGGCCAAGCGTCTTCAGAATACTCTTGCCGCGCGGAGAAGCCGCAAGCGGAAGTTGGAGTATCAGCGCGAGCTGGAGGAAGCCATTGAAGCTGAGCGGAAAGAGAAGGAGTCATGGAGAGCGCGTGCGCTCATACTGGAGGCACTTCTACGCGACAAGGGTCACGAAGTGCCTCAGATGAGTGAAGCGTAGAGCCTTTTATTTTCATTATCCCGTTACGATCGTTGCTGTTAAATGTTTGTGGACTGATCTAGCCCTTCGGTACTCATTGTATAGTATTCACTTCACAGTATGTTTCCCCCTCCCACTGGTTAGGAGTACCGTCGTATCCCCCCTCCCCCACATGTTGTTTTTGTTTCTGCACAGCGCATGCATCCTATTCGATCCCTAGTAGTGCGCTGATTGTCCTCTCTGACTGATTTATACTTGTTCTTATCCCTCACAATACCATACAGACTGCATTCGTAGGTTTACACGCAATAGCCAATGAACCAAAATGATGACTTACCAATTTTACTGTGTTTTTGACCAAATTTGTGATGTTACGCCTTGACCGCCTTGAGCCCGCTTCTCACACTTTGGTCCACCGTCGGCAACGCCCATTCTCTAACGCTCATTCATCACCGCCTCTCACTTCTACCATCTCATCTTCTCCACCCAGCCTTTCCGAAGATATAGACCAGCGACGAAAGTTGATGATTTCGCCACGGAGTGGCAGCTACGACAGGCTTGAAAGTGGTATGGGGCCCGGTCGTCTGGGGGTACGCAATTTTACATGGAGAAAGATCGTTTTCTGTCTCGCTCTCGCCGTCGCGTTTGTATGGTTCTTGAGTCCCACAGAGCCAAAAAGGGTCTGGGATGGTAATAAAGCGCCAGGTGAGTCAATGTAGGCCAAGGTCCGAGGAGAAATTGACTTTGTGCAGAATGGAAAGGACCTGTGGACGCCAAGTCACCTCCCATGATCCCCGAGTTGGACACAGGCATCCCTACGCCGACTCGCCCCCAGCCCTCTGCCCCACGGCCGAGCTCATACGAGTCCGATCCGGACCCAAGCAAGACCGTCTTCTGCACCGCCCCACACAACCCATCCTCTCCGCTCGTGCAATACGCGCTTATGATCGATGCGGGCTCTACGGGCTCGCGTATCCACGTCTACAAGTTCAACAACTGCGGGCCGTCGCCCTCGTATGAGTACGAGACGTTCGTGCAGAAACACCCTGGCTTATCTTCGTTCGCGGGACGCCCAGACGAAGCTGCGCAGAGCCTCGACTCGCTCCTTGACGTCGCCATGCACACCGTTCCCGAGCAGCTCCGCCGATGCACCCCCGTCGCCGTTAAGGCGACCGCGGGGCTCCGGCTGCTCGGCGCTGAGCCGGCCGGGGAGATCCTCAACGCCGTGCGGCGCCGCATTGGCAGCGTGTACCCGTTCCCACTCGCGTCGGAGGACCCTGTTGCAATTATGGATGGGCGCGATGAGGGTGTGTTCGCGTGGGTGACGGCCAACTACCTCATGGACACCATCCGCGCGGACTCGCCAAGACGGCAGCGCCGTACGCCGTGCTCGACCTCGGAGGCGCGTCAACACAGATCGTATTTGAGCCTGTGTTCGACGCTGCTACGGACATGCATGAGGGCGATCATAAGTACGAGCTTAGGTTCGGCGGCTCCGCTGGGAAGACGCATGTGCTGTACCAGCATTCATATCTGGGCTATGGACTCATGCGCGCGAGGAAGAGCGTGCATCGTTTGGTCGATTTTGTGACGACCGCTCGGACCTCCTCATCCTCCGATGCGGCGCCGGTAGAAATTGGAAATCCCTGCCTGGCGCGGGGGACAAGGAGAGTCGTGCAGGTCGACGGAGACGATTCCTCTTTGGCCAAGAATGTTACCATGATCGGCGGCGACATCGGCAGCTTCGAGGCGTGCAACCGCATCATGCAACTCGTCATGGCCAAGGACACGTATGTTGTACCACGATGATACATCCCCTGCGAACGCTAACTTTTTACTTCAGCATTTGTCAAATCAAGCCGTGCTCGTTCAACGGCGTCTATCAGCCCTCGCTCCTCGAGACCTTCCCCAACGGCAAGATCCTCCTCCTCTCGTACTTCTACGACCGCATCCACCCCCTCCTCCCGCCAGAGTCGGATTCACCCCCTCCGCGGCTCACCATCTCCTCGCTCGCGAACTTTGCCTCGGACGTTTGTCTCGGGCGACCGGCGTGGGAGAAGCGCTGGGGCGATAACGCGCTGGCGATGGAGGAGCTCGTGGACCGTCCCGAATACTGTCTCGACCTTACATTCATGCATGCGCTGTTGCACCTCGGCTACGAGTTTGACGATTCGCGGCCTGTCGAGATCGGGAAGCGCATCAATGGGACGGAGCTCGGTTGGGCCCTCGGAGCAGCCATCGCTATGGTGGGCGCAGAGCTGACGTGTATAGCATAGAAAATATTGGATTAGAGCCTTCTTAGATATTGTGTCATTTCGCGGAGGCGGATACCCCCTCTGGACTATATATATCCTTCATCAGGACGTATAACATACTATTTACCCATCTGTAATCATATTATTCCTTACACACATCGATCAGGACTGAGAGGCAAGAAGAGCCGACACACTCAGATCCGCTGGGTAAGAGAACTATAGATATGAAAGGACTCTATTAACAAAAAGCCGCGGCTATGGGGGTATGCACAGATAACGGATAAACTATGTGCAAAGAGAATCCAAGATAAAAAAAATCGAAGTCTATGACGAAAGTCTGAGTGGGTCAACGTCACAAAGTGTCCAAGAGCGCCGAGGGTGATGATAGATACGCAAGAGACCCACGCAAGACGGTGGAGTGTTCGGGAGATGTTCGGGAAATCCCACGTGCTTCACGGGTGATAAGGAGAGCCAAACGGGTGTACACGTACACCGGAAGAAATATTGTTACACTCCGATTGAATGGAACATGGAGATTCGTGAGGGGTCGTGAAAGGGTCTTGTCAATGGCTGGGGGAAGTGGCTGCAGGAGGCTCGCCGGTTAGACACGGAAGACTGTGAGAACGGCGACACGGCCGTCCTGTGCGATGCCATGGTTAACGCCTAGACGTCGGGCGTAAGCCTGGTACAATAAAAAAAGGCAAAACAAATCACGCACCCTTATTCCCTGGCTCGAGGAGTTCAGTACGCCACTCAACGTCGGCTCTCCACCAGACATTGTGTCCGTTCTGATGGCTGCCCGCCACGGCACGCTCGACGAACCAGTCACGGCCGAGGTTATAGCCGTTTGTGACGATCTTGTGCCGCTTCTGCGAATGCTCTTCTTTCGACGCCCTACCATTCGTCCAGAATGAATTTGTGTTTAAAAAAACTGGAGGGGAACATACCCGATGAACCATGCGCCGCTATCGGCGTGCGTCCCGTTCTGCCGCCATGCACGGAAATGGTGACCACCGGCGATGCTCTCCCAGCATGTCCCCAGACTGGAAAGTATGCTTGTCTGGCGAGGTATATCTCGGGCATGCGGCCATTCCCGTCGCCGAGGTCTGCCTCGTGTATGTTGCCGAGGTGCAGCCCCATACACTCGTTAGAGTACCCAATGGACCTGCAGTGCGGACGCCAAAAAAAAAAACAGCAGAAAAAAGGGATTAACGATCAATCAATGGTGATACAGGGCGGATGGAGAGAGAGGGAGGACTTTGTGTATTCGCGAAAACCCTCTTCGGTAAGCACGTAAGGGTCAGAAAGCCCCGAAACGATCACGTTGAGCGGCTCGCCTAGGAGCGGCGCTGTGTACTGCGGAGTGTGTGGAGCTGTCGCATTAGCACCGGGTTGCGCTCATGATACGTATGAGAGATAGGCGACTGACGTCGAGCAGACGGCCGCCGTTGATGCGAGGGTCGGCCCACCCTTCAGATATGTCTACTTCGTCCCACACCCCACCGGGAGGTACAATGAGGCTGTTAGACTCGGCTAAGACGGCCTGTACACCACCGTCGTCACGGACGGTCAATGCGAAAACGTTGGAATTGAGATCGAGGCTGAGGAGAACGCCAGCAGCAAAGGAGAGGAGGACGTGCATCTCCCAGGTAGCACGAGGATGGTGGTTGTGATGATAGAGTGATAGTGAGGGAGAGAGAACAAGTGTTGGGCTTGCATGTTGAGTGCCTTCGAGGCTCGAGCCGAGCGCGTCAGGCTGTCCCTTTTGGAAATTTATTTCGCACGTTTCTCTCGCGCTCTGCTTCTGCCCAATTTTCAAATAATGGCTGGCCAGAAGGCGAAGACAACCTCAAAAAAATCGGATCTCGAGCCATCAAGGGGAAGAAGCTTAAAGGGAGGCACAAAAGAGGCTTTATCACAATCAGCGGAAGCTATCGAACACGCACTCTCTAACAATGAATCCGGATCCACGAGTGAAACTGAGGACGATGAAGACAATGAAGAGGGACTAGAAAAACTCATGAAGGCATTAGGAGAGGATGGACTCAACGAGTTTGATCTCGCGCAGCTGCACACCTTGACGGGCACTGCGTCCAGTGACGAGGAAGGCGGCGGAGAAGAGGAAAGGAGCAGCGACGAAAGAAAAGGGGGTGAGAGCAAGGTGACGAGGAGGATGGGAGTAGCGGTGGGGAAATTGCGTTGGATGATGAGGACGTCGACTCGGTCGACGAAGACGCAGTTCCGCGAAGAAAAATCGCAATAGACAACAAGGTGTGCCGTTCATTGTCTTACACACGCTATTTCATCTGACTTCAATTCGTGGATAGATTGCACTCGAACGCATACATGATACTATAAAATTGGATCCATCGCTCCCATGGACTGAAACTCTCGCAGTCTCATTCCCTGAGACGATTGACGTTGATGTTGACGACGACCTGAACCGCGAGCTTGCCTTGTGAGTATCGTTTTCGTCCAGATGCCGGCTGACTGTTCTACTTGATGAAGTTACAAGCAAGCTTTGCATAGCGCAAAGACCGCTCGCTCGCTCGCCACAAAACATGGTCTCCCTTCACGAGACCAGACGACTTCTTTGCAGAAATGGTCAAGACCGACGCGCACATGGAGCGCATCCGGCAGCGTTTACTCGACGAGAGCGCTGGCATCGCAAAGAGCGAGGCGCGCCGGCGGGAACGCGAAGGCAAGAAGATCGGCAAGCAGGTGCAGCTCGAGAAGATCAAGGAGCGCGAACGCAGCAAAAAAGACACGGAGGAGCGTCTCAAAGTGCTCAAGCGCAGTACGTCTTCTCAATTACATTTCCCTCGCACAAACTAATTTTCGTTATGAAGAGCGCAAGGGGGCGCTGGACAATGCCCAAATGGACGACGATGCTTTCGATATCGCGGTGGAGGATGCCATCGCGGATCGACCTGCAAAACGCGGGCGCGGCGGCGGCAGGGTGGTGGTTTGCCACGACACGCGCGTGACAAGAAGTTCGGGTTTGGAGGTCATGGGAAGAGGGAGAAGCAAAATACACGTTCATCGACGGACGACCTGGACGGATCGTCACGGAGAGGTGCGGGTCGAGGTCGGGGTCAAGGTCGGGGTAGGGGGCGGGGAGGGAAAAGCCAAAGGCCAGGCAAGGCGCGGCGGCAGCAGGGAGAAATCAATCATAGAGAGTTTTATGACCCCAACCGTGTTGTACCACTGTCCTTGTCTATCCCCCGACCCGATTCCCCCACCTCCAAACGCGCCATCCTCCTCGTACCAATTCCATCCTCTACATGAGCTCTTTTTCTGCGAGGAGTGCGATGCCGTTCGTTGCAACCGTTGCGTTTCCGTCGAAGTTAGTGGCTACTACTGCCCGAACTGCCTCTTTGAGGTTCCTAGTGCAAGCGTACGCGCAGAGAAGAACAGGTCCGTGTCGACATTCTGGGGCTAGGAATAGCGTCCTACGATATTTGTTAGATGCGCACGCAATTGCTTCATGTGCCCTTGCTGTCGAAACACGCTTTCTGTCGTATCCTCGGACCCACCGGACGCGGATGATGGGAGATCTCTAACTGGCAACATGGGCGTGGTCGGCGAACCTCCGTTCTTTCTCTACTGCAGTTATTGCAGATGGGATTCCGCGGAGGTCGACATAACGTTTGAGAAGCCAACGGGCCTTGCAGGTGAGTCGGTCTCGGCGCCCAAACGGGCACTCGGTTGACAACGCGTTCTGGCAGCACAATTGCAGAGGTTTGAGGACTCTGCGCCTGATTCTCTCGAGTTCGAACGTCTCAAAGAACACTTTGAGCCTTTCCTACGTGCATCCTCTTCCTCCGGCCTCTCCGGCCATTCGCAGGCAACGCACTCACACCCTGCCCACATCAATCCCATCACAGCTGCAGCTTCGTCTGCACTGGCACGGGACATCCCAGGTGTGGTGAAGTATACTCCTGCCCCCCGTGGGCGGCGAGACAAGGCCCGCGGGATGAGCTTTCCGAATACCGTAGCCGGGTTGAGGTTGCGGGTACAAAGGACGCTTCTAACGTAGATTTCATCCGCCGACTGGAAGAAGTGTCGCAGGTTGCAGCCCTCAGCCAACGGTGGACCAGTAGCTGGACAACAACACTGCGTTCCAGGTATGTTCTCATTCTGACAGTCCTATGTCATGGATATTCATCACCAAGAGTAGCGATCTACGGCCCTCGCGAATCCCTCTGCGCTCTAAAAAAACGAAACGCTGTTCGACATGTCGTCACATCCTCATCAAGCCGGAACAGAAAGCACAGTCGGTTCGCTTCAAGATAAAACTTGTTGCCGCCAACTACCTTCCCGCTATGTCTATCGCCTTCCCTCCGAGTCAGGATCCGGCTCGGAAACGCGCATCAGCTGGTCGGCAAGCCAACGTCGAGGGCACGAGCGGAGGAAGCGGTCTCCATGCAGGGGGGACTTTCTCGTTCCAGCTCGCATTGACGAATCCACTGTATGACCCCATTAAAGTGCGGTTGAAAGTGGAACCGCAGGTGCCTCCACCGTCCTTCACCACGCCTGCCAGTAGTCCTGAAAAGGCGAAGCGGCCGCCGTTCGTGGTAAGGCTACCACGACCTGAATCGGAGATTCCGGTTGCGGCCTTTGCCGAGGCATGGGAGTACGAGGACGACGAAGACATGTTCGGAGGCGATGATGACGAGCTTGGATTGGAACGCGAACGCGGAGGAGGCAGTGGGAAGGGGAAGGGGATTGGCGTGATAGAGAGGCGGGCCAACGTAACCGTGGTTGGTGGGGAGGTTGTTATCGGCAGAGACGCCAAAGGCTCGATCAAGGTGAGCGTGCCTTTGGTTGACTGATACACCGCTGATGGATGATGATATAGTTCAATATGCTCGTTTCTTACACATATCGGTCGGACGACCCGCTCGCGGACGAGGAGGTTCAAGCGACGCCTTCACGCAAGGAGAAATTACCTGAGATGAAGACATTTACGTTTTACACGGCCGTCGACCTTGGCAAGATCATTCCTCGGGTCGGAGTAGAAATATTAGATTAATTGAACCCTAACCATGATGATGATGATGGATGAACTCAGTTAGGCTGTGATGTCGGAGGTTGCTCTCGTTGCTCAGGTCCTCCCTCTTCTTTCTCTCTTTGTCTTGTCCCTCCACTTGATGCTGGCATCCCCTCTCTAACTTGCCAGGTGCAAGACTCCCCATTCCTGCTCTCTTCGAATTTATTTTCTCTTGGGGTGACCTATGGCGTCGACGAGTGCGGTGGCTACCTCCTCCGCCCCACTGGCAGAGGAAACAGGGCCGCAGGCGGGCCCCTTGCCATCCAAGCGTGGAGAAATCGGTTTCGTAGACGGAGTCCATACCCAAGCACCAGTTCAACCCGTTGACCAGGATACCATGCCTGCGCGTCATCCCGCAGATCGTCCCCCCCAAGTCCCGTCATCAGACCTTCCCAATGAAGACCCCCAATCGCCAGTTCTTCACCAGTTTCTTCAGATAGTTCCTCGATAAATACCGTGGAAAAACGCACCTCTCGTTGGCGCAAGAAACTCCCAAAATTCATGGGCATTCACTTTATGACCCTCCTCTTGATGTGTCTCCAGATATTGTTCTTTGCAGGAACTATCATAGGATGGGTCTTCGCTGCTATGGCATTGGGTGGACAGCTCAATATCCCTCCTCCGAGTCCTGCTAATGGTCAGAATCCGCCTATTTCTGACCATTCTTCAAGCATCTTCGTCGATATCGCATTTGCGGTCGTCGCCATAGCACAGCTTATCTTTCTTGAGCGCCGTTTTTACCGAGTGCGCGCCGAACGTTACGCATTCAATCATCCAGGCGAAGTCCTTCCGACTTCGCTTCAGCGCGGGCATACGTTGGCCGACGCCATGATTCCTATGGCACCGTGGAGCCGGCCCCCTCTTCCGACGTATGCGGCTGCAATTGCAGCGAGTGGTGTCGGGACTGGAGACGTGGAGGATTCGGAGATCGCACCGGCGCCCCCACCAGCATACGGCAAGACACGCGGAAGCACGCTCCTCCTTGCCGGCTTCTTGCGCAACAGCTTGCTCATTCAAGCTCAAGAGCATGAGGAAAATCGTAGCGAAAGCAGAATGAGCGAACACAGTGATCGCCCGGTTAGTTTTCGGAGTCGGGACGAACAGCGCAGATCCGCGGACCTGGTACAAAGAAACGAAGAATCGGGTGGCGGGACATCACCCTGACTCGAGTAGCACTGCCGGGCCGAATTGGGTTAACGAGGAAGAGAAGAGTGAGCATTAAACTTGGATCGTGTGTGATGCGAAAGGCGTCTAATTGACCTTGCGCATTCTAGATTCGGGGGCGAACTAACCTATCATTCATTTGTCATTGTCATTTTTCTTGGCGTCGCTGTATTCGTTGAGTAACTTTGTGATCATAACAGTTGTTTCTTTTTCTGCTCTTCCGCTCCATTGCGCAAGCAAAGTCTCGACTGGTGCCCACTTACGTAAATTTCCATTCT
Source organism: Lactarius quietus (assembly GCA_015025155.1). NCBI lineage: Eukaryota > Fungi > Basidiomycota > Agaricomycetes > Russulales > Russulaceae > Lactarius > Lactarius quietus. Next base: position 266,721 of record WITN01000019.1, on the reverse strand, counting down.
TTCTCACACTTTACCCTCGGATGCGGCCAAGTATAGGCAGCGGGAAACGGACAGGGATCCGAAGATTGGTGACTCGACGCGTCCTAGAAGCTTGACCTATCGGTCTAGGGGGCGGTGCGTTTTGCGTGACCTCACTTTCTCCTCCACAGCTCCCCTATTCAAATTCATGTGTTCAAATTCGTGGATCGTGTACCCCTTTCCCCACATGACGCCCCTCTTGACGCCCCTCTCTCCACCACCGCCATGTTTTAACAAAATGGCACTCGAACCGCCAATGTACTCCCCATCTGCAGCAGTCCCTCCCTACTCGGCATCGCCTGGTCATTTGGAGCGGACGCTTGCTGTCTCTGCACGCTCGTGGAGAAGGACACCAACGGGCGTGTTCAATCGGAGCAACAACCTCATAACCATCGCTCTCCGCGACCAAGAAGTGAACGCTGCACTACCCTCCTATGGTCGTAGCAGTACGGTTTGGGGCGATATTGCCCTCAGTTGCACTCAAGGTGTGCAATCTGTCTCCATTAAAGTAAGTGCTGCCTTCAGATCGTATGTAGTCTCATGACCATCTCTTTTAGGTGGAGGGACGCTTGCGCTTGGCCGACCCACATGGCGCAAGCGTAAATACTTCGTTCGTCAACATGTTATATCCCGTTGGGAGAGTTGATCCCAACGGCGTATGCCCGAGCATGTTCCCGTTCGAATTCGTACTACCCGAGGTGTTCACCGATAACGGACAAAGGCGCGCTCTCCCTCCTACCTACAACCTACGCTCCGAATTGTCAGGCATACACGCTCAATGCAACTATGTCCTGAAGGTCATTGTGAAGCGCAAGGCACGCAAGCTGGGACTTTGGAAACTTAATAAAAAGTGAGCCCGCGGCTTCTACGACTCGACTTCCTTAACCGCGCCCTGCAGATTGACCATTCCATTCACTTACCGATCCCAATGCCGACCCCCGCAACCTATTCTTCCTTCACCCTTTCCGTTCCTCTCCACTATCAAATCATTACCCGAAGAGTGGTTCCAGGTTACTAGCACGATGGCAGTAAAATTGCACTCGGACATTCAGCCAATTGATTGCCATGTAAGCCGGGCGAACTTCTCTGTCAGTTAGGGGTTTGGGCCTGACCAACTTTAATATGACAGTTATTTTTCCCTGTTGTCCAAACATTTGCTTTGACGGACACAATTCCCTTTTACCTGCAGCTCATTGCACCACCCAAATCGTTACAGGCGTTTTTATATCCCACCATACCGAATCATGCGAAACTTAAACGCTCGAAGAGCAATGCTATCGAGGCGGCTTCCCCGCCAACTGTGCGCGTGTATCTGATGCGCCAAGTTACCGTCATCCTTAAAGGTATTCACTCAATACGGAAATCCACAATCGGCGAGGGAACCTTGCGCTCGCTCCCCCCTGGCGCCCCTATGGCGCCCCTGTTGCGCTCGCAGCCCCTAGACGTCGGGCTCAGCACTCTTGATTATGAAGGTGAAGTGCGTGCGGACTCTGACATCACGGTGGGCCAGTTCGCTCTGAGCCGATTACAAGTTCGGGTACGTCTCATAGTACTCGCCCGGGGTTATTGATTGATGTCTTACACGTCGTAGGATTTTATGACGCTCTACCTTGCACCACCAAACCAATACACGTCACCGCTAAATCCTCATCAGCACTCGCACCCTATTCGCCTCGTCACGGACTCTTTTACGGACACTACTACACACCACGAAAGTCACGCCTCATGATCTTATGTATTTGTCCGTCACCTCACAAATGTACTCTACCCGTCTTCCCATATCACTCTCATCTCTTGTCGTACATGTACTCTAGTTCCCTCTATCGTACTCGCCCCATCATAACATCGCCACGCACGGCTCGAGCATCTACATTACTCTCATCGCTTGTACGAATTACGAATTTATGTCACCCGTACGGACGTAGTGTGCACCCAAATATCACTGAGATTCTTGCTACTGCTTATAATGGGAAAACCGGTTGCCAGTACGACTTGAACGAGCTTGAAACCTGGTGTTCTTGACTGTGAGAGAATACGGAACTTGCGCTGGAGTCATCGTACAGAAGTCCCGACCCGGTTATTGGTTGTTGCTGCTTTTGGACTACACTGTTTTAGAGGCTCGATGTTTCCCGGGGCATTCATCACAACATATTCATTCACGTTTTATTCCCAATCTTTAGTTCACACCGGGTTTTTGGTGCTGTAGCCGCCTCGCGCGACGGAGTGGCTGGTGAGGGCACCAATATGTGCCACACAAGGTGCGCGCAAATGTAAAAAAAAGCACTTCTGATGTCTTCCTATTTGCTTTTCTTTACTGTTGTCCGAAATTTACAGATATGGTAACGGCGCCATCTGGTGTGACTGATGTGGACTACTGTATACGTTGTGTACTAGTACAGTACACTTACAAGTACATGCAGTTGGGTGTTGGTCGTTTCGTTGCCACTTGGCGAATCGCTGACACTCCAGGGCGGCCACGAGTCTGAAGAATTTGAAAGGATTGTTCATTTATACCACATCCTCGGTGCCGGCTTCACACACATTAAATGAAACCCACATCCCGCCACGCCGTTCCGTTTCATTATTCCAGGCATCAACTCGTCATCAAATATTCTCTCGCATACCCTATATCCGAACTTCTACCACTAGAGCTATTTGAGCCTTCACTTTTCTCATGGCCTCGCCAGATTTGACGATCCGGCTCAAGCACCGTTGTAGGGACTGGCACCCGGTGCTGGAAAAGACACTCCCGAACGACCCCTATATGACCGTTTAAAGTTATAGGATCCCCAGCCTGGTACCACTGTGAGTGATTCTTTTTGAATTATTGGTTGGCATCTCTAGGCAGAGGACAAGCGCCAAGCACCTACCATCGGTATCGGTATCTTGCGTGCAGACGCGAACTGCAGCCAGTTCCGAGTCGTTGAGCTCATGTTCAGGGCCAAGTCCTCTTCTGTGGGCCAGCCCAGAGTTGCCGATGATCCCACACACGCTACATGGGACTCTTTGTACGACGTGCACCCGATTCCGAAGAAGAAAAAAGAAAAGGAAGCAAATCACACGGCAAACACCCAGCCCCCCAACTTAAGCTTCTGCCCCACCATCCTTCTATGGCAACGGATGTCCCCGGCCATATCCGAATCAAAAAAGAGTGCCAGTTGGCGATCGCCTGGTGACTTGTGCCGCTGTTGGGTCGCGTGCCCCTCCTTACTACGATGATCTCGTGGCAGATCGTGCCAGGGTCCCCCGCCTGCCGACGCACGTCTCTCACCCACCGCCCTTATCGTAGCGCCCCCTCTGCAGCCATTCACTTGGAGAGTGGCGAACGGGCACTCATCGTTCTTCTCCATCTCCTCATGGCCTTGTTCGAAGTGAACTGCCTGCTTGTTGAGCAGATTGATCACATCCACATAGATGGTTTGAACAGGCATTCTGTATGTCAGTTTGTATCTTCCTGGGTAGTTTCCAGCTTTGGCTTGATAATATATCCCTCTCAAATAACCCGAAGATCGTTGTGATTACAGGTTTCCAAAATCAGATACAGTATAACGAATTTTTCCCGCCTTCTGCGTGTATCAGTGGCAGTGGCGGTTTGTCTGCTTCGGAACTGTCGGCAGTGCAAGAAATACAGATATCCAATATCTAGTAACCGTCAACTCAAATTCAATTCGACTTCGTGCCACACTTGCTTTTTTTTTCTTTGGCTCCATCACTCCCAGTCGTCTTAAGCTATCGCGCCGTCTTTCGTACAGTAATCCTGGAGTAGGGTCCGCGTCGGGAAGAAAGACACTCTCGTATGGGGAAGAGAGGCAATGACACCACTACATCACTGTTTTCCAAACATACCTATCCCTGTGCCCGCACTTACTGCGCCAGTCGACTGGCTGTGCTCATCCGTTCAATTCGGCTAAAATTCTCAAGAAGCGACGCTCGTTTACATGGAGGCAATGACACAGTGTTATCCTTTTCCGTAGAGTAGAGACAGTGAAGCAGAAAGAAGTGAGAGTGCGGTGAGAAAAACCCCAAAAAAATATTATACAAAGTGTTTTGCATGAGCTGCCGTCTGCCCCGCCTCTGCTGCTCTCCTGTTCTCACTTACACCATCGGTATCACATCCAGTTGCTCTACCTTCTTCCGCACCAATGTTTGCGCCTCGTCGATGGCCTCCACCAGTGTAATCTCTCCATTGACAACCCGCTTGGCCAATAGTTTTGCGTCGTAAATGATAAATGCCTCTTGGGAGGGAAGAACAGGACCGTCCGGATGTTTCTTTTCGTAGTGCTCCTTGAGCGCGTAGCGACGACTGCCAGTCCAGCCGCAACGTCGGTGTGGACAATAGATGTGGTTTGGCAGATGCGTTAGGACATGCCGTTCCAATTCTTGCTTGCGGCCCCAGGTCCCATTCGAACATGCGGGATATGGGCAGGTTCCAGTCGAAGACTCAGATGCACTCGGCGAGGCTTTGGTGTAATGGGCTGAGGCACCGGCGAGCTGTGTTCCTGGGGAAAACCCTCGCAAGGTGGTTTCTGGTACGCCGACCGGAGCGTTGTTCATTAGCATCATGGGCGCCTGCAACGATATGAGTAGGAAAGGAAGGGAGTGTAAATATGGAGGATGGTAATAAATGAAATAGTGCCCTCACTTCATTAAGATATGAACCCTGCGGCGGTGCAGGTACAGCCGCCTGGGTCTGAAAGATGAATTGGGGGAAGCCGGAGATGTGGTCATAGGTCATCGAAGGGGCTGGCCAGGCCACCTCGTGATATGGCTGAGGTGTATTGAAGTGAAGGTTTTCTTGTTGGTGCCCGAGGTTTTGTTGCCTGGGGAAGGAATGGGAGGACTGGAGGTGAGAAACGAGGCGGTGAGTAGGTTACTAATCGGGGCTCATAATCCAAAGAGAGTGAGCTTACATATGACCCACTGCTGCGGTTTTGGTGATGAATCCCGTCACGGTGACGGGGAGGATACCCTGTATTCATTCCGGGTTTCTGGTTCCCGTAGGGATGTCCTCCAGGTGCGGTCCTCAGGGGTCTATGTGGTGGGAAGGCAGCTGGCTGGCTCTGTGTGACGGAGCGACACTGGACATGGGGCCCATTGATCGGCGCTGGGGTGAGGAAGTCGAAGCAAGTCGAGCCAGGACGTTGATTTCTCGCGGAATCTTTCCGTGGAATGGCGATGAGCTGGGGTAGGGAACGTGGTAAGAGGTAATAAACTTGGACAAAAGGGTCCACTCGTGCCTGTCCGTTCGATCCATAGTAAGTTGATGGACGCCTCGTGGTGGCCATGAAATCGGGTTCTCTACGCGGAGTCACGCCATTGTGCGGACATGTAGCCTACAACGTCAAGGATGGTGAGTACAGACTATTTGCAAAGTTGTAACTGGGAACACACCTAGAATCAAACGGAATAACTAGCACCATCATCGATTCTAGGAAAGAAGGGACGAGCTTACCATGGGAGGAGAGTGCTGACCGTACCACAGTGCTGGGGCTTCCCACATAGTTATCTTTTGTCGATGAGAGTGGGGATGAATGGGCAATGTGTGGTGAACTCTCGGTGAGTATTTATGCCTGTCCCCCGATCCTCCCTCATGAATCTTCACAGTTTGTACAACAGCGGGCAGGGGCACGAGTCGGCGAGCCGAGCCCACATCCTGGAATATTATTTGGAATAGTTCATCTTTGAAGATAGAGCCGTATTCCTGTTGATCAACTTGTTCATGTTGAGAGAAAGCCTGGAGATAGCGAGTGCCATGACTTCATATCGAGATTGCCCAAGATCCACATAGATCTCATAACATTGGCGCGGGCACCTTTGATTGAATTCGCCTTGACCTCGGTACTTTGGTACTCCAGTAAGTTAGACGCAGGAAGATGGGCCGTAATGGTGGGCCCGAATTTCGCTATACTCTGCTTGAAGAGACAGTCAGGCAGCAATGCCTAGGGTGTGTCCAGGGAAGGGTATCAGAAAAAGCAGGCCTCCGGAGCGATTTGTATTGTGTGCGCGTGTGTGTGTTGGTTCGAGCTGATTGAGTGCACTGACGTGGTAGTCGTTTAAAGGGAGTAGGGACGTGGCTCACAAGCCGTGTTCCTAGTCCTTTGGCCGTGATTTTTAATAAATAGAGCTCAGACGTACATGCGCATAGTTCTGGAGAGGGCGCAGTCCAAGACCTTGAGTGGGTGCCAGTGGGTGCCAGCAGGTGCCTTGCTTTTGATGAACCCAGGACGGACGTCCCTCGCAGCCACACACAAATCCCAGGTGCATTCCACGACGACGATGGCAGCCATACACCCCCCGCCGTCGACATTGTCTCTCCCGCCGCGTCATCTTCTCTTCTCCACCACCTCATGCGGTTCCTAGGACCGTTACTCACGGCTCTCGGGCTGACCGGTTCAGTCCACGACCCAGCTCACGACCGCCCAAGCTCCGTCAGCACGCTCGATGCGTACATCGCCAAAGAGACGCGCACCGCCAAGTCTTCCCTTTTGGCCAACATTGGTCCCGACGGTGCCAAAAGTCATGGCGCACTAGTGCGCACCCCATTCCCTTCCCACCTGTCCCTCTCATGACCGTTATGTTATCTGTCCACAGGCAGGTTTAGTTATTGCCAGTCCCAGCACCCAGAATCCAGACTACCTCTATTCCTGGACACGCGACTCCGCTCTCGTCTTCAAGCTCCTCATAGAGGAGTTGGTCTTGGGTGATGATCTCTCCTCGCGCGATCTTATTGACGCATACATCATCGTCGAGAGCCGCATTCAGCAAACTCCTAATCCAGCGGTGCTGCGGGTAAAGACGGTCTTGGCGAGCCCAAGTTCAACATAGACGGGTCCGCTTTCCTTCGTCCCTGGGGTCGTCCCCAAAGGGGTACGTGCACAGTTTTCCTGTCAACACTCTCGTTGGCTGACTGAGAGATCATATCTAGATGGTCCAGCGCTGCGTGCGACCGCTCTGATTCAGTACGCCGGTTGGTTGTTGAAGAATGGGAACTTGACATATGTGGAGAAGTCACTATGGCCTATTATCCGATTGGATCTCGACTATGTTGCCGCTAATTGGAGACAATCTACGTCCGTCAGTTCCATCGTTTCCCAATGTCTGGCTAACGAAACATGCCTCAGATTCGATCTATGGGAAGAGATCAACTCGACATCGTTCTTCACGACAGCGGTACAGCACCGATCCCTCCGCGAGGGCTCATCGCTCGCGTCCAGACTTGAGCGACTTGCTGAAAGTCGTGACTACGATATCCAGGCGGACGGTGTACTTTGTTTCATGCAGGTCTGTTCGGACTCATTCTCGGAGTCTTTTATTATCCTAACATGAACACGACGCCCAGTCGTTCTGGAATCCCCGCAACGCATACATCATCGCCAACACGGGCGGCGGACGCTCCGGTCTGGATTCGAATACGGTCCTCGCCTCGATCCACACATTCGACCCTGCTGCCGGATGCGACCCTATTACGTTCCAGCCATGCTCGGATCCTGCCTTGGCCAATCTCAGGAAATACGTTGATTCGTTCCGGGCGGTCTATCCCATCAACAAGCCGGCGCAGAAGAGCGACCCCATTGCGACGGGGCGATATCCGGAGGACGTTTACTTCGGCGGAAATGTACGTCCGGCGTGTGCACCTCCCGTGGATCGGACATTTACCCCTGTGACGAACAGCCATGGTACATCGCGACTCTCGCCGTCGCAGAGCAATTGTACGACGCCCTTCTCACATGGGACGGCATCGGCGCAATCACGGTGACGCCGATGTCCAAAGTGTTCTTCGAACAATTCTCCTCGGACATTGCCTTAGGCACGTACCGCTCTGACCGAGTACGTACGTGCAGCTCTCGGATGCGATCCGCGCGTATGCGGACGGATTCGTCGAGATCGTCGCACGGCACACTCCCCCCGATGGCAGGTTTGCAGAACAATTTGACAAGAAAAGTGGAAAGCCGACCAGCGCGGTCGATCTGACTTGGAGTTATGCGGCCGCGCTAACCGCGTTCCGCTCTAAGAAAGGTGGTTTTGGGGGTAGTTGGGGTGCCAAGGGCTTGGAGGCACTCTGCTGAGTACCCACTGTATTATATGAGCGAACCGATTCGTACATCAATTATCGGTTATCTCTCGGCCAAGTCGTGGGCCAGTGTAATGAACATCGAATTATGAATAAAGGAATGACAATGCAACGAAAAATAAGTCCATGGCGTACTAGCAGTTGATAATAGGATGTATATGCGAGATCGAGCAAGCTTCTTGTAGCACCTCCCCCCTGTTGTCGTCTAAGGCCAACCCCTCTAATACGTCACGCGCGCGAATGGTATGGGTCGGAGTACTGTGCCTCACTGTTCATAGGCTTCATGTGCAATGGTGGCGGTGCTGGGTCTTGAATCGACTGATACGGGTTCTTGTTGAACGGACGGGCAGGTTTGCGACGCCTGCGGCAGCAGCACGCATATATACAGCAGCCCACGACCAAAGCCACGAATACGAGACAACCGATGAAGATGTATGGCCAATTACGCTCAATGGCGCCTTCAATGTGCTGTTTCTTTTCGCCAGCAGACAATGGGGAGTGAGACTCCTGCGAGGCGGGGAGGAGCGTCTCGGATGCAGAGCCAGTCGTGTCGGTGCCGTTGAGGCGGGTCTTGACAAAACCTGCGTGTGCACCGGTGGCGTTAATTACAGAGAGAAATTGCACGTAGGGATCGCCACGGTCGTTGGAAGTATCATCGACGTAATTCCCATAATCGAATAGCGTATAAACGCTGCGCACTAAGTGGACCATCAACAAAAGGTACTGCAGGAGCAATGCGGGCGTATGGACTTACGGAAGGACATCCCCAAGATCATGTCATAATTTCCGAACATACTGAAGGCGGTCGTAATGGGCTGGAACTACGGGAATGGTACTCGTCGACACATGATAATCCCAAATGCACGGGCGAAACACTTACCGAACCTGCACAATAGGAACCTAAATCTAAGTCGGCACTGACAACATCTAGTGGATGCACGGGTATGTTGACACCAGAGAAGGTAAAGGAGATATTGAGCTCCTGGGTGCAGGGGACCAACCAAAGACCCTTCTCTGTGCTGTAATTGGCACCCTGAACACGTCCGTATATCGCATCGGACATCTTGCGCGGCACCTGCGAGAAGGAAAAACCCGAGTCGAGAACAGCGACAAGCTGCCCGCCTGAAACGTGTGGTACAATTGAGGTGATGTCTATTGCGTTCCCATCTGGACCAGTGACACCATCTTTATCCGTAAAGACGGCCCAATGCTGGCTGGACGAGTCGTGGACAACATTTTTAATGTCGAGCTGGGGTTGCGACTGGATGCTCTCGTAGCCAGAGGCAAGCTCAGATATGGTTATTTGACCTGTGACTGGATCTGTCGGGTCGTTTGCTCGATTGAGCAGTACTGAGACGAAATTTTGAGTGGTCTTGTTTTGTTGAAAGATGCGAGAAAGCGGAGTATCCCCTGGGCCGTCTCCAAGTTTCTCCCGCACGTTGGAACCGGCATCAAACCCTAGACCCATAAGGCCTTGAAAACCATCTATACTGAAAGAAGACGTGAGGGTACTAGTGTCGTTGACGAGGACTAAAGTGTCACAACAGCATCAGAGTCCAAGCAAGAATCAAGTCGGTGATAAAATTTACTGAAAGCTTGATTGTCCACTGTGTAATTGTCAAAACCCAGAGTGGCCAGATTGATATCCCCTGCAAACAACCGTAAATCAAGAAAGCCTGTGTATCAGACGTGCACACCTTTGGCTTCACCGATGGCATACGACACGTCGGCTGACTTTCCTGTGTCTTCTGTTCCAGGTACAGTGCCAGCTACCCAGAGATCAGAACTTGACGGATGTGAGTCACAGATGAGTCCAAAAAATGGGGAATGACCATGCCTGCCAGTGTCAAGGGCGACGGTAAAAGAAGCACCGCCCAGGGTGATATTTACGGCGTAAAGAATGTTGTTTGCATTCTCAAGAGCGACACCGGTGAGATTGTTGCGTTTTGATAAGCTGTGATTATGGGTATTTCTTGAGACGGCACGAAAAGGAAGGATGACCGCAGCGGCGAGATGAGATAAAATGAGAGGTGATATTAGCAGACGGAGTGAGTGCATGGGAGGAGAGATGGACAAGCAAATTGCAGGCAACACGACCCCTGTAACAACGCTCGGCTATTACGGCCGCCCTCATCGCTACAAGCAACGTCCATGGTCTTTCCCCTTACCCGATATTGCTTCATCCTCATCGCCGCTCTCCATGTCTCTGCTCTTCGCTTGAACCTCCGCGGCCATGTCTTCTCCAAGAGGGGCCACATCTCTGGCCTCGACAACGGCCAGAATTTAAGGTATCTTACTAATTTCACCCTCGGAGGAACCCTATATTCTGCTTCCATCGACACTGGGAGGTAAAATCTCACCTCAGTATATCTCTTACCCCCATCTGATCACTTTCTCACCAGCTCTGATTTATGGGTCGCCGGAGATGTCCCTAGCTCAAATAATACCGGCGTTTCCACCAGTGTTCAATACGCCATTGGTGCCATCTCTGGCCCTATAAAGACTGCGCCGTTGTCATTTCTGGATTTCGATGTGCCAGACCAGGCCTTCAGTATGTCTGCAATTTATTCCCGTCCTGCAACCCGCCACCAACATGCCTCGTAGTTCAAGTCAATGCCTCTGATAGTCATCCCGCTGGTCGAGGTCTCATTGGACTTGGTCCAAATGTCGGATCAAACATTCACGACGCTCTCAAGAAACACCATCGGGGAGACACCGTCCTCGACCGCATTTTCCGCCAGAATTTGACAGCCCCTAACATCCTCACTATCCTCCTCTCGCGCTCAGAATCATCTATTGAGCAATACCCCGGCAAAATGACCGTTTCCGACATCATAACGGGAATGGAGAATATCACGAATCAACCCCAGCTCCCCGTGACCACGAACCCATCATCGCAATCGAGTAACCAGCACTGGCAGGTACTCCTCGACCCGAACGGTATCATTGGTCCAGATGGACAACCAATATCCTCCCGTACCCACGTGTCGAGTACCAAAAATGCGTCACAGTTGACAGCCATCTTTGATACCGACTTTACCTTTAACCAAGTCCCAAGGTACGCAACCCTCGTCTTGTCGCGAAATGAACCACACCGTTAACCGCACCTCTCGCCAGGGATGTCTCTGATGCGATTTATTCCGGCTTTCCTGGGGCCCAATTCGACAATAATACAGCAAACGGGCCCATGTGGACTCTGCCTTGCACTACCGAGGTCAACACTACTATACGATTTGGTAATATGTCGTACCCTATGAACCCGCTTGACATAAATTTTAGTTTCACGGACTCATCCAACTCATCGGAGGATCAAACTTGTTATGGCGCAGTATGTATCCATGCACACCCACCATACTTCCTCTCACGGGTTATAGTTTCAGCCAATAACGACTGGCGCTTCGCCTGATTATGACATCATTTTTGGCATGGCATTCTGTATGTATTGCATTCTATTCGTGTCCCCACTGTGCTGAGCCCTGTTATCACAGTACGCAACGTGTATCTACTCATAAATTATGGGGACTACGTCGACGGTGCGAACACAACGGCTTCGCCTTACGTGCAGCTCCTGTCAACTACGGATCCGGCTTCCGCTCACTTGGAGTTTGTTAATGTCCGGCTCGGTGGCACGGATACTACTGGTGGCCAGGTGTTCCCGCCGCACCCACGAGCCACGCCAACGACTTTGACGACATCCATAAATCATCCGATCACGCAAAGATAGCCACGATCGTTGGTGTAGTAATTGGCACCGTCTTTTTGGTGGCAACTTGCGTCTTCGCGTACTTCACGTATCAGCGTCGACACAAAAGGCGACTTGCCCCACCCACAGATTTCTCCACGGCCAACATGGGATCTGCATTCAGTGGCACAGGATACCGGCCTCTGCTGCTCGCTGCACCCCCGGGCGAACTTCATCCCGTTCAAGGATACCACGACGAGGCGGGGCTTACGTGGACACGCGATTTCAATCCCGAGGATCTGTATGCTCCATTTGCGCCATCACACGGAGACGGTCACAACATGCCGCTGTCGCAGGATGAAGAAGCCGATCCGCGGAATACGCGTTGAGGAATGCTGTTGGACAATTCATGGACACGAAGCGATGACCCACTTTATTGACGGACTCTCGGCACTTATTTACTCTCCTGGCATGGATGCACTCTGTTTCTGTTTCTGGAATGCCGTTTACTATCTATGATACTGTGATCCTGGCATGGACCCGCTCTGTTTCTGTTTTCTGGAATACTGTTTTCGCATACCGTACTGTGCATATGTATATAATCACATCATTTTCATCTGGGCAGCCCTCACGTTTTTACTTGCATCTACACCTAATTTATTTACGCTTCCGGATCCATAATATTGACATTCGAACGAATTATGTGCGTATGTTGAAAGACAATCGGCGACTTCATGAGGCTTGCTTGAACTAATCAACACATCCGATTCACGTGTACATCGTATTGTTTCGGCTTTGGGGTCAGATGCCCAGTCATCTGTCTCAACTGCTATCTCGATCATATCCACCGCAACTGCAAACCAGTACCCTTGCGGAGCGGGGTATAGTACAGTGCCTTTATGGGCCCCATAGCATTCCTATCCAGTGCCGAACTGTGCACTACAAACGTGATCACCCTCATTCCTTGCTGGACACAGGAATATCAGTTTTTGGTGCCTCAACGCGATGAACTAAAATGTCCCTGGGTCATCTCTGGATCAGGGACAGCGGAATGGGAATTTGCAGTTGGTGTGGTGTGATTTTTGATGTGAATCGCGTGATTTAACCGGAAACCCCACACGGCCCAACGTCCTGGCCTGATAACTCATCTGTGGACTGTGGCTGACTCTCATCCTACTCGGGAGGCTACGGGCTCCTCATCTGGCAGAAAAACTGGCACCATTTGTTGGTTGGCATACCATTCGTTTTACGCCGTCCAATTCCAGACTCGCGGCGTGTCCCCCAGTTCCCACAATCGGATGAACCATCATCAGTTCTATCCACTCTTGGCAGTCAGCTAGCACCCAAGATCTCTCATTTCACGTGGTCGCACCTAAATGAGTCGCCGCCCACTGGTTCCATTGCACAGCTCGTCGTCGCCCCAGATCTGTGTCCCTGAAAAATGTCCCCAAATCTAGTCGGTAGTTAGTGACTTTCAAAGCGGGAATTCGCCGCTTCTGATTGAGGCGTTGAGGCGCTGAGCGTCTGCGCGGCCCTCGCTATGCAACTTGGAGGTGTGTTCCAATCATGTCTGCTGTATTCTCCTCCTCTCTATGTGATGGGAATTGGACGCTGCTCGCCCGAACGCCTTGGGACCCGAAGCATGATCGAAGGCATATTTAGGTTCAATCGGCGGCTATAGCCATCGCAGTCTCCTCTTATCTGATGATCCAGATGGAGAATAGATATGGTTCAGAGGGGGGAGCAGATATATAAGGCGCACATTTCTACTGTGCAGAGCTAGGTTTCCGCACTCAGCACTCAAACTCCTACTTGATCTTTATCACTCAACTTCCATATAAATCTACATCATGGGCTGGTTCGGCGATGACCACGAAGCAACTCAGGCTTACAATGAGGTATGCTTCTCGTTATACCGCGTGTAAATTCGATAATGACCTTGGTGAAGTATCAAACCACCCCTCACACAGCGAAGGTGTCCCACGAGCTGATTGGTGGCGCAGTGGCCTATGAGGTTGGACCCCACAATCTTTAAAGTTATCGATGTACTTACGGATATCTTTCAGGCCGCCAAGGCATATGAGGAGCATTGCGCGAAGAACGGCAAGCCCTCCTCTCATGCTAAAGCCAAGGAAATCTTGTATATGATGTTCTGTGTGTGTTAGTGAGATCTGTACTCACCTTTGATATAGTGCTGGTCTCGCTGGTGTTGCTCTCGACAGGCTTGTCGAGACGAAGGGTGTAAGTACCTTTTTAGGATTATTTCGAGCCGACGTTGGATCTGATCTGTCATCTTCTGGCCAAAAAGCTGGACTATATCGACAAGCAGAAAGCGAAGAAGCAAGGTGAGCACCCATCACATTTATAGATGCATGGAAAACTAATAGATGTGCAGCTGAACAGCATATCGATGAAGTAATTATTGAGAATAATTACTAAGGCGATGTCAACCTCTGGCGTCCCGCGCTGTGAAAGGGCGAAAGTTTGAAATATGTAGACGGTCATAGCATTGTTGGACGTAGGATAATATACGTTTGTTGCTAGCAAAACCGGTATCTTTCCTTGTCGAAGTCGCATCGGGAGAACAAGAGGGTCCAGAGTGGGTCCAGTCGCGGGCCGCGTCCAATCATCTACTCAAGCGTTTGCCAGCATCATGTTGCTGTGCGTCCGGGCGTTCTGTCTGAGTAAGATGTGGACACGCATCAATCCGAATGGAACGGAAAACGAGAAGGATACTTCTCAACTGAGCAATCTGAGGAACAAGAACAGCGCCCGTGCGTGCGGTACTCCAAGACTACCACTCCAAGACTACCTGGCATAAGCTGATATGTCATCTAGAATGTCCTGCCCCTTCACTCCCCGCATAGGCCCGTGATGGAGACGCAGTTGATGCAAGGTTACCGAATGCTGCCATACATTTGAGGCCCTGGAATGACTCAAAATCTTGCAGGTACTCCGTACCACTGTAGTGCAAACCTTTTATTCAACTTCAACTCTCGCTTGCGAGACATGTTATAATCTTGTCTACTGGCAGTACCGTGTCATCATCTCCTCTTCTCCTTCTCCCATCTCAAGCAAGCTTTGGGCGCTGTTCGCGTGGGCGCATTGCATGGTGTGCATTGTATTTTGGGGCAAAAGCGTGTATGATCAAAGATATTTCATTAAGGTACAAGCGGCGGCCATGTCGGCAGTTTCGAAGTTATATCATCTGGTGATCAAACAAGATGGCGAATCGATACCGTTGGAAGGGGATCCTGAGGTATATAAGGCGACACGTTTCCACCCTGCAGGCTTAGTTTCCGCACTCAAATCCCTACCTGATCTTCATCGCTCAACTTCCATATAAATCGACGTTATGCCTCACTTTGACCATGATCATCACGCAGCCCGGGCTCACAGAGAAGTATGGTTATCCTTCATGCATCATGTGTAACGTTGGTGGTGACCCCGGTGAAGTTTCATAGCCACGAGCATCATCATCCGAAGTTGACCCACGAGATTTTGGCTGGCGCAGCGGCCTATGAGGTCGGACCTCACAAATTTTTTAAGTTATCGATGTACTTATATATCTTTCAGGCCGCCAAGTTATATGAGGAGCATTGTGCGAAGAACGGCAAGCCTGTCTCCCATGCTAAAGCCAAGGAACTCTTGTATATATTATTTTGTACATGTTTCAAAGATATGTACTCACTTTCGATACAGTGCCGCTTTCGCTGGCGTCGCTATTGACAGGATGGTCGAAACGAGAGGCGTAAGTAGCCTTTAAAATTGTCTGGAGCCAACCTTTGATCTAATCTGTTTTCTTCTGGGCGAATAGCTCGACGCGTTTGACAAGCATAAGGCTAAGCGTGACGGTAAGCACCCATCACATTTCAAAATACGTGGAAAGAATAATCTGAATAACAATCGCTGTGCAGCTGAGGCACATGCCCAAGAAATGCTCGCTCAAGGTTACAACTAAGGTGATGGCCTGGCGTCTCGCGTCATGAAAGGATGAAAGTTTGATATTTGTACAGTCGCAGCATTGTTGGAAATGTGATATGCCCGTGTTGTTAGGTTAGGTATCAGGAGACTGGTAACCGGATGAACCTTTCTTCGTCGCAGCCGCACTCCACGCTACGAGAATGAGGCTTGAGTAATCGAGTTAGCACACGATTGGTGATTGACATTTGGGCCGATTAGAACGTATTGAACTGGACCATTCGTTACCGTAGGAAGCTGAGACGTGGTCTGGGAGACAAGAATACTTCCTGGAAAAAGTAACCTGAGGAACAAGGGACCCAAGACATCGATATGCCAATTGCAAGTTGGATTAAGGCTGTGTCATCGAGACGCAGCCTCTTTTCTGCGTTGATTAAAGCGCGCCTTCAGGTATTCAAGTTTGGGGTACAAAACCTTCGACTTCCTAACGTACTTGGTATTTTGATGTCTGGCATGTACTTGTAAGTACGCAGCCTTGAATGCTTCATCATAGACTTCCCCCGCTCGTCCATGATCAATCTTGATTCAAGGATACGGAAAGTCGCGATAATTGCAGTTCCTGCGTCCGTCGCTTTCTAGATGTGCATTTGTTACCAGAAGAAATGATCAAAGCAAGTGGTAACTGAACGCCCTGAATCCACCCAGCTCCAAGCGCTGTCAGCTTGTCCCAGTCACATTCGCAACTCGTGAACCCACCGAGACCGGGAATCAAGGAAAAAGACCAGAGCTGACTCAAAAATGTTCATGAGCACGCCCCAGTAGCTTTCTCTGACGAAACAGAAATCAGTGCAACTGACTACAGAGCGAAGAGCCGCCACAGGTCATGATAATTCGGAGCGGTGCTAGAAATGCCTTCTATGGTATGAACGACCCCACTTTCCCAGCCGTCAATGAATTCGAAAGACTACAAAGCGCTGATATGAGCTGGCGCTCACCTTTCCCTATTCTGTTGGTTCCCGACTCGGACACCTCATCCTGGAGTTCATTGATTCAATTCTTAATTATCGCCTAAATCAGCACTGCCACCTCCACCTAACCTTTTGAAATTGTGGAATGAGACGCTCGTAAAGCTTCGATACGTGGCCTCAGTGATACTTCGATGAACAAACTATACTGTATACTTGGACAGCTCAGGCAAGAGGGCACGCATGAGTAAAGAGCGGTTCGAGATACAGTGTAATGAGTTGTCAAGGAACAGAAGTGCGTCGTCTGACAGTGACACATCGGCAAATACCGGATGGCACTGTACGACGAGACGTACACGCCAAGAAAATGGGACAGGTGAAGTGAGCTAACCACAGGCGCCGTCGACGTTTTCAATGTCTCCATGGGCAGTGACAGGCTCAAATACTATGGTATGGCATAGCGTCTAAGCTCCCTTTAAGAATGGAGTGGCCGCTAGCTCGAGGGCCTGCCAGTTATTCGAGAAAGATTTCAAAAAAGAAATTGTACTTATGTCAGCTCAAAGTGCTAAGGACGAGCCTGGCATGAGCAGCTATCCACAGACGCAGAGTTATTTGTCGGATATTTGAAGGTTTTTGAACGCCAGGCCAAGATTCGAATAGTAGTACAAGTGGCGGCCATGCTGAACCACGCCGAGTCTGAATGGAGGGGGTCCGATAAAAACAACTATCGTCAAGACTACAGTATCGTTGAATTTTTTTTACATCACTTGTTTACAGCATCCGGTGCATCGAAAGAAAAAACAACCCAAAAAATCACTTCAAACATACAACCTATCCACACAACTTGATGGCTTTTTTTTATAACTATGGTATCGTACGACGATCAGAGACCTGCTTTCAAAACGTAGGACCACATGAGTTGCATGTCAGAAAGTACAATGGTTGGCCTGAGAAAAACAAATGAAATAGAGGTTGACCCGAAGACGAAAGTGGTCAAACAAAGTATCAGGGTTAGGGATAAAAGAATGTGTAGAATAAGGACGGGGGACAAATCGACTCCACAGGTCTCGGACTCTCCGGATGAAGGGTTTTCATCCACCGAGGTGGGATGCCTCTGTACGGCTGCTCACCCGGGGCGGTGTAGAGAAGGGGCGAGGGGGCAAATCTCCCGAAACCGTCAGCAGTCGGCGTCCGGACAAGATCATCGGTGATACGTCATGAACATGCCCCGGAACGGAAGACGTAGCCATAGCTGATTGCTTGGTATTCCTGTTTGCTATCTGCCCCCGCGGGAAGTCCGAGGCACGCGGCGTTACGATAGGTGAGGAGGGTCCCTCAATCAGACGTTCGGTGTCATCTGACCCGTCTAGACATCAGGTCAGCGACGAATAAACTACCAGACGGAGATTCAACCCGCCTTCTTCCTGGTGGACGTACGGACAGTCGTCGCCTTCCGGACAATCCCCTCTCATGAAGCGCTCGCATAATTCCCCTGGACACGATTAGCATAGGTAGGGTAGGTGCCAGTAAGACATACGCACTCTGCCCACCCATCATGACACCACCTCCGATGACTCTCCATGTGATAGGGTATGTCTTTCGCCCACGGTCACCATCGGTCTCAGCTACAGGTGGGGATGCAGAGTGCGCAGATGAACTCGAGTCGTCTATAGGAGACTCCTGAGAGGAAAGTGGGGCTCGAATGGCGGAGGGGTCATGAATGCTTCAAAAAGTCATTTCTTGTCCGAGATAAGTTTATACTGAACTTACAACGTGCAGAGGCTACCCTGAGGGCATCGCCCGTCCTTTTTAAAAAACTTGCATTGCTTGGCTAATGGCACGTGAGCTGAGAGCAGCACCGGTGTAAGGTCTGCTTACTCTTGAGCGCCTTCAACTTCCTTGAAGATATGCCCGGCCTACGCGATCGCGACCGAGTCTCTTGTTTGGGTGCTGTCCATTGATAGTATGCTGGGAGTGTAAAAGGAATGCCAGGGGAGAACCCGCCAGGTGGGGGGTTACAATAAACCGCCGGAGCAAAAGTAGACGGTGAGCCGGGCCAGCGCTCCGCGAGCTCGGGGGCTTCGCAAGCTGCGGAGGGTGGTCCCGAGTCCCCATCAGATAGACTAGGCACGTCTGAGGTGGGCGAATCCCCCCCTTGGAAGATAAGTCGTACGATGCCGTCCACAGAGGAGGATGCGCGATGAGCAGCACGCCGGTCTTGCACAAGAGGCAAGACAGATCCAGGTGGGTAAAATCCAGGACCGTGTGTTACCTCAGTTGCTGAGGCTGCGCATGAAGTTATACTGCGCAAACAATGGAGGAGGAAAAACTTACGCCTGGCAACCGAGTCTGCTTCATCTAATGGCCGAAAGTCGGCCTCAGGAACTGTGTGGGAAGCAGCAGCCAGCTGCTGCGTCCCTTCACGCCAGTATTAGAAAGACCTAGAGGACCATGCGCTGGCTTATTTACCAGTGTCACTGGGGAACATGTATGCTGCCGGTTGGAAGATCTCTTCGCAATTGCGTTGACCAGCTAAGGTAGGCCTGGGATGGCCGGGCGAGTACCTGACCGGAAATATCTGAATCTTCACGTGTGCAAAGTCACAGCGGTCCGCAGAGAGGGGGCAAGTGTCTTTTTGAAAGAATCTACATGGTTTAGCTGGAAAAAAAAGGCGTATTAAGAATCAACACAACACGAAAGCTGTTCACTACCAAATGACCTACTGTGTCGCTTGTGAGAGGCGGTCCTACACACTGTTGAATCCATGGTGTAGATAACGTCAGTGGATAGGGGACGGAGGAGACCAACTCGGTGCGTTTATATGTTTTCGTAGAAGAATTAGGCTTGCTAAATGAATCAACAACTGTTCCGGGCCAGGCGGACATCGAGATTTGTAGGCGCCGTTGCATGACTAACCTTAGAGCAAAAATCACAATAATAATAATAGACCTGCTCTTTCTAGCGGACAATGTCACCAGGGACGAGACAAGACGTGAATCTGGGATCGAAAATTACGGGTGAGTAATAAGCTTGCCTTTCTTCCACCTGATCCGTAGACCGCAAGAGAGACGAGACAGACAAAGAAGTCGGGGACGTGCTGCCCGTTCAAATAATGTGGTATTCGAGTCACGTTGGGTCTTGCGTGCTTAATCCTGATTTGTGGAAAGCATCATGGCTTAAAGTTCAAATTTCCGTGACCCGAGCGATGTCATCTAGGTGAGTACGTGCGGGAAAGTGGAGAGATATGACGGACATCAGCACCGGAGAACAATAAGGGAGAAGTGTTTACCTCAGCACGCGCCCCTCAGCACGCGCCCTACCCATTCCAATTGTTCTTGCACAACGGCATTATGGCTAGCCACAGTTGTTAAACTTGTCATGGACCTGATTCAGTAAAAGGAGAAGGCAAAGCATATGATGTGACTGTGAAGTGGGATGGTTAGGCCGGCATCTTTCACGCGGGAGATCTTCATCGGTTATGCAAACTCCTCATCCCGTTTAGGATAGATCGTCCCAGTTGAACAATAGACAGTGAACTTGCCCCTTCATCTCCACTTACATTTCCCTCCGCGTTGCTGTCCGAATTCCCGACATGCACTAAAAAGGGGTAAATAGGAACCTAAAGCATAAAGGAACCGAAGTAGGCCATGACCCTCTAGTCCCCATCGTCGATGTGAGAGTGCCCTAGATCGGCCCACATATACAAAAAAATCGTTGGCGAAAGGTGCCCTACCTTGAAGTGAAGGCGCAGATTACAAGTGCAAAGGCTCGATCTGTGATTCGGACGTGATGTATCTCACAAAAATAAGATCCTAACATAATGTACAATGACCATCAGTACAAGGAAATTATGAAGAGTAGGCATCATGACTCGTGATTATCCTGGGCTCCAGAAACGGCGTAAAGTAACGGAGTTCGCTCTGAAGGGACGAAGGGCGGTGATTGTGTCGAGTTTGAGACAGGAGCAAGTTCTTGGGAAGGAGCGCTGTTGGGATCCGGATGAGCTAGACGCGGTGGGCGTGTCACATCTGCCTTGCAAATGGGGCACTGTGCGGGGAGTCAGACGCCGACGCCGAACAAAAGCAAGATAAGCTAGCACAATCATATGACGCACCAGTTTCTTTAGTTGAATCAGCCACTCGTCTATCTCGTCCAGGTGAAATATGTGCTTGCAAGGCAAGACCCGTACTCTGTCGCCTTTCGCGAACTCATCTAAACAAATCGCGCACTCGATCTGGGTGTTAAACCACGCAGGATCGTCTTCTTCATCGAGGTGCGTTGAGGTAGTGGGGTCTGTGGGGAGTGGGGGGAGACCGTCCAAGCTCTACATCCATGTCCAGCGGAATCGAAGGGGTGAAACTGTGCTCTGGCTCTGATCTGGCCTATCAGGGGCAACACCTTCATGCTTCTCCCAGCCAGACCCGGTCCACACGCGCCAAGGTAAGTTTTTGACTACGTCTTCGGGGGCACGCTCGCGCTGAGCAGCGTGAGCGGCTCGGATGCGGTGGATAACGAGCGTAAGGAATGTGAGTGACGAAGGGATGAAGAGAATCGTGAGGAAGGTGAGTATAGGCCTACAAAGACACGCGGCGACAGTGAGGAAGCGATAAAGCAGGCACGCAAGTCAGGTTACGCACGAATACCACTGCCATGCCGAAAATTCAGAAGTGATGAGCAGGGAAACAGTCTTGAGCCCAGCCTGAGAAGTATTTGACGTAGCGATGAGAGAATAAAGTTCAGCATAGCTGGAATACTTGATATACGTCGCTGCGATGGTTACGTCCGAGGCATCCTCTTTTCGAAACGTGAGATGGGCCGAAAGCGCACAGGAAAGACCAGACATACCTGGGCTAAACATATTCACCAACGTATCGGGTTTCCCAGAGATGTCGGGGTCTTCCCCCCCGACAACAATCGCCTTGGCACCCAATCTCTGCGCCTCCCTGGCTTTGGACACAAACTGGCAAGCCCCTCGTTGTACGAGGGCGATCCAAGGTTCCAACCGTTGTGGGACGTTAGGATCAATGCTGCACAATGAAGGGCAGCCGAGGTTGGGCGAGTCGATGAGAGAAGTGGTGGAGGTGTTTGAACACGGGACAGTGAATGAGTTGAGGGGGATGACATAGCCCATAAGCGGATCCGAGAGCTCCGCACCAAAGCCTGCGGGTCTTGAGGGGAATGTCACCGGTGGTGAGCGATCCACAACGGAGACGGTACTATCGGGACCCCATGCCCACCCCCAGAGCCAAGATTGATCCTGGAAACCTTGGACAGCAGTTGACATCTTGTTGAACCATGGACACGAGAGAAGTGAATTCGCGTGAACCTGTAGAGCTAACGCAAGGATGAGTATTCCAAGACGAGACATTGTCGTAGAGGATCGGTCGGCAATGCATAAATACTTGAAACGGAAGGATCAAGAGAGTATGCGATGCATGGGGGTAACGGGTCACGCGTGACACACTTGCATTGCGGCCGCAAAAGCGCGAGAGACTAGAGCAGCGCCCTTGGAGTGCCCTTGGCAGCCTAGACCCAGACTAGGGCAGCGGCGTTCCTTTATCGTCGCTCGAGCCCCGCTGTACGTATGTGCTTCGATATTCACACAAGATTCCCTATAAATAATGTGTTCAAATCGCACGTTCTGGACCATTGACATCTCTCAAGATGCGAATTTTCTCCGTCTCCCTTGCCAGTATCTTTGGTCTGCTCGGCAGTCCTTTTTTTCAGTCCAATTCTGCCGATGAGTACTTCAAAACAGAACTACCTATTGCCAAGACCGGCCTCTTTGCCAATATTGGGCCGAACGGTGCCAAGGCATCTGGTGCCGAGGTAGGTTTCCTTGAGACGGCCGCATAAATGCGCGCATACTAAGCAGTCTCTAGTCTGGCATCGTGATCGCCAGCCCGAATACCGTCAACCCCAACTACCTATACTCCTGGGTTCGCGACTCTTCACTTGTATTCAAAGTTATTGTAGATCAGTACACTCTGGGACAAGACACCTCGCTACGTAGTCAAATCGACAATTTCTTCACTGCCGAGGCCGCGTTGCAGCAAGTGTCCAACCCGAGCGGGCTAGTCTCCACAGGCGGTCTCGGAGAGCCGAAATTCAATATTGATGGCACCGCGTACACAGGCCCGTGGGGTCGCCCACAACGGGGTTTGTTTATGCCATGAGACTCACCGATTTCCGGTCTGAGTGCAAACTTCTCCCCCAGATGGCCCTGCCCTACGTTCAACAACATTGATCACTTACGCAAACTGGCTCCTGAGCAAAGGCAACACCACTTTCGTGACAGACAGTTTGTGGCCAGTCATTAAACTCGATCTTGACTATGTTGCGGCGTACTGGAATCAGACGACGTCTGTGCGCTTTCCCGACTGCTATTTCTCGCTTGCTCATATTTCTTCAGATTTGATCTCTGGGAGGAAATAGACTCCTCTTCTTTCTTCACTACGGCCGTACAACACAGAGCTCTCCGCCAAGGCTCAGAACTAGCAACGAGCATCGGGCAAACCGCCTCGATTGGAACATACGACACACAAGCTGCGAATATCTTGTGCTTCCTTCAGGTACCTGATTCCTCTCACGTGTTTCCAGATCAATCCTCACCTCTCCCATTTAGTCTTACTGGAATCCAAAATCGGGTTATATCACCGCCAACACTGGTGGTGGCCGATCTGGCAAGGACTCAAACACTCTCCTCGCCTCCATCCACACATGGGACATCGACGCGGGCTGCGATGCAACCACCTTCCAGCCGTGCTCCGACAAGGCACTATCCAACTTGAAGGTTTACGTTGACTCATTCAGGTCCATCTATCCTATCAATTCCGAAATCAGCGCCACATCTGCAGTCGCGGTCGGACGGTACCCCGAGGACGTATACTACAATGGAAATGTGCCTCTTTTTGTTTCTCCCCCTGATCTAATACACTGACGCGAATCTGCAGCCCTGGTACCTATCAACCTTTGCCGTCGCAGAGCAATTGTATGACGCACTCCTTACGTGGCAGTCTGTCGGTTCGATCCAGGTGACCACCACTTCGCTCGCTTTCTTCCAACAGTTTTCTCCCAGCATCGCAACCGGCACCTATTCTTCAACCAGTCCTCAATTCACGCAGTTCACAAACGCGATCAAGACGCTTGCAGATGGATTCGTCGAGGTTGCCGCCAATTATACTCCGTCGAATGGAGGACTTGCCGAACAGTTTGACAAAAGCACTGGTGCACCCCTCAGCGCAGCTGACCTTACATGGAGCTATGCATCGGCTTTGACGGCCGGTGGCTCCCGCGCGGGTGTCGTACCGGCGAGTTGGGGTGCAAGCGGTTTAATTGTACCCGCAACGTGCGTCTCGAACCCTGGGCCACAAGTCTCTGTCACTTTCAACGTGCAGGCGACCACACAATTGGAGGTACGTGTGCACGCGCCTACTGAGTCTTCCAGCGTTGTATTGACAAGTGGATGGGACTTAGAGAACATATACCTCGCCGGTTCCGTTGATGCGCTCCAAATTGGTCACCAGACACTGCTCTCCTCTGTCCGCTGCAAATTACCCGATATGGAGCAGTACGTCTTAATCGAGCTTCTTCACTTGCGCCTCCGTTGACAGGTTGGACATGTAGTCACCGTGAACCTCCCTGCGAACTCGAATATTCAGTACAAGTATATCCGAAAGTTCAATGGTCAGGTAACGTGGGAGTCGGATCCGAACAACTCGATCACCACCCCGGCAAATGGGAGCTATACTCTCAACGATTCGTGGCGTTGAAGATGGAGTCTGTCGACCACGGCTGGGCACTCAGGAACATAGACAAAAGCTTCTCTTCCCCTTGTTATGTCTGGAATATGTCTGAACAAACGCCACTGACTTGATATCAAACCTGTCAAAACGTGTCTTGTTAAAAAAAAAAGGTTTATTGTACAGTAGGAGTAGAGTGTAGTGCTTGTTAGTCTTTCTTGTTGGGCAACAATACAATTGGCCTATGCTCCATGTTTCCCTCCAAATTTCCGTCACTATGTACGAAATATGGTGCAGGGTGCAGATCATCAAGTACTCCAGATGCACACGCCTTCCTGACGTCGACTCATATTCTCTAGCAACCAGGGCCTCCCCGCGCTCTGCCGGAGACGGAACAACGATGAGCTTCCTGCAAAGTTTGCCCCTATAGTGGATGAGATTCTTGAGAATGTTTGGTTGAGACCGCTTACCGTTTTCTATCCCGCAACGATTACAAACTACCACCACCGTTTCGACCTCCTCCGGCGCTTTCTTTTGTTCAGCTCCCCCTTCACTGGGCTCATCCGCTTTCCTATGCCACAGTGGCCTCAGTAAGGTAGCCCAATAGTTCATTGTCGAAAGATCCTCGTCTCTATCTTCTTCCTTCTCGGAATCGAGCCAAGCGTTCAGCAATATGAGTAGGCTGCTCCCTGTCTCAAGACAATGATCAGCAAGCTCGTAGGGTCCTCCCTCGACAGTCCACGGCGATCTTGGGTTGAGATCCATACATATGCCGAGAGTGACGGTGTGCAGTGGCGGGGGGAGATAGAAGGTGGCAAAACCGGTACCTCCAGCGAGACCTGACGTCAGAACGAGAAAGAAGGGGGGCGGATAATTCAAACCGACCTGGCTTCGCCCACGTCTTGTCCATATAAAAGAGATGGGACTTGCGATGATGTCCGACGCGCGCCCCATCTGGCCCGTAAATGACAGCACTATTCGCGCCGACGACGTCCACGACACTGCCATCGTCTTCGTTTGTGCGCTTCGTCACCTCGTGCGGTTCCAGACGCTCGGGGTACCCAGCAACGACGTAGCACCGCAACCTTTGCGCGGTGGATGCGCAGAATTCTGACGTGACGCCCGTTTGTGGGTGTTCGAGGAATGGAAATATCGTCGAGGCATTTTCAAACGCATAGCCTGACGTTCATCGTCAAAACTTCTACACATATGGGCAGTCGGAGAGCCCCCCATTACCCGTGAATATCATCTCAGGTAGACACAGCAGGTCGATAGAGCCGGGTGTCAAGCTGAGATGACACAGGTCAAGTTGGTCAACTAGTGGCGAGTAGACTGAACGATCGTACACACCCATCGCAATAACTTCTCGCTTTTTCGAGGTTCTGCTGGATTTGGCCTATCTTTTTCACAACCTATGTGAGATCAGCTATTCACTTCTCTCGTGACACCCAGCTGACCATGGGCGCAAACTGAACAACGGCAATACGCAAGGGCGCACGCACGGCCACTCTGTCACTGTACGGCATTCTCGTCCGTATCTTTGAAAGAACAACGCGAAAGGGACGAGAGTACAGAATTGCGTGACTGCGAGCGCACAGGAAATCGGAATGATCGAAGTCAAGATGGTCAAAGTCAAATCATATAATTAAGTAATCCCCCCATTTGCGATTTTGCAATCACGTCTAGACCTTCAAGCTTCAAGTTTCAGGGCAGGCACACAAATACTCCACTCTGAGGCACTATTACTATCCTGGGTCAGAGCGAGAAACATAGAGATACGCGTAAAAATGTCAATACTTTCTTCACGAAGGCATCAAGAGAGTACAAAACAGGTTTACATAGGACATGACGACAAGCACACAGATTCTCAGTCTTCACGCAACACAATATACCAACTTTCAAGCATGCGGAATGACCGTTTTTCTCGACTGCACCGTTTGTCAGGTCTTGGCGTGGAGCTGGTGGCGGGAACCGCCCGGACGACCGTGGGTGATGTGGTGGTGATACTGTGGATGTCCAGCAATCGGGAAGATAGCCCCTGGTGCGTGGGTCAGCGGGACTGCAACCACGGTGACCTCCAGCGAAGGGAATCTATCCAGCTCGACTGCGGTCCTATCAGTCTAGTCAAGGAAGCGAGATGAGTGCATAAGAAAAGTGTTTGGACACCGAACGAGCGTACCGCCTGGACGCGCCAGTCTAGATTCTCTCGAAGATAAGGAATGACGACATCGGGCTCGAATGACGGGCAACCCGATTTTGCTATGGCGTTGTTGACGTGTACGAAGCCCTCGGCCACCATTTCCGCCTGATCGCGGCAGTTGGCGCACTGGTCTGTCACGCTGTTCACAAACGAGACGTGGGCACCAACGAACGTGGGACTCGTGCGCCACCGCGAAACATCTCTCGGGACCTTACCGAGGAAGATTAGCACCGTACAGCTTTGACCAAGCTCAAATTTCTTGAAGCGAATGCGGATCGTCCAATCTTGTCTAACTTCTGTGGCCCCTTGTCTGGGATCTGCCTTTGCGGCTGTATACGTGCCGTCGCTTCGGCTAGCATATGGATAAATATATCCCGCAGCGGTTGACGCAGGAGCAGGTGCGACCGGGGCAGTTGCTGAAGAGCCAGATGTCACCGGGGCGGTTGTTGAAGTGCCAGATGTCACTGGAGCAGTGGTTGAACCAGGTGCAACCGGGGCAGTTGCAGAAGGACCAGAAGTCACTGGGGCAGTCCCAGAAGAACCTGATGACACCGGGGCAGTGGATGAACCAGGTGCGACCGGGGCAGTTGCGGAAGGATCAGATGTCACCGGGGCAGTTGTTGAAGAACCTGGTGTCACCGGGGCAGTTGCAGAAGGACCAGATGTCACCGGGGCGGTTGTTGAAGAGTTAGGTGTGACTGGGGCAGTTGCAGAAGGACCAGACGTCACTGGGGTAGTTGCAGAACCAGGTGCAACCGGAGCAGTCCCAGAAGAGCCTGATGTCACTGGGGCAGTGGTTGAACCAGGTGCGACCGGGGCAGTTGTTGAACCAGGTGCAACTGGGGCAGTTGCAGAAGGACTAGACGTCACCGGGGCAGTCCCAGAAGAACCTGATGTCGCTGAAGCAGTAGTTGAACCAGGTGCAACCGGGGCCGTTGCAGAAGGGCCAGAGGTCACTGGGGCAGTCCCAGAAGAACCTGATGACACCGGGGCAGTGGATGAACCAGGTACAACCGGGGCAGTTGCAGAAGGATCAGACGTAACCGGGGTGGTTGTTGAAGAGCTAGGTGTGACTGGGGCAGTTGCAGAAGGGCCAGAGGTCACTGGGGCAGTCCCAGAAGAGCTTGATGACACCGGGGCAGTGGATGAACCAGGTGTAACCGGGGCAGTTGCAGAAGGATCAGATGTCACCGGGGCGGTTTTTGAAGAGTTAGGTGTGACTGGGGCAGTTGCAGAAGGACCAGACCTCACTGGGGCAGTCCCAGAAGAACCTGATGTCACCGGGGCAGTTGTTGAACCAGGTGCAACCGGGGCAGTTGCAGAAGGACCAGATGTCACCGGGGCAGTCGCTGAGCCAGGTGCAACTGGGGCAATTCCAGAAGAACCTGATGTCACCGGGGCAGTTGTCGAAGTGCCAGATGTTACTGGGGCAGTTGCAGAAGTACCAGATGTCACCGGGGCAGTTGTTGAATCAGGTGCGACCGGGGCAGTCGCAGAAGAGCTAGGCACCACCGGGGCAGTTGCAGAAGGACCTGACGTCACCGGGACAGTCTCATAAGAACCTGATGTCACTGGGGCAGTTGTTGAAGAATCAGATGTCACGGGAGTAGTGGTTGAACCAGGTGCAACCGGGGCAGTTGTAGAAAAGCTACGTGCGACTGGGGCGGGTGCGACAAAAGACCTGCCATATTGCTGGTTAATGTAATTTCCGATCGCATCCCGAATAGCCGCAGGGTCGCTTGAAAGATTGTTGAATTCCGGGTATGAGTATTGGAATGTTTGTGTTGTCGTGATTTCTGATGAAACCCAGAAATCCGTCTGTGACCTCCAGAAAGGCGTAAGGCCTAGAGCGTGTCAGAGATCTCACAAGACACCCAGATCGAAGGCAGCATGACATACTGGTGCTGCTCCCAACGCTTGCATTTCCGGAAATGGTGTAGGTTCCGCCTTCGGCAGGACCGGTTGAGACCCACATACTGGGGTTAAGAGCTGTCCATAAACAGACCATACGATCGACATTTGCATGATGCAAGAAGAATAGATGGTCGAATGCTGAAGGCAAATTGAGTCAGAAAAAAAAACTCATATCACCGGTGTAAGCACACAGAACTTACCAGCAACAGCGGGGTCACCCATATGACCAGCGATGTAACCATGAATCTCGTCATGTATCGCCTCCAAGGAGTTACTGGTATTTCCACCATCACCAGGTGTGTGGTTGCTGAACCCAGGCCAAGCCGTAACGCGTGTTAAAAGGTTGTAGGTGCTTGTAGTGATGTCATCTTGTATAGACGACAGGTCACTTGTGAGAAAATCACGAATGAGTATAAGTCAAATTAGATAAAGACACCTTACTCTATGAGGCCCTGAACGTCGGTGGTCGCGTTAGCGCTGTCAGCGTCATCAGGGTGCCTGATCGTCGTTGGCCAATAGGAGTATGGAGGTGGGAAAGACGTGTCAACAGGGTTGAAGGTGTACTTGAAGAGTGGGTTCTCCACGGAGGTCGTTTGGCCATCGGGTGTGACAATGTTGACAGTTTCCTGAGAGATAACCTCGCGAGGAGGGACGCAGTTAGTCGCCCAGTCCCAGTATGGCAGTCGCAAGTTCTGGGCTGTGTTAACCCAGAGCTCTTTATCGACCTCGTACGTGTTTGCGATCGCGAGAGCGTAATGTTGCATTACTTGCTGGATAATTTGACCGATATCGTCATGGTGTACAAAAGGCATGAAACAGTGAACAAACCTCATAAAGACATACATAGGGCCTGTGCCAACATGGGAAGAGTACAGAGCCGTGAGTACAGTACCCACCCCACTGAGACCCTTCTACAGCGTGGGGGCCACCAGCCCCTTGCCACGGAGTATAAGGAAGGCCGTGGATACCCGCAATAGAAAAGTGAGAAGTTGAATCGTTCTGTGGGGTCTGGGACATAGCATCTGTTTCACAACAGGTTAATTTAGTCTGGTGACGTGCGAAGCACAGAATGTAGCTCACTGAGAGCTTGGATGAAGAGGGAAAACGACTTTTTCGACTTCACAAAATCATTTATCTCAATCCGATTAGGAGCGGCGGCACCCTGTTGAATGCCACCGCTTGCACCAGTGATGACCAGGTGCGTCATGCTGGAACCGCGATGGGAGAGCTGTCAATAAACTGAGAAGCTTTTATACCCTTGGAAAGCAGAAATAGGTCGCCCTGACTCCGGTCTCGGCACCCGATGATCAGCTGGAGTGCCTTCTTGGTGAAGGATGCAAGTAGTCGTATTCAAATGGGGACAAGTGGTGAAACACACGGATGCCGAACCGCGAAATAATGGAATCATTGCCTCTTGGATCCCTGTCTGGTCTCAGTTCTCTGGGCCATCATAGCGCAACATACAACTGGCATCGGGGTTCTGAACTAACAGAGCCTTACGCCTTCGCTTCATTCGTTCACGATGTGCGAGGGTAAGAGATGGCGTGATACATGTTTGCCGATTTCAAATCCCCTTATTTGGAGGGTACCTTTCCGTCTGCTGGGATGTCCTGAGCACGCTCTGTCAGTAATCATAGATCTGTAACCCTCGAAGGCGACCACGACCCACAACCTGTGGTCAACACCCGTGAGATGGATTCATCGTGGTGGCATGTGTATGCCGTTCAAACCGATGATAGACGGCGAGGGGTGTTCGATAGAAATCAAGAATGCCATCAGCGGCCTGAATTCTGAGATCGGATAGCTACTGGCTAGTCGTGCGTGAGTTTAAGCAGGCGAGTTGCTGCCGTGCCAGGGATAGCAACACGTAATCGCCAGCAGGAACAGACAAATAGCTGGCTGAGCTCGATCCGCCGTTGGGGCCGGGGAGCTTGATGGGGACGTCTGTACATCATCTCTCTGACAGAATACAGTAAGACCAACATACATATAATGAGTGCCCACGGTTCCTCGCCAGCTGTAGCTCGACACACGATAATAAAGGTATGATTAGGTTGGACTAAGAAAAGGTCTCACAGTAAAAGAGGCATCTCCACTCCGCCAAGCCAAACGTGACTTGGGAATGACTCGGCCCGGTGACACTCACACGTTCATTCTCTCCCGTTTGCCGTTTTACCATGTCCCTACTCGATAAATTCAGGAAAGGTGCATCCAAGGCCGGAATTCAAGCCACGGCATTTCTCAAGGAAGGCTCGAGTCGTGTTCAGTCGTCATCACAGTCATTCGCGCAGGGCTTCAGTTTGCCAGGTGAGGCAGACAAAGCAGCAAAGATCCTTGCAACATTCCTTGGTCTGTACTTCTTCCTAACTCCCTGCTATTTTATCCTCAATTGCTTTGAAAAGCTGATCCTGACAACCCCGAGTCTGCTCTTAACTCGATACCCAAGGCTGTTCTACAGCGTGCACGAGGTAGCTACTCTGCATTCTTTGCGTTCTTATTCCGACTGATCCGTTCACGATACAGGCCTAGCCATCTTTGAGGTCATTAAAGCCGGCTTTGTTTTTTCCGGAAAGGCGGGCTCTGGTCTTGTCATCGCACGCTTACCAGACGGGTCATGGTCCGCCCCTTCTTGTATTGCCACCGGTGGCGTTGGCTGGGGCCTCCAAATTGGCGCAGATATCACAGACTTCGTCATTGTCCTCAATAGTGAAGATGCTGTCCGTGCCTTCTCTCTTGGAGGGAATGTCACTATTGGTGGCAACATCAGCGCTACCGCTGGTCCCATCGGTACGGGTGGGAGTCTCCAAGCGAGCCTCGCGCATCCTGCACCAATGTTCTCGTATTCCAAGTCCAAGGGTACGACCTTCATAGCTCACTGTTTCCCTCGTCCCAATATTTTTTTCCTGCAGGATTGTTTGCTGGCTTATCGCTTGAGGGCACGGCCCTGATAGAGAGGAAGGATGCAAATAAGGATTTTTATGGTTCAGCTATTCCCGCCCGCGACATTCTTGGTGGACGTGTGCCACCACCAGAGGTCGCATCGAGATTATATGAAATCATTGAAGCTGCAGAAGGTCTTGATGAGTCGGGGCTACCAGATGAGGCATACATACCTACCGCAACGGGCGAGCACATCCAGGTTCACCCCAGCAGTCAAACCGTCTTTGATGCTGGGTTGAACTAGACACCCATTAGCTTAAAGCATGTACTGACCCTACATTAGCGTTGATCTCCTTTACTGCAGCAGTGATGTACGCTAAGTCTGTCGATGGCACGTAATATATCTGTGATTTTGTCATTGGGATCATTGGGTCATGGCCGCGAGTGACCAAATGGAGTTTAATGAGATCTCTGTAAACTAAAGTGGCCGACTGCGTTCATGCGACAATTCGTGAAATGATACAATGCTTCGCACGAATAACTGAAGTAGGTGGAGGAAACGCATATCTAGAAGTATGTATCCCAGAAACCGGTTGTTCCGTTTGTCTGTGCTGCATCAGCCTGAGAAATTCCCAACAATTTCATGACAAGATTGTAGATTTCGACGTTCTTGAACCCATCCATCACGTAGGTATCATCCGAGGTCGAGTGCCAACCCTTGTTGGGGTCAGAGAGGGAGGGTAGACGATGTGATGTCTGCCTGTGATGAGCGGTTTTCGCAGTTGAAGAGAAAGGACCATGAGCAACGAATATGGCGTTCATTGTGGGATCATCATTGTCGTATCCGTGATTCTGCGAAAACACAAATGATTAATACGACGTGTAGGCACCTTCGAGATTTCGCTTACTCCTTTCGACAGACCCACGTCTCCCTCCGCACGAGTAGTCAACACGTACCCCATTTTCGGAACGACGTAAACTGGTGCGATACGGGTGCTGTGCGCAAAGTGGTACCTCTCGGGCATTGTCTGAGGGGTATATACATCGAATTTCTCGCTGTTATTGTCGGCTGCTGTGAGCAAGATGTCGAGGTAATGTGAAACATTCGCCGAAGGGTCGAAGTGAAGACCCATGGAAGGCCAACCTATAAATTTTGCTTAATTCATATATATGAGAGCTAGGAAGAGAACCGAACCGTCTTCGTGCTGAACGGCCTTCCATCCATTCTCACCGAGAATATCGTCGATATACACGAGCTCTGGATGACTGGTATCCGTCATGCCGTGATCACTCACAAAGATGACGTCGACAATCTCGTTGAGATTTCGGGCCACAAGGGATTCGTGCAAGTCTCTTGCGAATCTATCAACATCTCTTAGGGTTTCCTGTAAAAGAGTAGATCAACCACGGAGTAAGGATGTACCGCAATCTTAATTACGTTTACTCGCCGAGAATAAGGTCCTGTTGCGTGCCCTGCTTGATCCAAAGAGGGCTCGTATGCTGCCAGATAGATGATCAGACGGATACCAGGGAGTGGTCTTCAGGACTAACCGAGGATAAGCTGAGGCCGTTCATTGAGCGGGAGATCAATCCATTCCAGTATTTGGGCAAGTTTGGTATCCAGAGAAACTGTATTCTGCACGAATTCATGAAAGGCGTTCAGAAGTTGAGAATTCAGTTACGCACTGCCCAGGGCACGAAATATGTAGGTGACGCCCCGGACAGGGTTTGGGGGGGACCAGGCCTGGTGGACCTATCTGAAAATTACAATAACAAAAATAAGTAGAAACGCACCACATCAGATTGGCAGTAATGAGTCCCGCTTTCCCAGCAGTTTCCCACATCTGCCAGGTATTAAACAAGTGCGAACCAACATTGGGCACGGGAATTCCATACCGGTTCTCCAAGCCACCAGTGGGGTTGCCAGCAGGACGTGATGTCGTTATAGTGAAATTCCGAATCGGTGACTGCATCCCAGAAATTCTGGGAAAAGATGACAAGTGAGAAATGTTCAAGACATCTTGTCTGTAACTAACATTCGCGACAACTCCATGAGACTCCGTATAGAGGCCAGTCCTGTCAGTTATATAAATTGGTTTTCGAGATATCATATATAGCCACACGCACATGAGGGCCCAGTGGTTGCTAAGCGGCACCATTTCAGCGTCAATGTGTGAAAACGATGGGAAAAGGGTCGCTCACGGGAAAGTCAATGTCTGTCAAACGAGAATTAGTCGTGTACCTTGACTCTACAAAGCGGAGCTCACTGGAAATACTGGCTTCATGAATTTTGCTCGTAAACCTTTCTTGCTGACGTCAAGTAAATGAGGTGTTAAGCCTCTGTCCAAATAGTCTGCTCTATACGTAGCGTTAGTAGTGTCGGAATGACAAACTTGCTTTAGAGAGCATACCTTAGACCATCAATTGACACGAGCACAGCGGTGCGTTTGAACTCCCGTGTTCCATTGGAACGGAGGGTTTGGCCATCAAAGTGCAGACTATTGACCAAACGTGGAGGGGTATACAGCCAGTAGGATACTCCCAAAATCAGCCCGAGAAGGACACCTATCACGGTAACCGGCAAGCAGGTACTCTGGCCACATAATGACGATGGCTTAGAAGTGTCGGCTTCCGAGATAGATGGGGTATCGACGCCGGAAAGGAGACCCCTGCGCTCTTCTGAGCGATCAGAGAGGGTATTGGTTTGAAGAGAGGATGGGCTCTTCATGAGCTGTTAGACAAGCAAACAAGACTCAGAAAAGCGCTGTCACGGCACTGTGGTGGAGCTAACCCTAACCCAGATCGATATTGTAAAGAGAAACCTTTCAATTATAATGCTACACATCTGATATACGCTCGAAAAACTGTTTGAGAGTCCCAGAAAGTACCTCTGGAAGTGCCTCCACGTCTCGTAAAATCACGTAGTAATCGAACGGAAATGTGTCCATATATCGTTGCATTTGCAATTCCATTCGCCCTTCCACATTCTTGTATGCCACCTGGTTCATGGACAGTATCGAATTTGGCGACGGGCCTACTGCTTCGCTCATTGACTTGACGCCTGGTGGTGTCACCTTCGAGTGTAAGGAGTCGATAATAATGAAGACCATCACGACACGTTGTTCTTCGGCACGACGGAGCATAGCACGGAGCTTCTCGTGGTCCTGACAGAGTCCGTCCGAAATGATAATCTGAAGTTGCCATAGGTCTGAGGCGGATGAGAAACCCGTAGAGCGGCTTTCCCTGGCCGCCTGTAGTATTCCAAGGCTCGCTTCGATCAAGGCCAACACGTTCGTTGCATTCTGAGTGAAGGTGAAGGCACTCATAACTCGTACTCCGGCCTGGTCGGTAAACGGCCCATCATCAAACCCATGCAGAACATCTACGGTCTCCCCAAATTTTGCGATGCTGATGTCTCCCACTTCCAGCCTACTGAGAGCTTTAGAGACAAGCGCCAGCGTCTCGTATGCAAGGTGGATGGAATGGGATTCTGCCATAGAGCGGGAGTCATCCAGGACAACAAAAACTTGATACTCTCTCTGGCTTGGGCGGGTCCGGCGAAGCCAAATCTTGTCCTTCGTATACTCGCTAGCAATATAGGGGATAATCTTCTTCATGTTCAGCCGTTTTCCTGTACGGTAGTCTCCCCTGAGCCTTGTGGCCAAGGTCGGTTCGAGGATGAGGCGTAACTGCTCGCAGAGGGCGTACGAGAGATCCTCCGTCAAGGATTCGTACATCCTCCAGAGTTTGTGAGCATCCTCGGAGGGTTGGCCTTCAGCCAACCATTGACGAAGGGCAACTTCAACGTGCTCGGCTTCCGGAAGCTCGACATCTGCGCCTATTTTTCGGGCTTCGCGTTCCGCAGGCAGGTCAGCATCTTGAGTCGTTTTGTGAGACTGTAAGTCGTATCGCGATAATGCCCTGTCGGCATCCCCTTGAAGTGTCTGCTCAGGGGACTCATGAGGAAAAGAAAATGACGGGGTAGATTCAACCGGGGGGACTGAGTGCTCCTGTTCATCTACTTGCATATCATCGGTGCTGGCAAGGCCATCAACGTCATCTGCGAAGCGGAGCTCGCTAAGCTTAGCTGCTTCCTCGATAGCCGAAGGTCCGAGAGCTTGCATGTCCCGATCGGTGTCATCCTCGTGCACGTACTGGAGCTGTGACGCCTCGATATCAGTTGACTGATGGGCGGGAGCGTGGTTTTTCTCTAAGATATCGTCGACGTGTTTCACGGTATCGTCGAAGGCATCTCCACGAGTGCGTGAGGGATCAGGGGACACGGTTTGTGGAATACGTTCAAGAGAAGGCGCCGTGCCAGCCTCCGCACTAGCACCAGCACCACCGCCGCCAATATTTTCCGTAATGGCGGGTTTAAGTCTCTCGTTATCGGCGTCACTGATCACCCCGGTTAGAAAATGAAGTAGGAAAATTAAGGGATGTTAAACTGACGCATGCTCATATCTATCCTCGTCATCTTTGCCGGAGCCCCTTGTGCCTTGAGCAACCTGGGACTGGCTCTCGAAATTGTCTTCGCGGATGTTAGGGTTCAAAACAGTGTCAGTAACAGTCTCGACGCCGGCTCCATCACCTGCTTGCACGTCGGGTTGCATACTGACATCATCGTCGGGGTAAGACTGTTCTGGCCCAGTTTCTCCTTCACTTCCTTCTAGACGCTGTCCATCCAGACTCTCGACGTCAGTCGCTTCGTCTACAGGATGAGGCGAGTCCTCAAGAGCAATGTCCGGCTGCGCATCGTCGTTATCTTTTGAAGAGCTACTTGTCGGATCTAGGTCATCGCCGGCCTTGTCATCGCCACCATTCTCACTGACAGAGTGCCTGGAATCTTCTTCCAAGTTCAAATCTTCGGGGAGGTCAAGGGTATCTGCGTTCTGCGCAAAGTTGTCTAGAGGTGCGCCATCCTTCCCGGATAAAGGTTCACCATTGTCTTCGTCGGCTTGATCCTCAGGCGCAGCTTCTCCTTTTGATTCGACTTCGTTCTCTTCGTCACCCTCTTTGGTATGTCTATTTTCCTGAGAGCGGTTGTCACACGGGGAAGTCTCGTTTTCTTTGGCGACAACTTCGGAATTAGTGGGAGACTCAGTGGTTTGCTGGTCGTTAGCCTTGCCCTGTTGACTATCATCTTGGGGCCCTGTCTCGTCTCCTTCCCCCCAAAGCTTCTCATCAATAGTGTCGGGATCTCCTACGTCTAGGTCGCCCATTCTCTCCTCGATGTCTTCCTCGTCTTCATCAGCATTCCTCTCCTCTTCAGGTCCGGTGTCAGGTAAACTCTCAAGCTCGCCTTGGAAGTCGTCATCGATTTCAATGGCGTCGCCCTCCTTGTCTTGATCTATCTTCCTTTCCGTCTCCCCACTCTCATTCTGCAAGCCTTCTACCTGGCTCTCGTCCTCAATGTCCTTGCTCACATTCTCGTTTCCAGTGCCTTCACCAAACCCAACACCGTCAGCACCTTCGTCCCCCCTACCGATTCCAGAATCCTCGTTATCGGGTGGCTTGCAGAAACCGTTGGTTGCAATATTAAGCATCACAGAACAAGCTGCGAGTTGGAGCTTGAATAGACTATGCAACCATTTGGCTGTTCCGGAAACCAATTCTCCAACGAGGATTGCATATCGTTGGACAAACGGAAGCAGTCGAACGACGTTCATCCTGATGTCTTCGGGCGGATGTCCGGTAAGTTGTTCAATCAGGCAGTTTAAGAGTGCGACTTTAGAGTCCACACGAAGAATGCTGCCAATTCTGGAATGAAGCCATGAAGCGTCCTTGATATAATTGTCTTGACTCGAAACCGGAAAAGGGTCCACTGGAATAACAGCCAAGACGGATTGTATGGACTTGAGCAGCTCCTCGATCACTTGGTCAGTACTAAGGTCCGTTGCGTTTGGTAACAGATTTCCAGGGAATCTGCCCAGTTCTTGCGAGACTAACCAGTCTCTGAAAGGTATGATGATGTGCTTCAGTCGTGGGTGGTCCCTTTCCCATTCCAGAAGGACATTCTGGGTATTAGTAATATGGTCCTGGGCGGAAATCACGATATCGTACTCGTCTACGAAGAAAGTTTCAGCACGGCAAGGCAGTCTGGGTAACTGCAGCGTACCTCGCAGGAGGATGGGGGGTGTCGTTTCGTTCAATCGTCTCCCTATTGATTGTAATGCATCCCGGCGGTCTTTGGTGGACAAAAGTAGGCCCTGCGCATTCTCTAGTAGAGCTGTTGGTATAGACGATACTCCGGGTAGATCACCGAGTTCCTTGACCTTGTCTATGGTCTCTGAGATGGCGCTGCACATTCTGCTCAGTGTATCTTCTGTCCCCGAGACTGTGTGCGA
The DNA here is from genome assembly GCA_015025155.1 of Lactarius quietus. NCBI lineage: Eukaryota > Fungi > Basidiomycota > Agaricomycetes > Russulales > Russulaceae > Lactarius > Lactarius quietus. Next base: position 228,981 of record WITN01000019.1, on the reverse strand, counting down.
GATGGAGAACCCCCAGGCGGATATCGTCGGACATTGGTAGAGGGAGGCCAGTCGTCGTGACACGCACTCCAACTTTGCGTACTCATCGAGATTAGTTGCTAACCTTTGGAAGCGAGCATACATCAGCAGGCGTTGAAGGAGTTTGGGGTAGGACTAACTCTGATCTGCAGCCGAGTGACAGAGATAAGGCCGATTCCAGCAACATGATGGAACGTTGGAGCTCTTGTGTTGAAACATCCTCGTGATGGTTGGCGAGAGAGGCCCTGAGCTTGGGAAGCAAGCCATGGAGTCGAACGAAATATTTCTCTGAGGGTTGAATGCTTGCATCACAGCGATTCGCGGTGACTGGGAACGGCTGTTCTCTGAGCCAGCGATCATTCTTCTGCCGAAGCAGTATCGTTGACCGAACGCTCGTAGAGAGACCGGCCCTCTTAAGTTCCTTTACGAAGTCGCTCCAAGCCTTCCGCTTGCGTACCGTAATAGCTTTCCACAATTTCGATCTGCGCTCGACAGTGCTTCCAGCGGGGAAGGAAGCAGAAGATAACTCTTTTGTGGTAGACATGATCTGCTCTGTTAGATCGTCTAGATCGTGAGACGATCGAGACTTGAAGAACGGATCAATACGCTCGGCGATCAGTGAGTTAAATTTCGCGTAAGTCCTGCGTAGGTCTCGCAAATGAGCTGGACCATCACCGGGAGTCGCGTGGCCGTGGAGACCGCTGTCAACTTGGCTGTGTGGTGAGGGTAAGAAGGGGACGTTTGTTTCTAATAACATTTCGGCATGTGACGCTGGTTCAGGACGAAGCATATCGTTGACAGGTTGACGCATAATATCTCGGTATTTACGGATAACCTTGTAAAGTTGGTGATGCGTCTTTTTGGCACTAGCTCTGAGGGCTTGGACGTTGACATCTTTCCAGCTAGCTATCTTGATAAATCCTTGAATCTCGGCCTCAACCCCTCTTTCTTGAACAGTGAGTGAGGAAGTTATGGGAGAAAGGAATTGCGAATAATATGCCTGAGTGAACTGTACGATACGCTGGACGCGACGTAGAGGCTCCTTTGATCGTTCGGATTTGGTGAGAGAGAGGTATTGAAGGAATAGCCCAAAGCTCCGAAGAAGGTCCAAACGCCGGGAAAATTGTCCCAGAGGACTTGACTTTAGATAGTTATCTAGGAGTGGAACGAGGTGGTCAAAGTAGTCTTCCAAGCCGTCCGGACGATTACGCTCTACAATATCCAGAACGCCCCGTACAGTCACATCATATAGGCGGAACCACCAATCGGAAACGCCTTCTTCGAAGGCGACAGCTTCTGTCCGAAGGAGGCCACGCCAAGATGATAGCTCTAGTCGTCGCCAAGAAATTATCAGTTCCGTTAACGACTGTCGATGGTTCTGGAGGGTGTTTTGCCGGTTTGCGTACATTTCCCAGTCGTCTGTCTGGAGTAGCAATTTCTCTAGGATCGCGAGTACCTTCGCTGCCGGACTCTGAATACTGAGGTTGAGAATTCGCGTGCAACAGTCGCTCAGGTGATGCAGAACCATCTGGTCTGGCCACTCTTGTATTAAAACTTGAAGCCTTTGTTTCAGTGATTCGACGACGGCGGTGGCCTTTCGTATCTCGGGGACATGCGAATCGACGTAGAAGTTATAAGGACGAAAGACCTCGTTAAGGCGGTGAAGGTCACGATGGCGAGCAGCGAGAAGGGAGAGTTGGTGAGGAAAGGTACGCCTGTCCAGCGTTTCTGGAAGATGTTTTTGGTGTTTATCTAGGATCGTGGTCAGAAACACTGCACGAAGGTCGGAAAGATGAGTCAGTGCGCTTGATGGATGGCTTTCAGGAATCAGAATTCCCAGATGTAGCAGCACGAATGTATTCCTGCGCGATTGATCTTGTGGTAAAGATGGACGAGCCCTAGCTCCTGCGGCACCTTCATGGTAGTGACCTGAGTCAAGGAGAGCTTCATAATCAGGAAACAAGGTTAAGAATTCCTCTTCCTCCAGTTCTGATTCATGGATAGAAACGTGATTGATCCGACTTTCACGATACAGCGACTGTGACGAAGCGTCTGCCTCCTCCTGCTTCTTCTGTTCGATGAGCCAAAGCCTCACTGCCTTCTCGTATACATTTTCCATGGCAACGAGACGCGACTGCACGGAAATGCCTAGTTCGACCTCGAAAGCGATTGATGCAAGCACAAGTAGTATTGATTCAACAGGGCCCCACTCGGCAGCATGAATATCTCCCTTGATGTCGGCAGTAATCAAGGCGGGTGCTCCAGCCACGGACGGAAAGGCGGTAAGAGCGTGGGTCAAGTTTCTGATAGACGCCCCCTCCTCGCATACGGAAGCATGGGCCACAAGGCGGAGACCGAGTCGTAGATAGAGTAAAGCTGACCGCAATGGCTCGCCAATGTCGTGGAACTCAGGATACACGCGTTCCAAGCGTTGAGTCAATCCGGAAATTGCCTCTTGAATCACGTGCTCGCTTTCTAGGCCTCTTCCTGCGTTAATTGCGCCCAGGAGGTGATCAAGGCGAGATTCGGGTAAAATGTTGGCCATGAATTGTGAAACCTCTGACCAGAATTCCCGTAACCGAGGGATACTGCGACCAGCTTTTGATGGTACCTGCTGCAAGCTATTCAATTGTTCCTGGGCGTGCTTTATCTGCTCATCGAGGTAGTTGGTGGTTCCATTGCTGATATTTCCGGTGATACGGCGCTCCTGAGCGACCTCAAGTTCCAATTCACGCGACAGGGAAGCGAGTTCTGAGTTCCAAAATTCTGATCGAGCGCTTTGCATAGCTGCTGGATCTAATGGCGTATTCGGGATGTATAGGTTTGTGAAGAGGCGGGAAAGTGCGATCCAGCCGTGACCTAGAGTCCTGATATCCGTTGTACGAGATTCGTCAGATAAGTATGTTTGATCTGTTCCTTCGCTAAGGAGATGGTCGACCGTCGAAGTAAGCCATTCGTGCGACGAGCGCTTCAGCAATGGCAGGATCTGGGAAAAGGAGTGAAAACCACCACAAGCTGCTTGCAGATCTCTGAGTGTGGGTTCATCGAAAGAGTGATGAAAGCAAAGAGCAAGCTGAAACACGCAAGTACATGTCATGAATAATATCTCTGGTCTCTGAAGGAAACTCTTACAAGCACAAGCGTTTTACGAAGTAGCGTCGTCATGTCTTCAATCCGGGTCGAATTCCACCGTCTAGTCACTGCAAAAATTTGTGCGTGGTGCTCGAGGGCGATTTGGTAAGAGCCTGCTGTATGTAAAGTGACGTCTCGCCAATCACTAAGAGTATATCAGAACGACCCCGGTCCAATGCCAACCAATCTCACCAAGCATCAATTGTTGCCAAAAGCTCCACTGGTTGGAAGAGGATAGAAGGGCCATCGGGACCACAATGATCCCATAAAGCTTGCATCCACGATCCGAAGGCCGATAGTATCACCCCAGCGTCGCCAACTGTTTCATGACGGGTCAAAGACAGAAACATAAACAGTCGGAGCAGAACGAACGGTTTCTGGACTCCACTGCCCGTGTAGCATGTTGATACTGGATAAACCGCTGTAACGGCATGGGGAAGTCTGAACGTCCTAAATCAATGAGCTGGCTGAGAACCTACATGTCGTTCAGTGGGAAAGTTGCGTGGACCAGCTGCGGGGAGCTGCATACCAGTAAGATTTCTCCATCATGCATATGCGCAAGAATAGCAAGTTCCTTTATGACAAGGGTCTTGTTAATTCTGAACCTATCATTTATTGACGCCGGGGTTTGACAGGCGTGCTAACAAATGGGTAAGTTCACCCGTAAAGCGGTTAATGAACACAATATACCAACCTGTCCGGTTGAGATCAAGACGTCTTCAGTGCTCCGATCGGTGGAAGCGGTCACTCTCGCGAAACGTCCTGTCACTGAAGGGTCCAATAGATGAGGCCGTGTCTCCGAACCCCAGTAGAGGTGCGACCCACTGTACCCATCTTCGTTGTCATCTGCATCTGCACCCGATATCACTTGTTCTAGCTCAGATAGACGAGAATATATATCAACGAGGCCCCTCCAGGATGACCATATATCAGTTAGACCAAGCCCTGAAGTCGGCGCAACCGCATGGGAAAGAAGCGCCCACGACCGGGTGATGCCGGGGAGCTCAACGGGTGCTGACCGAAGGGCTTCTTGTATCCACGAAACCACGGCCTGCAAGAGGGAAAAATCTAAGGTAACACAAAGCTTGGGTCGCAGAAAGGCCAAGTATCTGAGAAGTTCGATGATCAAATGAGTTTCCGCCTGTAATCGTTATCAGTTACGGCAAGCTTTCGTATAATATCATTCTCACTGATGAATGTCGATCAAAATTTTCTGGGACATCTTGAAGTAGCTTTACGCCATGGTCATTTGTGCACCTCACGAACTCATCTATACAAGCCAGAATAGGGTGAGATGGGCTCTCCACTTTAATGTCACCCCCTGCGTCGAGGCGCTGTTCGCCGACGTCATCGTATACTTTCGTCCTCACGAACAATTCGTATGTGCGCAGGATCATGTTTCGTGCCGCATGATAGTCGCAGTCTTTGAGTAGATGCATGGACGTTCCCATCTTCGTGAAAGAACCCATGGACTGCATACACGGTAATCAATATTCAGTACGCGACAACAATACTCATAGTTCGCCGAAGCGCGGTGACTCAAGAGATACTAACCTGAGTTGGACCGAAGACAGAGGAGGCTGGCCAGATGCGTTGCCGGGTGAGCCCGAGCTGGAGCCAACTTGGGTCACCTCTGGCTAAATCGAGCACCAGATGCAATTGGCGGCAGGGCCCAGTTTGATCAGACGAATAAAGACCCGAAATAAATCGAGAAAGGTGACTTGTATAGGCAGGTGTTATTGAGCGAACAAAAACATTGAGGGCAGCCAGTGGCGATGATCCAAGAGTTGAGCCATCGCGCGGGATGATCGGGGCGACACAGTCAATAACAGCTGAGGCAGATGAATCGCCTGATAAGACCGTTGCAGGTGGCCAAGAGGCACGTGGTTCGGCGGGTGGTAAATTCTGCAAGCATCTCCGAGCCAACTCGAAGTCGACGAGGGACACAAAACTATCGTCCACAGTACGCGGTTGGGGCAAAAAGCGGAACTCTTGAAGCCGACATCTGTCCTCATGGTTTCGCCTGGAAGACAGCGAAATTTCAGTACCACGATTCCGCATAGCTCTTGAAAGCTCCCCAAGATGAGGGTCAATACACATCACTAGTCGAAAATTTGGGTGAGGGATGATGACTGGAGTTACTCCGTCCACGAGACCTCGCTCGTTGAGAGTGAGGACACCAGACGGCTCGCACAGTGAATTGAGTCGATCTAGGACAGATGGGCTACAAAGATTTGCATTATCGAGTAAGAGCCAATGTCCTTCCTTCAGCGCTTTGACGAGGGGTCCGTCGATCCATTCAAATTGTCCGACAGTTCTCAACGTCGCGTGCTCGGCACGGAGTTCTTTCATGAGGTCAAGTCTTTCCTGGATACGTACATCGTCCGGTATTAGAAGGCCCTCCAAGATGTTCAAGGTTACTCTCAGAAGACCGGGTAATGCCTCGATCGAGGGTGGGGTAGTGATGGCCGTCCTCAACTGTCCAAGATTGGAAAGATTGTCGCTTTTGCACCCATCAAAGGTACGCGAGATAGTTTCGACAAGTTGGAGTACGCGACGAACAAGAGAAAGAGCGCGGAAATTGCTATCAACTTGCTCGTAGCTTCCTAGGATATCTGACGTGTCCGTGGCGTGATTAACGGAGAGCTCTTGCAGCGCATTTCCCGTCAGCTCTGCGACTACACGCACTAGCGAGGTCTTCCCAGAGTCCGGCGGCCCAGAAACGATGACGAGCCACCCCTTCTGTAGCGCAAGACCCATCGCTTCAATCCAGGGTAGATGTGCTTGAAGCACGACACCAGGCCTCAAGAGTGATCTGAAGAATTGCTTTCTGCCTTCAACAAAATGCCCAATTTGTACCTTGGACGACGAGATGAATGGATGTGGTGCATTGGACAGGAACTCGCTGGAAAGTTTGAAGACCGAATCAAATAAGGTACGGGCCGACTCTCTGTCAAAATCAGTTCGAAAGCGGGCAAGGTACACAGTGCGGAGATGTTCCACGGGATGAAGAGGCGGACCAGTCCCACACAGCAACCCGCCCCACCGGATGATATCTCGCAAGTTGAACTCCCAAGGACTCCCATCTCTCCCGAATGAGCGTTTCAGAGAGGTCTCTGTCTCCATTAGCGAGTTGTATGTGATCATGCTGTTCAACCAATCTTCCGGGTAACTAGGGAACATGTGTTTGGAGATGAGCAGAAGGTCAGCTGCCGTTAGTGGGTCAACGAAGACCTTCGTAAAGCGATTGACGTAGGATTTCGGTAGACCTTTACGACCACCACCTTGTTGGATAGGATTCTGAGCAGCAAATATACGGAACGACGGATGACGTGTAAAGGACCTTCCTAATTCTGGAACATAAACCGTTCCCCGGTGATCAAGCACAGCGTTCAGGCCTTCGAGCACCGACTGAGGAGCTAGATTCATTTCATCAAGGAGAACCCAGTGCCCTTCTTGCATAGCCTTGAGGAACTCAGCCTCCTTCCACGCAAACTCACCCGGACAGCCACCATCCACGGGGAGATCGGCACCGAAAAGGTCTGTGAGGTCGGTCTGATCGGAGAAATTGATGCGGTACAAATGATACCCGCCGATATTGGCAAGTGTGGTGACAAGACTGGTCTTACCCACGCCAGGACTTCCTTCAAGAAGGATAGGTTTCGTGAGCTGAGAGGCACGAAGTAAACGCATGATGTTGTCTCGGGTGGTCGGAGCATGAATGTTATATGCGTGGCTAACTGATTCCTTGGGACCCCGTGGGATGGCAAACACGCCTAGTTGAGCGTAGGTGTCTATCTTGTGAGTAGGATTATAAACAGTAGTGCCTTCAGAGCCAATGGGGACCATTTCTTGTAGCATCGAGAGGGCATCGTCTTTGAGTTTACGTAACGAAGCTGAAGAGAAGCTGGAGAGTGCAGGCAAGGAACCTAGGCCGTCCAAACAGGCCATATGAGCGGCGTGATGCTACGTAGTCACGAAAATTAATGCTAAAACGCGTTATGACTTCGAATGATAGCTCACAAAGATCTCGTCAAGAGGCATGGTCCTCATCGTGGTATTGTCCAGCATCGAGTTAGAGAACTTGACCCAGGCCTTGTAAAGAAAGTCAGTAAAGCGCATCTGCACGTCCCCCTGAAAAGATGGTGACTGACTAAGATATCACGGAGACCAAACAAAGAGGGTTCCGAGACGTGGAGACTTAACCATTCGATAAAGTTGAGGACGGGGTTCGTGTATGGTTGAAGGCCTTCGTGTCGCCAAGAGCTAGCAACGATTTGAGCGATATCCGCTCTTTCGATCACCGGGGGCACCCAGATCTCAGTGAACCTGTTGCGTAACGCTGGCGATAACTCCTTTTTACCATAATCACCTCCAGGGTTCATCGTAGCAACAAGCCGAAATCCAGGCGCCGCCCGCAGTAGAGAACCTTGCGCATCGTCTCCCCCCTTTTCTGCGAGGACCACTATGCGCGCAGGCTCCAGAACGCTATTCAGTCTCTCAAGTACGGAGTCATCTGCCAGGGAAATTTCGTCTATTAACAAGACATCTCCGTTTTTCATGGCTTCGACGAGGGGGCCATCGTGCCATTCAAAGATACCGTTAATTCGCTGAAGCCTTCGTTTCACGTCGTCCGCTTTGTTTGGGCTAACGAGTTGAGATTTTTCTAGGTGATCCACGGCGGTGAGGAGGGAAGCGATATTGTTGGGAACACCAGATATGCCGCATTGAAGTAGCAGCGAAGACGCCTCACTGAAGGCCTCGACTTCTGCAGCAGCCTTGTTACGGATAGGCCTTAGACCGCCAATGAGGTCTGCGGTTTCAGTGTTCTGGTGGCAGTTTAGAGCGAGTAAATGCTTGTTGATGGCATCTGCATATACTTGACATATCGAGGTCTTCCCAGAACCGGTTTCACCAACAAGCAAGACGGGTTCTTTAAAGAGTAAGGCACGGCCAACGAGAACCATGAGCCTCTGCATAGACCCGGTCCAGACGATGTTGGACGAAGAAGGAACATCGAAACCAAGGAAGCCAGCGGTATCGCCTCTGAAACGATCGAAGCTATAGAGGGTGGTTTCGTCGATGCGCACTTTCATGATGGATTCAATGACGCTCTTTACAACGGCCTTGTCGTCCTCGCGCCGCGCACGCTCGGCAAGAAGCATGTAGCCATTTTCTGCCAACTCCTGGTAACCAACTGCGTCCCGACCAGCCCACCGGAAAAGATCACGGAGAGTGGCGAAACCTTGTTTGCTCTCGAAAACGCGGCTCGACTGGCGTAACTTTTGTAATTCACGGAACACCGTAACGATGCGTTGAGCATAAGATGGGGCGATGCGACAACGCTGGCACAGGATAGTCTCGAGTTCTGCCTGCGGAATATCTTCGAAGTGAACCTCCAAAAAACGACTTCGAAAGGCCCGTGACAGGACTTTGCGGCCCGGATACAGGCCAGGTGGATTCTGAGTAGCAAACAGTATGAAATGCGGATGCGGTTTAATGACTTCCTGTGTCTCGGGGATGAAGAGTTCGCGGTTGTCGTCCAAAAGGCGGTTCAATGCTTCGAGGATATCTGTTGGCGCAAGGTTTAGCTCATCCAACACAATCCAATCTCCCTGGCGCAATGCCTGGACAAGCAGTCCATCCTTGAAGACAAGCTTGCCGGAAACAGGATCAGAGACGTAAGTTCCTAGATATTCCTGGATGTCCGTGTGCTCGTGATTATTGATCCGGACGAAGCGATGCCCCGTCCTCTTTGCTAGGAATTCGACCGTGCTAGTCTTCCCACTGGACGTCGGCCCCTCGATCAGAACAGGAAACATCCTGGTAGAGATAATTCGTGCGAGGTCAATAAGTTTTTTCTCAACGGATGGTGTAATGATATAGTCATCAGTTGGGAGTTCGTCTAAGTTGCCTTTTTCGAGATAAAAGGGACCAAGCTTGATGAAATCCCCTAGAGGGCGTGACCTCGGGCCCGCAGGCTCCTTCGTGAGCAGTAAACGCACATTGCGAACGCCATTCATTAGATGTTTTTGAGCCAGGGAAGTAACAAGCTCGGCACTCGGCGCGTCCAGAGCCATTGTGAATGTCATGAGACATCCTTCCCACAACGCCCTTCGAAGACTGAACGAACTGGCAATTTCGGCTGCGAAAGTCAGAGCCCTTGTCAAAGTCCGCATGTTGAAGTGGGGACAACGGTTAGATCCGTCCGCTACGCGTCGGTCTACGGATAGTGCCTTAACGGCGGTGTAGAATTCCGCTACGTCCATGATGGAGGCCTTGTCGCTGACAGCGGAGGGACCAATATATTGAGTTATAATGGTCAGAAGTGTCTCGCGATCTGCATCGGGGGGCGGGACATCTATCTCCGTGAAATAAGACCTGATGTTGGGTGGGAGTTCCTTCTTTCCAGCATCAGTTGCCGGGTTCATACACGCGAAGAGCCGAAAGTCGGGATGACGAGGAACCGGCTCCATGAAGCCCTGTTCGCTCAACGTGATAGATGAACCAGGATCGCGAAGTAGCGTTGAAACAGACTCGAGCGTTTCTGGGCTCGCAAGGTTAATTTCGTCAAGCAAAATCCTACGAAAGATCAATCTCCTCATCACCACCAGAGGGTGAACGCGTACCAGTCCCCAGATCTCAGTGCCTTGATAAGTGGCCCTTCCACAAAGCCAAACGCAAATTTACCCTTCTTGGTGACGTACTGGGTCTCGAACTGCAGAACATCTTGCTCAAAAGTTGTCCAATTCCTTTCTGACTCTTGGAAGTGCACTTCTACCGTCCTCCTGCGCTTTCGGGGGGCTTCCGAATCGAGGGAATCTGACCTGTCTCCCCTGCCGTGGATGAGACATTACCACCAAAGAAGTTGAAGAACACACACCTGACATCTTCGCCGAGCTTCTCTCGAATTTTATCCTTCGCTAATCTCACACTTTCCCTCCACAACCCAGCAGCTCGTTTCCACCTCCCTTCCTTGACTGCTTTCCATGTGGACTCTTGGAATTTTAGATTCTTCTTCTGACTGAACGTGCTTCGAAATAAGTCCAGGAACCGCAGCTGCAGCTCAGAACCAGGAACGCGTGCGTCAATTGGTTTGAAAGAACCAAGTAGATCCGATGACTCTGTCTGCTGCGAGAGATTTATAGAGATAAGTGGAACTTGGAGTAGCGACGCAAGGTGAGTAATGACGCTCGTCTTTCCCGTACCTGTCTCCCCCGTAAGGAGAACAGGCTCGCTCATTGAGATGCACGTGGCGATCCGGGACATAAGCGTCAATGCAGGACGGTGTATTGCAAACGGGCGCAGGGGAGGTGCGATAGCTGTTTTGTTCATCCGCGATGACAACTTCGCACGTCCCAGACGCAAGGCGGTAGTGCAACCGTCTGCATCCAGTTCGTTGACGAACTCAGGGACATATTGATGAAGGAGCCAATCGCATTTTTCCTGCACAAGGCCAAGATGTTCTGCAACGACGGTGGAAATGGCAATATTGCAGGTACGGGAAGAAGTTGTTAGAGACCCGGCTCCAAAGAAAACATCCCGGGCCTCCAGGAACATTTCCTCACGTAGAGTTGGACTCGGGAATACAGAAACGAGTTTGACACCTTGACCAATGTCAGTATATGGAGCATTCACATCCATTGGGTGGTACACAGAGGGGAGGAGAGCATCCAAGCGCGAGCAGTACTTTCGTAGATCACGCAAGTTTATCTTTCGATCAGTGGTGGTGGGCTCTGCGGTCTTGATGGCGCTCCACAAGGCAGCGATTCCACAAGCAGCAGGGCCAGAGAGTCTGTGGAATAAGCCAGAAACTATATCATAAAGTTCCTCTTGACCAGGGGAAGGGACGATGACTTCGTGGAACTTATGCGCCCCGAAGAATGAAGGAGAGGGGAAGTGGTCGCCATGGGAAATGGGTAGTGATCGCGTAGCGAAGATCGCAAAGCTCTCTGCAGCCACCAACTCTTCTCGACTAGGGACCGACAACTTCGCTCGCCCACCGATCCACTTGCCTATACCCACAGACTCAACAAGAGGCTTGATGGTTCCGAGTACTTCATTGCTCCCTTTGTCCACGTCTTGGAAAACAATCCATCGTCCTGTCCTCATAGCTCGCACTAGAACGCCCTCTCTCCACTCAAAGGTACCGGGAGATCTTGTAGAGTGTACGTATGAACCAAGAAGAGACCTGGCGTCCATGGACGTATCAGCGAGATTGATGATGACGACCTGATTCTTGACATTTGGGTGTAACACGGACGCAAGATAAGAAAGGAGGAGTATTTTTCCTGAGGACGAGGGTGCTGTCAGGAGAACAGGAAGACGAAGTGACACGAGCAATGCTAAGGTACGCAGCGAATTGACGGCGGCGTTGGTACAGACTAAGGAAGGTGCCGGGCCCGCAGGCGCGGCTTGACGGCGAAACATCAGAACGCCGTGGATGCTCGTGATCAGAGGACTGTAGAATGAGGTCAGAGAAGGTTGAAATGGGTCAGTAGAACGCACCTTAAATCGAAGCGTTGTATGAAGGTAACACTCTGCTCCATAGAGAAGTCTCGTGTATCAGCAGCGATGGCGCTCCGCGCATCGTAGATTCGTTGCATTTCGATAACAGGCATGAGCCAGCCGTCAATAATGATGACACGCCCGCAATCGTCTTCCTCAAATTCCAGCGGACAGTCTGTGGTGGCAATTGAACCCACGATGGTATTCTCCAGTTTTTCCCTCTCGAGTTCGCTCATCCCACTTTGCAATGCATAACACCGTATGGCTAGGTATCGGACACCAGCATCGGGATGTGGTGTCCAAAATAGTCGAGAAAGGGGCTCTAAGGGCCAGTTAAGCCAGGTTGGAAGTTCGGGATTGGCGACCAAGATGCGATAGTAAGCAAGGAGGACACGATGGAGACGGGAAGGGGAAACTGCCTCAAGCGGTGCAGAACCAAAAACTGCGGACAGAGGGCCGGTGTTGTGGATGTATTCCTGTAGAAAGACAGAAAGAATGCTACGGGAGATTCAAATGCTTGAGGGATGAGACATCCAAAAGAACTTACGGAAAGATTTCCACGTGGGGTTGCAACAACAGACACAAAGCGCAGAGCTTATCTTCTAGTTCATCCGAGTTTTCCAGCCAACGTGCGCATAGGTCAAGCAAGAGTGGACGGAAAGAATCTGCGACGATGATCGTGTAAGAGGGAATGAGAAGAAATTTCGACGCTAATGATAATAATTCTTTGGGTGTTGCATCAACCAGATTCACTTGAGAGTGAACAGACCACGCAGGATATTTAGATGCAAAATCAAGCCATTGTGACCTGAGGTCGAGTGAGAGTGGGTCTCGAATATTTCTAGTCAGCGACATCCGAGTTTTCAAAGATGTCAATGAAGGTGCGGCAGGCGCGGACCAGTGTTCAAATTTTGCCGCGTAACGTAAGCCTGCTCCCCATAAAGGGTGGTTGGTTCCCACATCGCCAACGCGCCACTGACGCGCCAGACATAGATTTTGCGCCCATGGACTCAAGTCACACTGATTGTTTGAAACACCCACATAGCGTCGCAAGTTACAGTAATTCCCACAGCCAATCGAGGGGCAAGCCGAGCATTTATCAAATTGGTATTCACGGTATGAGTCCGTCTTCCCCCATGACCCTGAAGAAACTCCGTGTTTCTTGTTGATCGTGGTGACACAAGACTGTATGGAATAATACCCGCGCTGTTCCCCTCTTCGCTCAGTGCTGTATCATTCTGCATTTTGAAATATCAACGCGTTGCCATTGATTGCTTCGTCTCAGACCAGATTTTGTTTGGAAGCTTTCCATGAGCGTGCAGTGTCCAAGCTTCACAATGAGACACTGGTGTGTTGACTCTACATAGCCCTCGAGCCCCACATGCTTTTCGCTTTTCACTTCGATCCAACCCCTTTGCCTCAATTGGCCTCCAGTCGTTTCTACCTTTCTTGGCTAGTTCCGACTCGTTTCCACACGGCCCGTTCAAAAATGCGTTCTTGAAGGCTTGCTTGAAGGGCCCAGAAATTATGATAATGAAAGTAGTACAGAATTTGTTCCTTTGACTGTAGGATTGTTTATCCGATCTTCTCCTCATACTACTGTATATTCTTATATACGCGCAGTTCCTACTTGATTTCCTGTCTCCAAAAACTTGTCAACATCAAGTTGACAATTTTTTGAAGTTGTCCAAGAAAACGAACTTTTTAAGGCACGTGCTGTCAAATCACGCGCCACGCGCCACTGCTATTCGCAATAGGAAAGCCTGTTTCCATGATGATCGGTGCAAGGTCTCAAAGTATTTCTAGAAAGCCCAGATTCGCCTACCATCAGTGCTTGATACTCATCAGCTGTATATAATGGCTAATTCAACGGTGCAATTTGGCGAAAGGTGAGGAGATCCATATTGTTCCGATGAATGTTGACTTGTTTCATGTGCACGCCGGCTCGTTCTCGAACAATCTGATTCTTCGTTTCCTAGAAATAAAGTGCGTACTATGAACCACATGATTCGCCACAGGTAACCAATAGCGAATATCCGGAGGGATGAGCGCATCTTGTGATATCTTGTGTACCAAGTCTGGCACAAATTATTGGCACGGCCCGGCGGAAGAACCAACTCTTTGTTTAAGAAACCGATTGCACGCGACTCCAACGTCGCCTTCTAACCATACTAATTCGCGTAGTGAGTCAGAAGTTTACTGGCAATGCCTATTTTCGAGGTGCTATGTGTGTCCGCTGCTCGTGTCACTGGGATTGGGATATCCTTATTTCCGGGTAACCTTACAATGCGGCGATGCAGACCCTCAGAGTCAAACTACCTTGTGCTGGAGTGAACATTCATGTGCCTTACCACCCCAGCTGTTTGTGTCCGGGGAAGAATCGAAAGAACCGCTCGGGCCTAGATCCTGCGGACCTTTTGTCTCAAAAGAACAACTGTCCGCTTCCTTCACGCTCTTATCGGGGTCTATGCCGATCAATACTGGCATTTAGCATTGCTTCTTCAAACACAAGACGCCTTTCGCCGATGCACCGATCTCGACGTCATCGAGGCTACAACGGCAGTTTGTAGATGCACCTAGATTTCGGACCATGCTCCCGTACACTCATTGTGGAAGACGTCATACAGTCATGGCCGGTAGTCCAAAGGTTCGTTCCGAACTTGCCTGATCCACCTTCTTCCTCCGTAACCACGTGCGAGCAAGTTCCGCTGGTAGCGGCGCCACGCACGCGTTGTCAACCCAGGCTGAGCTTCTACTGTAATTTAGGAGCATAGCACAGCCGCAGGATCTCGATCGACCAGAAATAGGTTACAGTATGCCCTCTTTCCTGCCAAGAGATTCCCACGATCTCGTAGTTGAAAGGCCAATATCTTATCTGGTGAGAGTATTTGACCTCATATGCGATCCAGCAAAGCTATGAGAAACGATCCAGTATTACAAAGAAGCAGCACCCAACCCGACGACTGTCGCACTCTTCCTTTCAGTTGGATCTGAGTTCTACAAACCCCACTAGCTCTCAATTTGCCAACCGGGTCCTGAATAACCATACCATCTTGGGGAGATCTTGGACCCTTATACAGTCCGCCGTTGCTCTTTCCTTTAGAACTGTACGCAGTCTGTTGTGGGACCGGCTTCCAGTGAATGATTGTCGCAAATTGATTGATTTTTTTGAGACACGAACGCCCTTTCTTCTAGTTCTCTAGGAAGGACAGAGCATCACGTGTTCTTGCGGCTTTAGTCTCACCCCGGTCGCGGTTGCTCCGGGTGGTCCCTTCGGCACCCGTCGACTTGGAGTGAAACAGACAATCGACACCTGCTGGACTGATACAGATACTGAGACAAACCTGTCCTAATGGGGCAAGGCGGGCCCTCAAGCACACCTGGACTCGAAATATTCACTCCTGGGCAGTTCGGCACGGTTATCCGAAGTGCCCATCTGCTCTGTTGCATCTTTCAAGCTTATTGACAGGCAGATGTTCTGGACTCATGCAGGTTTGAATTGAAGGGCAAGACACTTTGATGGTTCTTACATCATACCTCAGTCCGTATGTGAATGAAGACGTGACCCGGGGAGTGACAAATTGAATCATTTTCATCTAGGTGGTGTCGCGCATTGCCAACGGTGTCACAAAGTCGCCGACCTCGCGGGGTATCATGTTTCCAATGGTAACTCCGGTGCAGAAATTCGATTTCGAAGAGTGTGTCAAAGCCAGTCTAGAGAAGCCTAAGATCGGTCGCCAGCACCTTAGACTTAATCCGCTAAGTTCAGATGCCCCTCGCTAGTCGCATTATGGCCTCTTTTTTTCTTTTTGGCCATTCTTTGGAGAGACCCCTTTCACAAGGAATATGCCATCTATCATGTGCACAGTCAGGAAGTTTCAGTCGACTGTGATTTGCATGACACATCTAGCTGCATCATTCATTAAGACCCAAATGGCAAAAGGTACGAAAGTTCGCCCGCGTTGCAACAAGACAAAGATGGGCGCCCCGGCACTCCAAGAACTAGGCCTAGGCATCGCTACCTGCGACGGTATCATCCATTTGCCTCACTCAGGTGCTAATTGACTTTCCCAAAGTAGACCCAGAGTAGACCGCCTTAAAGTTCCGATCAAATGCACACGGCCCGAATTCCGTGTTATCTTATGCTCCTACCTTCTCGCTGAAGACTACGTGGCGCGCACGAAGTGCCATCATTACAACAGGATAGCGCTATTCTTGATTCCATGAGATCATAGCGTTCTCGATCAGTCCTTTCGACGATTTACCTACATCTCAGATCCCGTCCTGTACTGTCCTTCACGAGAATAGTGAATGAAATTCATGTTATCCCTGATAAAATTATTTGCCCCACTTTTTCGTGACGTCTTCATATCCTGGAGGTAACAGCACTGATACTGTACCAGCGTAGGGCGAGAATTCACAGTTCCTGACCTTCGGTAAATTATGCTAACTGTATTGTCCTTCCCGTGGGACTCGGAGGACTCGGTCCGCAACCAATTTGCGTGTATACTCATCCTTGCTTCATTGAAAGTGACCCGAACCATTGATTCTGAGCGCACTGTTATCGTCATATTACCCCCAGCGAAACTGATGGTGACTTAAAGGAAGAGCTCTGTGACTGTTTTCAGTTCCTAACCACATGAGGCTGATCAAGCTGCTAGTATGGCAGGCAGTATGGCGCAGGGTGATAGCTAACATGTCCATTATAAAACGTTGCTGTATGCAGAATCCAATTCTGGCAGTGCTCCTTCTGGAGGGAGAGGGCCGCGGCGGCTAGCACACCTATGTCGTATAGAGATTCTTGTCAATGAGGCGGTATCTCGAAGAAGCGCTAATATCACAGCATGTTCCTTGGATATATCGCATATCGTCCGCACTCTTCCTCTATCATGCACTTGGCGGACGGGCATAGATATCCCCCTGAGGATCCGTTCCTGTGGTCACGATTGAGTCGTCAATAACGTTGACCGCTCCTCGGGCCTCAAAGGCCTCAATGACGGAATGACGAATACCGGGCCGAGAAGGCAAGGCTGTGGGAAATTTTATCCCGTTTCGGGAACGTCGCAGCTCGGTCCCGCCGCAACCCGAGTGTATGTGGGGCGAAACTTGGAGCGAAAGGCGGGGACATCATTGAACTCTGAGGTGGACAAAACATTTTCAACATCACGGTGAGAGCACTTGGGCGGGTAGCTGTTACAGTGAACTGTGCTACCTGCATGATGCGCGCAATTATTTCGCATGGGGTTCTGATGTCAGGGAATCGGATGTCGGACCGATTCTAGATGGGATTACTGTCTGTATGCCCATGCCGTGGCTTCCCCACCGGGGGCTTTTCACACGAGATCACGAACCGCCCCGCGCCGCACTGCAACAGATGGCCATAAATGTATGACAGACCACGTTTCCACGTAAGATAGGGCAGGTAACTGGTGAACAAGGTCTATCCTTCCGAGAGGAAAGGGGATTCCAGAAAGTGCTGACAGACTTGCAAAGTCACACGTGGGGACAATCCAACGACACAACGTGGGAGAGGAATGACGCATTCGTTCACCGGGAGGACCGGGAGGAAGGTCCGTTCCCCCGATAAGGAGGAAACAGGGTTGGCTGTGTGATCTTCCGACGGCGGTTTGAATTGACTACGAAGGCCATTTGGGGATATGCACCCATATCATGTTATTCTTCCCCCACCCCGTGTCACCCTAATGGTCGACAGGAAGCCACCACAGAGTTTCAGCGCTTCTAGGCTCAGGCCGCTCACTCACTCCATCTGTCTTCGGTAGCTATGGGCCGATTCTCCTTACAGCGTCAAAGTTACATATAAACTGCTCGCCATGTCCATCGAAACAGCTTCACGTTCCGGTACCCTACGAGTTCCTAGCTACGATGGATCCTTCTCTTGCTACCATTTACGAGTCCCACTCCGGCACTGTCTACCCTCTCAACGCCATCGCATCTACCTCAATGTCATCTCTTATCTCACCACAAGATGAACATTCCTCAAGAATGCGCTCACACAAGGGCAATCGGCCTTCGTTGCCTCAATCAAAGCATTGCCCTCTCTGCCCAGCTAAATTCACTCGTACCACTCACCTCAACCGTCACTTGCGGACTCGTAAGTTCCTCTATTACACCACGACTAAATACTCGATCTAATTTGTGCGCAGACACAAACGAACGACTTCACCGCTGCGACGTACGTGATTCCGAGCACCTTGTGATTGCCTTTGCTTACTATTGCTTTTAGACTGTCTTTCCGAGTTCACCCGTAGTGATCTCCTCACAAGGCACAAGAGAAGTTGCGGCGATCTGTGAGTCTCCATTGGCACAAGGATCGCTGAGCATACTCATACCCTCGCCAGTCTCAATCAGAACAAGTCGCGTCGCAAGTCGTGTCAAGCCTGCGCTGAGTCGAAAGTGAAATGCGACTTGAAGCAACCCTGCACCAAGTGTACTTCACGTGGAAAAGAGTGCATTTTCATAAACGATCCCGCACAGTCCCGGGAGAAGAAGGCCGCGGCCGCTGCTCGCCGGAAAGCTGCACAAAAGGCTGCCGCGGATGCCAGTTCCATATCCTCTGCCTCACCTCGCCTTACTCCCCCGTCATGCAACCCGATGCTATACTCATCCGTGTACTCCTATGACGTCGAGGACGAGACGGAAATGTCTCTAGTCACTGGAATCAGCTCTGCGGCGTCTGCTTTCGATATCTCGCCTACTGAACTTCTCTACGAGCCATCTTACACAACCACGTGCCCAGAGTTATCTGGTGGCTCTACAACTACGAGCTCATCCATGTCCCCACGTTCCGATCTCTTCGACATCGCAGCAGACTACTACGCGACAGGGCCAGAAGTGCACATGCTCGACGAGTCGCTGTCAAAAATCTTACCCCAAGATATCGTCCCCATATATCCGGAATCATCATACACAATGCAAGCGCAGGACTTTGTCCACACACCTCAAGGCTTATTGGACTTTGGTTATGAGGCGCATCAACAGTGGATGATGGACAGCGTGTTGACAGCGTGCCCTCCCTTGGACGTGGACTCCTATATCGCACCGTTACCAAGTGATACATCAACAACGGGCGGCATGGATTTATTGAATGGGAGCGCTCCATCCTCACTGTTGGATGCGCGTGAAACATCCCCAATTGACTTGTCCCCAAAAGGCACACCAATCGGACCGGCAGAAGCCGAATTGCACCATTATAGTGAGTGAGCGCTCTTGTTCTTATCTTCCGGCGTAAGGCCATTGACATGTTCTTAGTATATCTATTTCACACCGTGTTTCAGTCACACGTGCCCATCGTACATCCATCAACATGGACACTCGAGGGGAAGTCACCAACCCTCGTCCGTGCAATGCAGGCCTGCGGTGCCCAGTTTGTAAAGACTCGGACAGCGAGGGATTTTGTGTCTCAGACGGTTGACAGTACTCGCGAAAGTCTCCTCCTTATGGTCAGTACTGAATTGACGCGCTTGGGGGCTGTGTTTCTCATACCCCATCAGGCAAAAGGACCCGCAGGATCAGAAGAAATGTTCGACATGATACTTGCAGGCCTACTCATTCAGGCCATCAGCTTATTCCGGCAGACAATAGACCAGCGCCCCGCTGCTAGTCATTTCCATGGAATGCTCATCATGGCAAGTAACCACTCACTCAATCGCTGAATCACGTGTTGAAGTCTGTCCTATAGATGATTAAACGATGCGGTCTCATAAACGCATGCTCGACTTGGACGCCTCCGGATCTCTCCGCAGCAGATGCGTCACAGGTCGAGGTCGCCTGGAGGAGTTGGTTAGCCCACGAGTCAATGAAACGGTATGACCATGGTGCCTCACCCCTGAGTCGTGCGATCTCCTGACCTGCGCGTCTCTAGAATCCTTTCGCTGGCCTATGTCCACGACTGCCTCATGAACGTTTTCCTGTCACTATCCCCATCGCTCTTCGCATCAGAACTTGGCTGGTGCCTGCCTGCGGAGGATGCTCTCTGGAATGCCACATCTTCCCAGGAGTGGTATTCTCTTCTCCAAACCTCGTCCTATTGTTCTGTGGCGACGCGGTTGACGGGTCTCAGTATCAATTCCGCTCTTGCGGTGCTCGGCGATATGCGCATGCCTTCCCCCACGATCACGCTTTCCCCCTTTGCACACTTCGTCCTCATCAATTCCACACTCAGTTCGATCTTTTCTCCCTCCAGCATGCAAGCAGCCCGTTCCGCGCGCGGGGAGCCCACGTCGAATCACCGCGACGCTCTCGGCATGAAGCCAAACGACTTCGTGCTTCAGTACACCCTGCACAATTGGCTACAAGGATGGGTCAGCGCATCTGATGAACTGACCACAGAGAAAGCCGTACAAGAGTTGCACTTTACGCGCAACGCCATGCCGTACTATTGGCTAGCGCAGGCCTCCTTAGTCGCGCTGCAGGAAGACACCTCGGGCAAACCCGGCTTTTTTGTTACTCCCGATATCCGCTTCCGCGTGCTTGGTCAATGGTTGCTACATATCCGCGATTTTTTGCGCAGTGATCAGAGCAATTCTACAGGATTGTGGATCGAGCTAATGAAAATCGTAGCCGAGGACGGTCACGGGGCTGGCATTGACGCTGGAGGGCTGCAAGCGCTACGCCCTGATTTATGATTGGCCGCCTGTACGAATATGAGATGTATATATGCCCCTTTCAAGTACCTAGTGGATAACTAGAAGTGTTGCAATGCACTGTATGCCTAGGCCACAGCTAATAGCCCGTTGTATGTACCATTAATATCGTCATTAGATCGTTGGACACGCGGACTACTGCTTGACTTGTAAGGGTTAGCGCGGCGCAGAAAGATTTACGCCATTTGTATATGCTCGTTGCATTGGTCTCGTTGCGTTAATGTAAATCGTGTTCGGATGAACGCTCCGAAGTGCCACAGTGCCCAGTCCGCTGTCACTGCCTAAGAGTCAACAAGACGGCTTGGGAGCGTTACGGCAAATAAATCGAGACTCACATAGATCAAAAGTCAAAAAGTCCCATCGCCAGCGTGAGTGCGGGTGCCTGGCTTGAGCCATCTTTGTGACCGCATTGAGAAAGGGGCTCCGATACGAGTACTACTTTCCCTTGCACGCCAGTAGAAGCCATAAACATCAATCGGGGATATCACAGCTCGGCACGGCTTCCGATATCTGTGTGGATATTTGCACGCAGATATGTGGTTCCTTGACGTTTGTATGTAATAAAGGAGCGTCTGACCATCATGCGCCCTGGTGCCCTTGATATATGAAGGCGAGCAGATGGAGAAAATGCTGGCCGTAGTGGTCAAGTCCAAACCTTGCACTAGTCATCACTGAAATAAATGGATAGTGAATTCTCAAGTTACGTTGCCGCGCTTACCCTGGGCCGCTTGGAGTTATGCAGTTGGCGCTAGGTCAAGTTCGTGCCCTTGTGAGAAGCTTGGCGAGAGGTTGGGTTATATCAGGGTGGTAGATAGTTTTAAAAAAATCACTTTCGACGACAGCTGATTCTGAAATCAATTCATAGCACATAGCACATATGTCGGAACAGACAGATACATGAACACGTGACCCAATAGTCGTCACGGAGACACTTGTGCCAGTTTTAGCAGACTCGAGCAACGCAACGATAGGTCTAACCAAGAACACTCGCGATCACTTCCTTTAAACACAATCTTGCCTGAATTCAGGACGGGTACCATCTATGTCTTTTTTGAATTCCATAGGGTGCGCGATACATCGTCATAATTGTGCCCATACTGAGTGTCTCACCGACACGTATCAGACGTTCTATGCAACGCTCGGGGCCCAGGGGTCCAAAGCGTTCCCCAACCCCAACTTCTGCCACTTTTCCCAATGCCTCTTCGAATGATTCTGCACCTCTTTCATCTCCATCTACTCCATCCCCGGCTACCCAAAAGCCTTTGTTCTTATGTAGCCCATTCGTGGAAGCAGCACTTGTCAAGGGTAACTTCAAGACCATTGTTATGCTGCCAAAATATGTCGATATCATGGAGTGGGTAGCTGTGAACAGTGTGTCTTCTCCTTTCCAACGTTTACAGCACATGGCTGACTTCACTGTATTTCCTTTTATTGTGTGAACACTATAGTTTTCGACTTCTTTCAGAACCTTAACATGTTCTATGGAGTTATATCCGAATGCTGCACACAACAATCTTGTCCTACTATGTCCGCTGGTCCCACGTACGTCTTGTCTACCCTACATTTCGACCCATCACTTATGGTGCACGGTGCACGGGAAGATTGAACTATACTTGGATTAATCAGGATCGGAAAAGTGTCCAATTACCTGCTCCAACATACATAGATTATGTTATGACATGGGTACAAAACCTTCTCGATGATGAGAATACTTTCCCAACAAAGTCAGGTATGTCAATATTCGCCCCATCCTACCACCGGATCACGGGTTCACATTTGCGGCGCCCGTCCATTAGGACAGGACTTCCCTGCTTCTTTCCCATCGACCATCAAGCACGTCTACCGTCAGCTCTTGCGTGTGTTTGCACACATATACCATGCACACTACCCTCAAATCCTTCACCTGCGTTCAGAGCCCCACTTCAACTCGCTCTTTGCACATTTCCTGGCATTTGGCCGTGAGTACGAGTTACTTGACATCAAAGACGTTCGAGGCCCCCCGAATTCGCCAACTGTTGGCATCGGCGCCTTGTGGGAGCGCTGGAAAGAAATGGGTATCCTTGAGTCGTGATCCCCGGATGAGGGCTGTGGGCACGGGCTGTCGTTCCAGCGGTTAAAGCGAGATATGTGAACACTGTAGAAGTTTGGCAGCTGTTTTTATCTCGGCACGAGGTGCATACCCATACCCCTTACACTGTACCCCCGAAATTCACACCTACGCGTGGGGTCACCAATCGCCTTCGAGCGTTTGATCGGCCACAGCCGTTATATTTTACCAATTTGTCTCCAATGGAGCGATCCGGAAGCTTAACTTGTCTCTACGAAAATGTTGCCTTGCGTTCTCTGTGCGATAAGAACCTTACGGGGACCCGACTAACCTCCGGGGCAGCCCGGTGATTCGTACCGTGTTTTGATCTCCAAGGCGAGCACGAACCTGCGCTCCCCTTCAATAATGGTTATGGCTTCGGACCCCTGCCCTGAGTTCTGTAAATTAGCAATATCCCCTCGATGACCTTACTGCCGCACCACATCCCCGTGATTCTGGGGTAACTGAGATATTGTTCCACTTCTAGCAACAGGGCCGCACTGGACGGGAGAGACAACTGCGGATAGGTATGAATCACATATTTTGGGGCAAATGTTGACCCAGATATTGTTGTCATAATGAACTTGTGGCCCCTTGGCCGTAAGTTACATCGCAGAGGATGCGCCGGCGTAACTTACCACTTAGTTTTGGGGAATGGTATCTGTATATTCGACCCTTCGAGGTGATACTCATTATGCTAACTGGGGTGTGCTGTCACGGTGTGGGAGTCGAGAAGGGGTCTTCACAAGAGGTGGCATTTTTTTGGCACAGGTTCAAACGTTCGACGTAAGTTTAACGTCCAGGCTTCGAGCACAGGTTCATACAGTCGCGACTCAACTGCGATATAGTAAAAACATGTTGTGCACTTCGTGTCCTCGGACGGTACGCCATCAATTTACACACCATCGAAGATGTTACGCTTCCGAATCAACGTCTCAACGTTTCAACTCTATGCCAACTCTATGCGAATCAAGGCGATTGCCGGGTTGTTCCTATGCCCGGAAGATTCTTGTATCGAGCGAAAACATGGATGTGTTCAAGTGCCGGAACTGACTGCAAACGCTGTCGTCAAAGCGGTGTCGCACCCCGTTCATTCAAGCGAAACTTAAATCCACTTACCGGTGGATTGACAAACCAAGCCGTCTCCCATTCTTCTTCCTTCCAGGTTGCGACAACGAACTTATGCACCTCTGAACCTGCTTCTCTCACAGCAGTCTCCTCTTCTTTTGTCCCACGGGCGCTACGTATCAAAGACCCCTCGGTGACACCCCAATCAGAGAGAGCCGGAAGGCAAGCAAGGAGCTGCGATGGCGATGGAGGTGGTGAATCTACTGGGTAGCCTGTGAACCCCCACAAGCCATCTTGCAACAGACGCGGCTTGATGAGAAGAGGTAAGTTAGGAGGGAGAATGGGCAACACCGCCCATATCAAGTAGTGCTCGATGAACGAAGGGACTAAAGTTGGTCAACAACAAACGAGCCATCAACAACAAAGCATGCACACATACCCGAGTACGGCCAATCGTTCATGATGATGCTCACCAACTGCAACGGTATGTCTGCTGTAAAATACGGTTTGGTACCCAGTGGGATAGGAGGCAGACCCGACTCGAGTAAGGTAACCTCTCTGTAGTCGACGTCACCCACTGGTGAAGATAGACGAGATGGTATTTTCGACAGGGTATCAGCCCTTCCCCACTGGAGTCGGTGGCTGCGAAGGTAATTTGCTAGGGAGTCATCAAAGGCGGAGCGATTTGGCCGAAAACTCGATTACCCATGCTCCCATACTGCTCTTTGATGCCTTCTGCCCAGCGCATGTATCGCTGCTGGAGTTTCTTGTCGCGTTTGAGCAGCCCAAGATCTCTGAGAATACCAACTTCAAGTTGAGGATATCGTCAAGAGATGCGACACCCCAGACATACCCAGAGTTCACGAAAGTTTTGAGTTGTTTCCAAGTAAATTTGGCGGGGTAATACAGGAGCAGCTCTTCCTTCGTGGGGGTACCTTGACCTAGAGGAACGGTCTCAGGGTATATGGTGGTCGAGGTCATGAGTGGGAGTGGTGTGCGGCATATTCCCTCTCAACCATCATCATGCATTAATAAACTCTTACGTGGCACAGATAACAACCGACAGTAATGCCAATACAGTAGTGACACGCTACAATATACTGTAAGGTTTAAAGGAGAATACCTCGTGAGTATCTACACTCATCCGTCACGGATATCTAGCAGACTATCACAACCCTCTCTCTACCTTGCTCTCATTCGCGATGAACAGCATACCCACAAGGCAGGCTCGTGGTTCTTCCACCGGGAACCGTCGGGGTTACCAGCGGCGTGGCCTCAACCGAAACCATGCTGCAATCCATGGCTCTGCCAGTGATCAGCGCACCTCTGGGCATGGAAAGTTCGAACATATTCCCTCAATCAGTCGTAGCAGCGGGGTTGACCCTGACGGAGATACGTATGTTTACATCGGCCGATTTTTGGAAAGATGGTTTTTGTTACAATTACGGATAGGCTGAAAGACCTGCGGGTCCAGGAAGAATACCGTTTATTCCTGCAACAGAAGGTAAGAAGCTATCTTGCATATCGATCATGTAGCTATTCTCATTGGAAGGATGACCAAAGCTTGATGCCTATTGGAAGCTGTACAACCCCTCATCGAGTTTTACGGAGTCCGAAGCTCAAAAGTCTGAAGTGGAAAGTAATATCCTGATCCAATTTCGTATGTACAACTGCTATGACGTCGTTCGTTGGCTTAGCAGTAATATGCGATGAATATTTCAGGAAAGCTCCGCGAAGGACTTTCGGCTTCCCGCCGCCATGACGAATTCGCGGTTGAAGGTAATCTTGTACCCACTACCTAAATTTCTTGGTTCACATTCTTCTCCCAGCTTACGAGACGTCTCTTTTTCTGTCTATCATCTTCCAATCGCGCGTGCAAATAACGTCAATACTCTCTCATCTTCTTCCTGATCTCTACCTATCTGCTGAACACTCCTCGAAGGGATCGTTCCCCTTTACGGTCCTGCTGGCATCTCTTCACTCCCTCAACATTCATTATCCGTCTCAACGGGCATTTTTTGAATTATCCAAGAGTCTGCCTGCGTCATACACTCTTCGAAAGGATCACGAGATTTGGCTCCGTGAACTATCGGGTTCGCTTCGGAGAGGTGAATACGCACAGTTCGGGAGGCTGACTCAACCGTCATCCCTTACACTTCTCGCCGCATGGCACGCATCCGAAATACCGGATCGAACAACCCCCATTCGCCGAGGCCCTGATCTCCGTCTGATTTCGCTCCAGACGCTTGTAAATAGTCTTCGAAACCATCTCCGCCTTTCCGCCTGGCGGGTGCTTCGAAGCGCCTACCGCGAGTTCGCCTCCCATTGTCAAACACGGCTACCTGGCTATCCGATGTGCTGCTTTTAGAAAGAGAGACCGAAAAGGAGGATCTACGTGGTCACCACGTGCAACTCTGGTTTGCTTCCAGAGAGAACCACGGAGAAGTTGGCAGGAACGGTGACAACGGAAGGTGGGCAGTTAAATCCAAAAAGTGACACCCTTACTGTCTATGTTCAAGCTTTGTCCTACCTATGTGCTATGTCACCGCTTGAGTTCTGCGAAGTTGACTGTCCTAGGTAGAACTGGTTCTAACAAAAAAAGATGTTCGTGTTGTATAATCCTGATAACACTACCCATGGTATCATGATCCGGTCGAAGAAACCTTGCCCATCAAGTCGGCAAGTTTGTCAGCTTCCTTGTCCGCCTCGCCTTTCTCTTCCGCAGCTCCGCCAAAATCCTCACCTCACCTTCCTCTATGTCTTCAAGCATTTCCTCTTCATCCTCGTCACTAAAATAAAATACCCACCCTTTGCGTGAGATTATCTTTCAAATTCATAGCCGTCACTCCATCATTTTCCTTCTTGAGGTAGGTTCCAATTGCCCCGGCAAGCACGGAAACGGTGCCGTTATCAAGGTTGGTGTTCTGAAGTTGCAATGCCCGGAGTAGGCAGTTCGATCCGTCGGCCATGTGTCGATGTCCTGTAGTGTTTCACCATACTCCGATACGACGCGGTGAGAAGCTTTACATTAGGCGTTTGTGGGCGCAGTCATGAAGACATTGTAGCAAAAGCCTGGTCACCTGGTTGCGAAAGCATGTTGTTTTGAAGACCGAGCATCCCGAGAGCAGCATTTTCTATGAGTCCTTCCGCAAGTGCGACAGAACCGGCCGTACAGATATCATTCTGCGGCATGCGCACCCCGACGAAAGTTATGTGTGTTGCGAATGCTTCCGCCCATGCCGAATCGGTCGCGACTACCAAGGAGAGTACACAAGTTATTGCACCGCTCAACTGGAATGGCCTTGCGTAATGCGGCGTTATCGCGAAGTACATTATCTATCACTGCGCCCCCTTCGGGTTCAAGCTCGATTGTTATTGAGACAGAAGACTTAGGAGGAATTTTTTGAGAGGAAAGGTACAATAAGAACTCAACGGAAGGGGAGGTTGATTTCCACGAGGTGTACCGTATCGATCAGAGAGTCTCAGATTGGGGAGAGCGATATCTGGAGTCCCAAGAATATGTGGCGAAATCTGCGGCCTTCACCTGACAACGATTGGCACACGTTCGAACAAAAAACCAAGGAAATGTGGTGTTCCTTGATTTCCGTGGCCCTTTAATCCTTCTGCGAGTACCCTGGTTGCACCGACGCCGATGCATATACAGTAGGTGAATCATCAAGTTGGGATATATTCGGTTTAATTTGTTTTATATATGACTCTCGAGCGCTGAGCTTCAGTCCAAGACCCTCAGTATAGTTGTTCGGAGCCAGGCTGCCAGCGAGAGCCTCGGTGAGAGTGGACGGCGGAAATCGTCTGGAAATCGTACTAGTACTACGCGTGTAATTGAAACTCGTCTTCTGGCTCATCTTGCAAGTCGATGCCATTACCAGATTTGCTAGCATTAGACAGCGTCCCCAGGTCTTTCAGAATTCGATCAACAACCATGAGCATTCTAAGTCTGAGGCGTGGACCCCGTGAGTCCACGAACGCGTGCGACTGGCAAAGCGACTGGCATGACTGTCAAGTGACTGTCACTAGCGAGCGAAGATGACCAGCCGGTCCGAAATGGGCCGACGCTTACAGTGGCGGCACTATAGCGCCGCGGCGTGTCTCCCAGCCGCGTTCTCCTAGCGTTTGATACCTTCTTTTCTTTGAGCCGCGCGATGCGTGCATTCTTCGATTAGTTGGTTAGCCCTCCGTCCATGCACCAAGTATGTGAAATGCCGGTGCGAGTCTAATTCAGCCGTCCCTGCGATTTCTGAGAACTGCCGTACATGCAGATCCTCCCCACAGTTCCTAGTCACGCACCTTCTGAGATTTGAGGAATGCAGGCGGTCCATCTTCCAGTGTGGAGGAAAGCCCGTCCCCAGGCTCGTATTTTTGCATTTTTGAACGCGAACAGCGAGCTTGCAAGTGCTCCAGGTTCCGACGCATCAGTGAAGTCACATCTTCAACTCGCGAGTGTGTCTTCCAGTTCTGACCATCTCCCACTCAATTACACTTAGTGACTAGTGACTCCCAGCCTTACACGTTTACCCAAGTGCTCTACATCCCAGTTCAACCGCATTATTTTCTACAGGAGTACCCAATGTCTTAGATAGTAATCCACGGTGTCAGAAAATCGATTATACGGGAGGCTGTGAAACTGGGAAGACTGTTCATGGACTCAGCTCGGTAAGTCACGCAGTTTCGGAACGACTCGGCGACCTGCGCTCTCACTGACACGCTCCTGCAATCCCGCAGCAACAAAGAACAGAACCACCGCGGGATCTACGGGTTAAGTGGCATTATTCTTGATCGCCGGTCTCGAAGAAGTGATTCTGTGCCAAGAAAAAGAGTGGGCTAGCAACAAGTCTGTTTCAAGTTGGCAGGATCGGTTTGACGGACCCTTGGCTTTCCTACTTACCGGTAGTACTCATCTTCCGGTCCGAAGGTTCTGATATCGTTTGCGTTCTACCGCGGAGCAGAATAACTAACGAGAACGAAAATCCGTTGGGTCATCTGCCTAGATGAGGCATCGTATTCGTCATTGGGTACCTCGTACCCAAAATAAGTATCGCACATCGCATCGCTATCGCCAGGGTGCTAGTCCATGCGACGAGACTGGGGCTATACCTTCTTGTTCCATTTTACTCCACACGGACCGTGTACATGGTACGTTTCCCGTTTTACCACCGCCTCTCGGGCGTATGACTCGAGTCGTTCGCCCCCTTTCACTGTGCCTCTGCCTCATAGTGTTGCTACGCTAGCGATGCGAAAATAGTTGACCGCAAGGTTTTTAGGAGAGGATGTACTTGTACGATTTGTTTCAGTCACCAGTCACTCAGCACGCCGAGAAACAAAATAATGACTGCGATGTATTGGCCCAGTTGAGCCCTGCGTATTCTTTTGAGCACCTTTTTTCCATAGACACTCAACTCCACCCAGGAGCCGTAGATCTCCGCGGTCTTGGGTCATAACCCCATGAGCTTTTGGATACGTCAATCCCCTTGAACGGTCCCTGCCTGCTGGCGCGCCAACGGCATCTCCTCTCACAATGCTGTGGAGACGAGCTGGATCTCCTTAGATGTCGGATCCACGACAAGGGGAGTCCACTAGGAGATATCTCGGCGGCAAAATCTTGAACGTCCCGATATTCACGCACTACGGGCACTGTTTGCCATTTCAGGCCTGAGGTTTCAGGATTCTCTGAATGTATAGGGTACATTGCAAGATGCATGTAGTGACTGCTGCTCGAAGCATAGTCATGTGGATACAACAACGCCGAATTCTTGACCACCATCAGATCTCTATCAGTTATCTCCTCATATAAAAGGCTACCAGTCGCCCCTCGACCGTTCTCTCCACACACTTCTCTTCACATACATGGACTCAAAACCACGTCATCGCCCATCAACCATACCTGTTTCTGTAGCCAAATGGCTTCCCCGTCTCAGCACGCTTTTCCCATTGATTCACGGCACTCCGAATTTGGAATCACTCCATGCTCCCGGCTCACTGAAAGATGCTCACGATGCAGCCTGCGCCTGGTTTTTAGGCCCCAAGGCTGAGAATGCCGACGACTTCATGATGTCTGTGGACACTATTTTGAACGACGTCATACAGTGTAGAAGGAACTTTGCCCCAGAAGATGAGGTTTGTGTTCGTCTTATCGACCGTAGTCGACGACCTTATCACGGTTCTGTCGTAGGATTTCGTCGACGCGGAAGCTATCTCCTCGTCTGGGTTCAAGAAGAGTATGTCCAAACTAAGGACCACTCTCACTCTCCTTTCTAGGCTACTCCCTCAACATTGTGTTCCTTTCTATTCGCCCCGGTACATGGCTCATATGGTGGCTGATGTTTCTATGCCTGCTACCCTTGGATACCTTATGGGACTCATGTACAATCCCAACAACGTCGGCGCAGAGGGCGGCCCTATTACCCATGTCATTGAACATGACGTTGGGCAACAACTCTGCAACATGCTGGGGTTTCATACTCAGCTAGGTGACAAGCCACGACATGGCCGCCCGACTGCGTGGGGACATATCACCTGTGACGGATCTATTGCGAACTTAGAATCGATGTGGTGAGATCTTTGATTTGATAATAGCGAAACCTTATTGATTGCTGATGTGTCCCGCTATGCTAGGGTTGGTGAGCATTATCACCCTGTCTTCAATTTCTCTGGCCTTACTCGTGCGCAGCGCGAAACTTGAAGTTCTATCCGCTAGCCTTGAGGAGAGCGGTTGACAATGAGCCATCCCTTGCGCGCGTTGCTGCACATTTCATGATCAAGCTTTGCACTGGAAAAGAAAAGGTTTTCGCAGAGTGTGACGCCTGGGAGCTTCTCAATTTGACTCCAGACGAGGCAGTCTCTCTCACAACTCGCGTCTCCGAAACATTTGGGTTTTCCACGACTGCCTTGCAGGCCGTATTGAACAAGTATCTCGTCCAAACTACGGGAAAGGAAGATCTTCAGAAATATTTCGGGATTGAGAAATCACCACAGTACTTATGTCCCAAAACTACGCATTACTCGTGGCCGAAAGGTGCAGGTGAGTTATGCATCCCGGCTACCAAGCCACTAGAGATGAAAGCTCACCTCACTTCCAAAGCAATCACTGGAATAGGATCGACAAACATGATACGCATCCCCGTCGACGAGCAAGCGCGCATAGATTGCGAAGCCCTAGACACCCTCCTCGCAGAATGCGTAAAGCAGCGCCAGGCCGTATACGCGATTGTCGTCATTATGGGCACTACCGAGCATGGTTCCGTTGACCCTCTCTCCAAAATCCTGGCTTTGCGGCAGAAGTATCGACAGCACGGGTTGTCGTTCTTAATACACGCGGACGCAGCATGGGGAGGCTACTTTACGTCGATGCTCGCGCCAAATCCCGGCCTTACAGGTAGCGAAAGTCCCCTCGACGATCCAACCTTGTTTGTCAACACACATACTATAAACGAGCTACGCCACCTACGTCACGCAGATTCCGTCACTCTTGACCCTCACAAGAGTGGCTACACACCGTTTCCCGCTGGTGCCTTATGTTACCAGGACGGTCGACTGAGGTACATGGTCACCTGGAACAGCCCCGTCATAGGTTTTGAGGACGAGAGTCTGAAGATGGGTGTTTATGGTATCGAGGGAAGGTGCGTGACTCTCAGTGCCATTCGAGCCGCATCGATTGCTCAGTCCTTTTTCATCAGCAAACCTGGTGCTGCACCTGTGGCTGCGTGGCTTGGTCACGAAGTTATTGGTCTTCACAACGGTGGCTTCGGCTACCTTCTAGGACAAGCTGTTTTCGCGTCCACTAAGGTACAGTCCTGTAACCTCGGTCTTTATCGTCAAGCTTACAAAAAGGCTCTCACCACAAGATGTACGGCCATTGGGCGACGATGTCACTTGACCACCCGAATCTTCTAGTCGTCCCCTTCCGAATGCTACCGAGTGAAATAGGACCAGACGCATCTGCAGAAAATGTAGACGAGGAGCGTCGTTTCATACGGGACGTCCTCCTCAGGCACACCCGGGAGAGCTTGCCAACGACCCCAAAGCATGTGCTCTCATGCGTCAAATGGGTTCAGACCTCGTGGTCAACGCCTTTGCATGCAATTTCCGCGTTGACGGCGTCGTTAATCAAGACATCTCGGAGGCAAACGATCTCAACGCCCGCATTTACAACAGACTTTCGTTCAAGTCTATGTCCGAAAAACTCGGGGACCAGAAAGTCATGATCATGTCAAGCGTATTGTCGCAAGAGGCATACGGAACATGCCTCACAAAGTTCAAGCGACGCATCGGCCTTGATGGACAAGAAGACCTTTTCGTCCTCGTGAACGTCTCTATGTCCCCATTCGCTGCGAACTTCACACACGTCCTCGCTGATGCATTTCGCGAGGCTGCAGAGGACGAAGTTAAGGTGCGATCCAGTTCGCTATGAAGGCGATCTTTAATGTGACCTAATTCCGCGCAACAGATTTCTATAGAACGTAACCGACTTGTACCTGCTCGAAGAGCATTTGTTCTGCAGGGTAATGGCCCAGTCAGCTTGGTCCACATGCCCTATTTTGGTGCATTAAGTCAGCGTCAACAATGCATTTTAAATGGGGAATTATTGGGTGTTGGTCTCAAGGCTTATGCCGAAGCGAAGAAAGCAGACCCTACAGCTACCTATGTGGTGTGCACGTTGAAAGGGGAGGACGTTATCACCATTATAAGGCGGAAATCTCTCCGGTGTATGATTTGCAAACTGACAGCTGAGGGGTACGTTATTGTTCAAAAACCGCAGGCGATGCTCAGGCTGATTTGGCACACTTGTAGGTTAAGCGCCGTCTCAGAGGGGCAGATTACAAAGATCACCGTCCTTAAATACCGGCCGCTGAGTTCTCGCTATCTCGACCCAACTTATCCATCAAATATGCCCTTTTACCTTTATGGTACTGCACAAGAGATGCACATCGATCATATTCTCCTTAGGGTTCCAAATGCTCAACTGTCTGGAGGCGAAGTGACCGTTGAACTCCTGGAAGGAGACAGATCCGTGTTTGTTTCTGGGCTAACAGGCGGTCTCATCGCGGTCGCGGACGCTATTCCGGAACTCCTAATGCAGCCACTCAGCACAAGCAGTCTCAAGTCCTTCTTCCATCCCGGAGCAAAACTCACCATCTCTATTTACCCCGATCGGAACGCTGCACAGTCCCAAGGACCTGGCCTTTTAGATCAACTTGGAGAGCCTATCGCACGTGGAATAATCACCCTTGGTGATAATACCTTCGCTGACGCACACATGATCAATGCCGACGCCCCCACCGTCATGCCACAAGCGCAGAAGAGGGACCTCACAACCTCTGAAACTACACCGTCCCCGCAGGACCACCCACTGTTCCGTGGCTACGTGACAGGAGGGCCCAGAGAACAGCTTTCGTCCCCCGAAAAGGCGAAAACTTGGCGCAATATATGGAATGAAGCACTCGCAGGTCAGTCATCGAACACCGACTCAAGCACACGTTCGCCCGTTTCAACGCCATCGGACACGGAGAAGGGTGATTACTTGCAGTCTCGCACAGTTTGGTCTCCCACAATTTCCCACTTTCCAGGGCTAGTCCACCTTCCGACTACTCACCTTACTTCCAGTAATCCGTAGTGCTCTCCGAGTGACGATCTTTTCTAGTATACTGTCTGAAATGTTATTGATTAATACTCTCCGTCTCTTTACAACATCGTACAACCATTACTCTGACTATTACTATGCAAAATTTCTGTACAATTCTCTGCATCCCCTTAAATCGTATAAACTAATAAACTATATATCCCCGTTATTTTTCTTGTTTTTTCTGATCTCCTTGAAAGTGCGAAGACTACTTCTGTAAATTTCAGTGGTGTTTTGTCACAGTAGGCTTCAGCTAGAGAAGTGGGCGAGCCGGGGCCTTTTGAGTATGAGTGCCCCGAGTGTCCGACAATGGGGACACTCGAAGGATCAGTGATGCTAAGGAGGGTGCCAGCAGGATTAGAGGGGCTCGATGAGACTATAAAGCGAACACCGTTTATGTCGCGGGTACTAGATGTGTCACTGGGGGCTTCGTGGGTTGGATGGGAGACACAGAAAATGATGCCAGAGGTGAAACCAAGTCAATTACAAATGCCACGGCAAGGGCTGGGTCGGAAACATCAGGGGAACAGCTCACTGCACTGCATCATGGGCGCGAGGCGATACCACTGTGACACGGGCCTTCTCGCAGATGGCGAGGGGAAGGTAGCTCGTGAACGCGACACACTGGTTACATACACGTGGGCGGGGGCAAGGATGCGACTGTTACAGAAAGGCCTGGGGGTATGCTGGCCGGGTGTTCGCAAGTTGGGGACTCGGCAGTTTCTTTCACCGTTTTTGAGGCGGCGGCAGGGATACTGCTGGGACGCCGTGTGCAGCTGGTGCTTGAGGGCGCCTCTGCGCTAATTTAAAACTCCTGCGCTTTGCACCACTTGGATTTGACTCACTCCAAGTGGTGCACGAATGTGCATAAACCGTGGGGTGACTTTACAGACCAAAGGCATTGCGAATGCCTCGGATGCGCTAGGAACCTCGACGCGCACGCGCAACCTCTGCTCGGATCACGCGTGGGGCAAGGGCGTTTCAAGCTACGAAATTGTAATATTTGCAAGGCTCCGGATTTTGTAATTGCTGCTTTGCGCATTGAGGGTGTTCTCTGGCGTCACTTCCTTGTACACTTGGTCGTTCCGCCTCGGAGATGCCACACATCGTCAGTAAGTATTCCTGAGTTTAGTAGGATAGGTTCCGCTGCCTTTCTGAGGTCGCCAACAACCGTTGTGACAGGTCGCGTACGTAGCGTGCGACACGCCTGCTGAGCGCTGAGCTTTACTGCAGAACTCATCGAGTTTCATCGCTCGTTTGAATGGTGACATCGCTCCCTTCGCCGAGGACGTCGCGTCCTTCGCACTGGACTTCAAGGTTCCGGTCTCCCTGCCAAACCTTCCAAGGCAAGGGGCCAGCGGAGCAGTTGGCGGTGAGGTAGGGCCAAGAGTAGGGCGGCAGGCTACTACTCGTTCTGGCACTCCGTTACCACAACTTTCAACGCATTGTTTACGTGGTTATTTTATCTTTTTTGATTTCTGCATTGTGGAGTAAAAAAACATAAAATAACAAAGAAATCGGAGTTTTAAGTTAAGTATCGTGAAATCCGTGAGAAAAATCGAAGGTTTTAATGAATTCCCACATTAAGTTGCGGTCTAGGACCAAATTGTTTGCGACGGTCTCGTCCAAGGTCAGGTCCTATTCATGCTGTAATGGGCCAAGGTGACTAACGACGATATTTCTAGAGCCGAACCTTGCCAACATTGATCTGGACCGGTTTTGGTCCCGGTTTAATCCGAAGCAATTCGAAGAATAGACTCGAAAAACACGAATTAAGAGTGGTCCTTTCGTGATGCACAATTTGGTGGCCGAAGACCAGCATCGCCCTTCCATCCAACAGCCCCCTCAGGATCATGTTGCCATCGTCGGTATGGCGGTGAACATGCCAGGGGCATCTAGCACATCTAAGCTATGGGAAGTCTTGGAGAAGGGACTAAATATGATGTCGGAGGTAAAAATGTCGTCACTTCACCATCGCAGATCTGCGAATAACACAGATTTTTCACGTTGTTATAGGTACCTGTGAACCGTTTTCGTGTTGGCGACTATACAACGAACCGACATGGTCGCTCTATGAAGGCACACAGCGGCAATTTCGTGTGCGATGTGGACAAATTTGATCATGAATTCTTCAATGTTTCGCCGCGAGAGGCGCAAAGCATGGACCCACAAATCAGAATTCTCCTCCATGCAGCTTATGAGGCCTTAGAGGACTCCGGGTACGTTCCAAATGCGTCTCGGTCCTTCAATCCAGAAACCTTTGGGTGCTACGTGGGCGCATCTACGAGTGACTATGTGCAAAACCTACGTAACAACATTGATGTCTATTACAGCACCGGTAATTGACCTCACCGTTATGGTACTCAGATTCTCAACTAATCGACATACATCATCCATAGGGACTTTACGCGCCTTCCTAAGCGGACGAATTTCCTACGCTATGGGCTTTGGTGGCCCATCTGTGGTTGTGGACACGGCTTGCTCATCATCTTTGGTGGCTATACATCAGGCGTGTCGCGCTCTTTTAAATGGTGATTGCAATGCCGCCTTGGCCGGCGGGGTCAATGTGATTACCAGCCCCGATGTGAGTACACGATAAGTTGCCTAACGCGCCATAGACCTGAGGGTGTTTTTCAGATGTTCATAGGTCTAGACCGTGCTCATTTTTTAAGCCCAACCGGCCAGTGCAAGGCCTTTGATGCGTCCGCCGATGGGTATTGCAGAGGTGAGGGCTGCGGGTTGTTTGTGTTGAAACGCCTCTCCGATGCACAGGCTGAAAATGACCGCATCCTCGGCGTCATTCGTGGGGTGGAAGTGAACCAAAGTGGGACGGCACGTTCGATCACACAACCACATATCCCCAGTCAAGTTAGGTTGTTCCAACAACTCTTCGAGAGAAGCGGCGTCGACCCACGGCGTGTAAGCGTCGTGGAGGCCCACGGCACTGGCACACAAGCTGGCGACGTGAATGAAATAGAAAGTGTGCGACGCGTATTTGCCGCCTGTCGCACAACGGAAGATCCTGTCCGCATTACATCAATCAAGGCGAACATTGGCCACCTGGAAGCTGCTTCTGGGGCTGCTGGTCTCGCTAAACTTCTTCTTATGCTGCAGCACGGCACGGTCCCTCGCCTCATTTCCCTGATCAACCTGAATCCAAGGATCACAGAATCTACTTACGACCATATCTCTATCGACTCTGCTTGTCAGCCGTGGGACCCAGTCGAGGAGGGTTCACCACGTATGGCGCTCCTCAATAATTTTGGTGCCTCTGGCTCGAACTGTGCTCTCCTTTTGGAGGAATTCGTTTCTCCTGACCTTTCAAAGAAGGTATTCGAACCCTCCACCGTCTCATACGTTTTCGGATTATCCGCGAAAACGGAAATAGCCCTTTCCAAAATGCGCTCGCGATTAGTCGATTGGCTTAATGGCCCAGATTCTAGAAATACTCCCCTCAGCGACATTTCTTATGCCTTGACTGCTCGCCGCCAGATTTATGAATTCCGCACCTCACTCACAGCTTACACGAGACAGGAACTTGTTAAAGGCTTGCTTTCTAGCATATCCTATGCTCGAGTAGCCAAGGAAGATGGAAATGCTGCCTTCGTGTTCTCCGGTCAGGGTGGGCAATATTTCGGTATGGGGTGCTCACTTTACGAATCGGTACCCCTATTTCGGGGTATCATTGATCAATGCCACGCTATCTTGGTGTCTTCGGGATTTGCCGGTGTCATTCAAATAATCGCTCCAGATCAACGCTGTGACAAATTATCAGAAATAGATATGTTGGAAGTATATCAAACTGCAACTTTCTCTCTGGAATATGGACTTTCCCAGTTGTGGATATACTGGGGCGTCACCCCGACCGTAGTTGTTGGTCATAGGTAACTACTACCACCGATCAGCGCGTTCTAATCCTGATTTTGTCGAACATAGTCTCGGTGAATACGTTGCGCAGACTGTTGCTGGGGTGCTGACGTTGCGGGATGCGCTGGTCTTAGTAGCGAGTCGGGCTCATCTTATGGTCCAAAAATGTCTTCCGGGATCCACTGGGATGATGGCAGTCAATCTCGACGCCAAGGCTATTGGGAGAGTCCTGGCGTCGTCGTCGGACTTCTCTGCTATCAGTATCGCTTGCCACAATTCACCTGATGATCACGTTGTATCGGGACCCGTTGATTCACTCCAGGCTTTGAAATCCTACCTAGATCTGACCATACATTGCAAGAATGTTTTTCTCGCAGTAAAATTCGGTTATCATAGCAGTGCAATGCGACCAATTCAGGAAGGACTTACCTCGTTGGCGCGGCGCATTACGATTTCTCCCCCAGCAATCCCCATCATATCCAACGTCTTTGGAGAAGTTGTACTTCCTGGGGACGCCTCTGTGTTCAACCCGCAATACTACGCTCGCCACTGTACAGAACCCGTCTTATTCGATAGCGGAATCAGAGCGTCCGTTTCTAGTCCGTTTCTGCCCGCTGTAGACGCGTGGATTGAGATGGGCCCTCACGCTACGGTCCTGCCCTCACTAAGGCGACATCCCGCCATTCAGCAGGACGTTCTGCTTCTAACCTCGATGCGAAAGCAGGACCACGATTGGACCACCTTATCTAGCGCCTTGGCCCACCTATTTATCTCCCCATTCGAAGTCAATTGGCGAAAGGTATTTTCCCACCTGCCTTACTTGTCGAACATCTCTCTCCCAACTTATCCTTGGTCTAAAGAAGTTTTTGGGTCGGTTATGAAGAAGGGACACCAATGGAATACAAGACTACCACCTTCCAGGGACAAAAAATGGAGGGCGTTGAACTTCCTCAGGCTGTCTCTCACGCATGGTTAGGATCTTCGCTTTCGAGAAACGGCAATTCGTATATGTATGAGACTCCAATGTCGCATCTCTCCAAGGTGATGTGCGGCCATCGTATCAGAGGGCGACCCTTGTGCCCGGCGTCTGCCTACCAAGAGCTCGCGCTGGCGGGGATCGAAGCTTCCATCTCGTCTCTTCATGGCAACCTCGATGGTCACTCTGTCATCATGCGTGACATCGATTTCTCATGGCCGCTGATTTATACTGAGGATGCCTACCATCCGATCGAGACCACTGTTATCCTCGATACCGAGGATGTAGGATCGTGGAAGGTGGCTTCGGCAACTCATAAAGATATGGTACACGCACACGGCAGTTTCCGGGTTCAGCCATCCTCCAGCACCTTTCTAAAATTTACCACTGTCTACCCTGTTATCTCCCATAGGGTCACCTCTATTATTTCAAGAAGCGAAAACAAGATATTTACCACAAGCAGCATTTACGAAGTCTTCTTTCCCTGCATCGTAACATATGGCAAAGACTACCATGTCATTCAGACGTTGACAATAAGCACAGACAACACAGAGGGTTATGCCACTATTCAGCTCCCAGACACCCTCAGCTTCCAGCGCGACCGTTTTGTCTTTCACCCTGTACTAATGGATGCAATTCTTCAGGTCGCCGGTTTTATTGGCAATATGCGTGGGACCGTTGGAAATGCGTTCATTTGCAACAAAGTGGCCCTTGCAGAAGTGATTCCCCACCTCGTTGATAATGCTAGTGCTCCCTACGGCGTCTACGTTACTTGTGCCTGGCTTCCTGGAGGCGATATGCTGGCAGACGCATATATGCTCCAGCTGGGTCAGACTAACCGGATCGTCACGCATATCAAAGGCGCATTCTTTCGAAAAGTGCCGCTGGCCACTCTGGAACACGGACTTGCATTGGCAGCAACGCCAGTTCTTCCTAGTACTACACATGTGCTATCCGTAAACCAATCGTCTTGGTCTAGTCCGGACTCTTTTCCACCACCTGAGATGCACCAGGCTCCATGCGATGGCCTCCAGAGACTTGAAATAGATCCTACTTCCCCATGCCATGGAACCATAGCAGAATCCACAGTGCCAAAACACTGCCCCATGGATTCGGAAGTAAGTCTCTCTAGCAATGCTCTTGCGCCGGGGCTCCCAACTGTGGGAGACAACGCCTGCCAGTCCGACGTGAAAGCACTTTTGGCTGACGTCCTCGGTCTCGAGCTGAGCAAACTACCAGAAGACACTAACCTGGATTCCCTTGGTCTTGACTCGTTGGCGTCTATCGAGGCCCATTATGCTTTGCAGTCTCACTTTGGCGTAGTGTTGCCGGGTAATCTCTTCGCTACTCATACTAGTGCGAGGGCTGTGCAAACATTTATCACTGCGTACTCCAAATCTCTCGACCAGAATGAGTGCTCTGGCTCTATGTGCATGGTGCATCGGGTTGTGGATTGTCCAGATCATGCTCACTTCCTCGGATCAATCCCGATTTCTGTACAGAAAGCCGAACGACCTGGAACAACACCTCTCATCCTCATTCACGACGGAAGTGGTCTCGTCGAATACATACACAATCTCTCTTCGCTCGGTCGTGACCTGTGGGGTATTTACAATCCGAATTTCTTAAGTAGCCAACCCTGGGAGTCAGTGGTATCGATGGCTACCGAATACGCCAAATACACAAGAGAAGCGGTTGGCTTGGGACCTGTCCTTCTTGGCGGTTGGGACCAGATTCCTTCTCAGAGACACATCGCTAATGTATTGTATGTCATAGGGTGGTCCTTCGGAGGCATAATTGCCTTCGAGGTTGCACGGCAGTTGCTGAGTTCCGGCGTCGTGGTTAAAGGCGTTGTGCTCATCGACTCACCCAGCCCACTTAACCACGTCCCGCTTTCTGATGAATTGATCGATTCTATAGTAAATACTGGTGACCCCAAGTCGGCTTCCTCGAACCGTATGAGCTTTCTGGTCAAGCGGCAATTCCAGATGAATTCCCAGATTCTTATCAACTACGATCCAGCCATGGGAAGCGGCCCCAACCCGCAGCTGGTGCAACTTCATTCCCGTGAAGGTTATTCTCCCGGTGGTGGTCCAGAGATTCCTGAGTGGCTCTCACGTCGCGAAGAACGCCTTCCCGCGATAACGGGTTGGGAAAAGATAGTTGGCGCACCAGTGAAATGTATTGACATTGAAGGCAATCATTTCCAGCCATTTCAAAGCTCCTACGTGCGTGCCCGCCCAATCTTTCTTCCCACGTGTGCTGAAATGAAAACGTGACAGATTTCAACGACTTCTGCTGCCATTGCTGAGGCTTGCTCTCTCTTGACGGTGATACGGAACACTGAGCTGTCTCTGGATGGAGTCTATTCCGCGAGAGGCGAATGTGGACGTGCTTGTATGCTCAGAGCCTCGCAATACTCTTGCAATGCACCTAAGGTGCCGCTTCAGTCTCTATTTCTGATCATCGATTCGGAACTTCTTTTATTTTTCGTTTTATCTCCACGAGCAGTCATGTCTGGCCCATTCATGCTCGACATGTTCGGGTAGCTAGTTATCGGAAATAAAAGTGGCGCAGTAAATGCCTCAAGCCTCCGCGCCAAGGTGTGCTAATGTATCATTCGTTTGCTCGCAAGTTGGAATCCACCCTAAGCCTAAGTTAGCACTGGCACGAGCCCATAATCACACCACCTTTTCTCCTAGAGAAACGATTAATTTGGTGCAGGTGGTGCAGGTATTTTGGGACACGACTCTGTAATGCCCTTTTCGATAAGGCGACCACGAGTTACCAACAATGGTGTGAACGAAACGGCTCTGAGGAACTTACACCGCCGCCCAGCGTACGCATTCGGACCATTCTTGGTCCTATATGAACCAATTTCGCAACGACAATACCTACCCACGAGAGGAAAGGGTTCCACTTCTTCAAATTCCGACGGAATTGGCCAGCATAGTAAACACCTCATTTAAGGCAACCTAACGGACCCCCAAGAGTATCACACCTTACACAGGCCTTACGCTTGATCAGGTGGCTGTCCCTATCGCATACTATGCCATGCCTACTATTTCGTTTCCTTTGTCAAGTTTCATAGTGCTCAGAGATAAAATAAAGCTTGTCTGTGCTTGTAAGTATCCAGGCAATGTCCTCACATGAGAGGCGGACACGCCAGACATCTAATCCGTTTCTTTGGAGGGTTGGTGTCAAGCTACGAATGCCCCCAAAAGGTCTTAGTTTCAACAGTAGTCATAAGTTGTCATTAGTTCAAGTTCTCGTTACCGTCATCAACTCGTACAAACGACACATACTTTGATCAATCTCCGCAGCCGCGCGCTGGGGATGTGGGCGGAAGGGTCCCTGACAACAACAGCAGTAAGACTTTACATTTGAGCGACGACTGTAAGCTTCTTCTTTCAAGTTACCTCACGACCATCTGTCATGCATGTCTGCAAGGCCCGGTGCGCCGAGCGAAGCGAGTTAAGCCTGAGACACTTACTATGGTTATATACACCTATCAAGCTATCGAGTAGGAAGTGGTACCGATGTGTTGAGCAGTGATTAAAGGCAGCCCAAGTAGCAGACCGTTTTGGCGGGGATATAAGCCCGTCATGCATTAGCCTGCGTGATTGTGATGGCTGTCGGAGTCGGAAGGGCTTCTGCCTTTTGCGGGAGTAAGGGGAACCTGCTGGAGAGGACAGTGCCGCAGCGGATCAATGTAACACAAAAGACAATTGAAGTGGCTAGTCGATCTACACTGTAGACCCAGCAGGGCAAACGGAGACCTTTACTTTGGGTATTTGAGCTGGCCGCAATTGTAGACATTCCGGTCGTTGATGGTGGCGTTTTGATCGAGTCACGGTTTCCTTTGACATGTAGTCCCGCAGCGTATGTACATGCACTCTGTGGCTCCTTTTTCATGGCCAAACCCTCGGTATAGGAAAAGAATGGATGGCATCACTAATTTCCGGTTTCAAGAGTCGATTAAGATAGGTTGGCTAGGAGCCTCTCGGAGCTCAACTATGCCAGGTCGCAAGCTTGG
This sequence comes from Lactarius quietus, assembly GCA_015025155.1. Taxonomy (NCBI): domain Eukaryota; kingdom Fungi; phylum Basidiomycota; class Agaricomycetes; order Russulales; family Russulaceae; genus Lactarius; species Lactarius quietus. The sequence continues at coordinate 186,990 of WITN01000019.1, read as the reverse complement.
TTTCACGGAAATCGGAGATTACCTGTGTTTGGAGCTCTAATTCCATTCGAGTGATTCCTGAGCCCGAGCTAGAATTCCACCCCAACTGAAAGATATGGGATTGATGATTGTTGTACTACTTTCCATGAGATCACGACCTACTAGGGACGGCCTTGTCATCAACGTAAACGAGGTCAACTAAGTTCATACATTTTACTTGGCAAAGCATTTGCTTCCTGAGGTGGATCCGGAACAGCAATCCGGAACAGAGACGATCCGGCTGTATCAATGTGTCATGAAATTAATTTTTTCGGGGGTGATTAATGTGTTTCGCGAGAGAACACGTTTCATTCATTGCTTTCCTGGAAAGCCTGAACCCTCTAGATGTAGACACGTTTTTGAAGCAGGTATATAAAGCAGGTCGTGATAAGTTAGTGCAAACGTGAACGAGATTCATCAAGATTCGTTCATGTTCCTGGATTTCACTTGAGTTTACGTACGTAAATTTACTTGATCAGCACTCGTTAGAGTGCTGAACGATCCTCGATCTGGAAACTTCTGGGACTTGGCTGAATTTTACTTGTCGCACCTTCGAGCTCACGCTCACGTTGAATCTAGGCCATTCAAGTAAAATCCAGAACATTGTAATATACTTCCTGGTGGCTATTCACAGGGCACCGTAATAAAACAAAGTGGAAGTCATCACCGCTGCCTTTGTCGTTGTTGCGCGGTTACCTTCGTCGTCGTCGGCGGTGGTTGTCCGAGTCGCAGCCGCGGCCGTCATCGTCGTATCGCCATAGCGGTGGTCGCTTGTGGCTTGCGGGAGTACTCACGCGAACGCATAGTTGTTGTGGGTGCGCGATGCTACCATTGGCCACCCAGGATCCAGGACGACTGGCGGCCGTGGTAGCTGACGGGTTGATATGGAGAGGTAACAGGTGATGTGCAGATCAAGGCTGCCGTATGAGCCCGCATCAATGTAAGAACGTTGAAATGTACTAATACTGCGCATGCTAGTCCATAAAAGGGAAGTGACTCCAGTCAGTGCAGGGTGAAAGAGCGGCGGGTTTGAGTGAGCGCGTACATACGAGCGGTAACGTCATGGAACTATCTGGCACAGTAGCGAGTGCGGTTGCGTGGGCTTGCGGCCAATGTGAGTGCATTGCGAAGTCACCATGACTAAAACTCCCCGCTTTGTGGGGCTCACACATTGGGGTCTGTGGTGTGCTGAGTTGCCTCGCGTCATTATGAGGGAAAGAAACGATGTGCGGTGGCCGCAGTGGTAGGTGAAAGCGGGGAGCAGGGATAGAGAGGGGAAGAGATGTGGGGATTGAGGCCTATGAGGAGGGAGGAAGCAAGGGTAGTGAGCGAGCAAAAAAGAAGCTTGAGTGACCCAAGTCAGAATCTCGATTGGAGAGCAGCAGGCCACGATCTAGGGGAACCACGCTGTAATGATGTCCATTCTATCGGCTCAGCACCCTGGATGAGGTCAAACGGGTGACAGAAGGCACCAGCAAATGGCATCAGACGATCGATGCCGCGCAATTTCTTGCCAGGGACCGCAAACGGAAGCTTTGAGAGTATTCCATGCCCGCGGCTTCCCCGGGTGAAATTGAACGTCCATTTTGCTATTTTATTCGAGTCGGCACCCTCTATCCACCACGTCTCTTATTCCCTTCGAACTTTGACGATGGAAGTCCCTGAAACTAAGTTAGATGCGGATAACAAGGAGTACCAACTTTCTACGAGCCCCTACGCTGATGGAGGCTTGAGCGGTGCGACAATGTTCTATCAAGCGGACCTGGACAAGGTCCAAAGAAAATTAAGTGGTGTCCACGCCCAGATGTACGTCCGTTTTCCATGTTCTGTACTCACCTCTTACGGATCCCTCGCAACTAGGTTTGCCGTAAGTGCTTGCATGTCTCTACCTAGAGACACCAGAGTTAAATGCGCTCCAGATTGCTGGTGTTATCGGAACAGGACTTTTCTTGGGATTAGGCCAACTCCTCGCGACGACAGGGCCCCTGGGTGTTCTCCTGGTCTTCTTACTCGTGGGAAGCGTGGCCTATGCGTTCGTTATCTTCGCTATCTTCGCTTGTGTCCTAATGGTCAGTCGCCGCGCTCTGTAGTTCAATAGTATCGGTTACGGAAATGGCCGTGTTGGCTCCAATCTCAGGATCCTTTTCCCATTATGGTAGGTCCACATCTGTCTCGTCTGGTGTTCGGCTAAGTCCGCTTGTGTTAGCCGCTCGTTGGGTAGATCCCGCATTGGGTTTCGCCGTAAGTTTTTTGCCAAGTCGCTACTAGTTGTATTGACTGACACTGGCGGTGTCCAGGTCGGATGGGTAGGTTGCTTTCGTGTTTCTCTGATACTAGGCTTGCTAATTCTGGCCCTTTGACATTAAGAACTATTTTTATGTGCGTTTACCTCGATCTTCTTCCTGACCCTCTTTTTTGAGCCATGACAGACATGTGCCATTACCCTTCCCGCAGAAATCACTGCGGCAGCCGTATTAATAGGCTTTTGGGACCACAATGTACGCCTTCTCTTTGTACTCTTTGTTCCACCTAACCTGCGCTTGCAGCCCAACCACGTAGGTATTTATGTCGCAGTTCTGATCGTTGCTGTGTATTCTGTCAATCTTTTTGGGGCAAGGTATGGTCTGGTTGTTGTGATTCAAGACTTATGATTCGACTCCTTCGCGAATTAGGTGTTTCGGACATAGTGAGTATTTCTGAGACACTTTCGTTCGCATCGGTGATCAAGATCGAATCTAGCTGAAGTCGTTTTTGCTACTTTGAAACGTAAGTTTTTAGTCTCATTCTATTCGTGTGTCTAATATTTCTCAGTCATGCTCGTGGTTGGCTTGGTGTGTACCATCTTATAATTTTTCATGGAATCTGACGAGCCGCCGTCGTATCAAAGATCATCGGTGGTCTTGTCGTCAGTTTGGGTGGGGGTCCTGAGCATACACGGTATGTCTTGACTTTGTGCCCATAATATTTCCCTCACCGAGCTGACTATCGTCAATAGTCATGGATTCGAGGTGAGGCGAATGTTGTTACCCATTTCCCCCTGCGTTGGCTTACCCTTACAGTACTGGAAAAATCCAGGTCCCCTGGTTTCTTGTGGGTTGCGTTTAACTATTCCGTCATCATTGTCCGCCAACACATCGCCTTATAGCTCTCGAACCTGGAGCCCTTGGCCGTTTCTTAAGCCTCCTTCTTGGAATAATTTATGCTGCCTTCTCCATGTGCGGAATGGAAATCATCACGCTGTCAGTTTTTTTAAGTATCTGGCCATTTTCGGCCTCTCGTGTTTGACCAATCCATCGCCAGCGCCGCTGCCGAAACACGTAATCCGCGAAAGAATTTGGTTACTGCGATGCGCACTGTCTTCTTCCGAATTTTCATCAGCTATGTGAGTTTTATATTTCTCGTGTTTCCCGTATATTGAAACAGGAGTAGGTCCTTACGGGCCTTGTTGTTGGGATGCTTATCCCGTCCAACGACCCGGATCTTTTCAAGTCAGTTCTATCGCGTTTTGAGCTTACATTTCTCTTAGTACGATCTTGCAGAAAGTCGGGAAATGCGGGTCAATCACCTTTCGTGCTTGTTTTCAACCAGGCGGGCATTAAAGGTTAATTCTCTCCGTCTTGCTGTGCGACACTCTGCTTGATCATTATATCCAACTCAGTGCTCCCTCACATCGTGAATGCTATGGTTGTGACTAGTGCCTTCTCATGTGCAAACGGCATGCTATTCTCGGCGTCGAGATTGCTCTTCGCACTCGGCGTGCAAGGCCAAGCCCCAAAAGTCGTCACAAAAGTGACGCGTGGTGGCGTCCCTTACGTCGCGATTCTCACTGGCGTACGCTCAACACCCATCTGCCTGAGGGGACATCTGACAGTTCATGACCCTTTGTTAGGGCGTCTTCTCTTTCCTCGCCTTTCTCAATGTCAATAATAGTTCGGGTAAAGTGTTCAAGTATGTGATCAGTCTGAAAGAAGCAGCAGCAGACACTGACCTAACCTTAACCTCAGCTGGTTCATCAATCTTAGTAAGTTACTTCTGTAGTTCACGATTAACTACGTGGACTGAACGCTATCAGGTGCGGTTGGCAGCCTCCTCAAGTACGGGCTTTGTTTATTCTCGCATCTTGGACCCTACTTACAGCCCTTTTGTTGTAGTTGGCTGATGATCGGCGTCACCTATCTTCGGTTTTGTAAGCACAGCTCCAATTGTTCTCGTTCTGTCTTGACACCGTTCCTAGATTATGGGTTGAAAGCCCAGGGCGTTGGGCGGGATGGCGTCTATGGCGTCTACCGGTCTATATTCCAACCTATGCTGGGATGTATGTGTTTTCTGGTGCGTGCCATCCGTCGTGTTTCTTTACTGGAGGTCATGCTCTTTGTAGGTCGGTCATCTTCACCCTCGTCAGTGGAATATCGGTATTCTGGAGCTTCAATGGACCCGACTTTGTCGCGGCGTGTATGTAACCGATTAACCTGATTTCACATTCTGCAAGCATCTGATTCCTCTTTAAGATATAAATTTGCCAATCTTTGCTCTATTATATGTCGGTTGGAAGTTGATTAAGAAAACAAAGATTGTGCGTTTTTGTTTAGTGGTCATGTCTAGTTATTGACCCTGAATACTTCTAAACAAAGTACCCATTATCGCAACTCGATTTTGTCACAGTGAGTTGATTCGTATTCCTAGCGATGCCACGTCGTCAGGAACTGAAGTCGCAATTTAGGGCATCCCATCATTGGAAGAGACAGAAGAGAAAGAGGTCCTCGAGCGACCCACGCGGATGCAAAAAATTCGACAGTTATTGTGACCTATACGTTCTGAGTGCCAAAGGCACCCTAGTGATGAATTGACTCATCCGCTTTCTTGCATTACTTAAGAGATGCTCGACCGTCTTGAGCCGTTTTATTTGGATGTCTATGTGTCTTCATGTTCACTGCTTCATGTTCCATTGTCATTGTTTCAGTACATACACATTACTTGCGGACAGGCCCCAGGGTTGCTTCTTAACCCACAATGTAGAGAAAGCCTTGAGATCTGAGAAATGAGATACGTTGCAAGGAAGGCATAGAACTACGGCATAGGAGAAGCTGCCGGGTCTAAGTAGATTCGTCTTAGCCATCGCCTTCTCCGCGTCATCGAACCCTGAGTCTTCCAATCAGCCAATGGCGAAGCATGAGGCTCGAGCCACACGTCATTGGTATAAACCCATCCCGCTGTGATATAGGAACAGAGTAAGCACGGTTGTAGCACCGAATGAGATTGGGCAATGCTCACAGTCATCCGCACCAACTTGGCTCCATTCGGCCTCGATGTCGGCTCTCCAGTCTTCCGTCTCAACGAATAGCCAGCCAGGCTCCAGCAGGAACGTGAGATTGCTGCTGTTACTGTGTGAGTAGGTCAGATCTCGAGGAAGGCTTCGACAAACCTGACATCGCCACCTCCATCCGCGGTGACGCCACTCCAGCCGTCTCGCCGACGTGTCCATGCTACACGCTCGCCTGTTTTAAGATTGGATTTGCTCCACCCAGTCCCTTCGCCCGGGACCCAGCGCTCGTTTTCGAAAAGTTCGACTTCGCGCAGCACGCTCTGCCAGTGACGGTCCTTGAGTCCGTCGTTGTCAATTAAGCGTACAAGGCGGGCACGGCAGTGACGGAGCGGTAAGGTGGAAAACACGTGCGAGAACGTGCGCTGTACAAAGGGGTTGGTGACGGCGAACGGGACAAGACCGCCGATGAGAAACAATGGGCGAAGAGGAACCAACGACAGAATTGGAAGTGCGAGGAGCGTGCTTAAGAATGTGATGCTGAAGATATGCGGTGTGTAGGGGGAGGCAAAAGTGAGGTGGAAGAGATAAGGAAATGCGGCTTCATGGAGATCGGCACTGGATGCTGCTCAGTTAATTTATCGGAGACTGAGACCGGAAACGCGATCACGTACACTACACCCATAAGATTCTGGACGCCCTGGATGTTTGCGAGCCATTCTGCGCTGCCTTCACGGACGTGAGAACGTGGTGGAGGCTGGATCTGTTCTATTTTGAAAGATCCAGTTCCCGGGCTCCCGTGTTGAGGATGTGACGCGATAATTATCGCAAGAATGATGGTGTTGGGGAGTAAAAGGATCAATCGTGGGTAATAGCCTGCGTGGTGTGTTACGCTCGTTATGCAGTGCAATGTAGATAGAACTGACAGAGAAAACTGTATATGGCCATCCATAGCACGGTGACCTTCCAGCCTTTTCGCCAGGTGACGATCTCCTCGATTCTATCTTGCAGCCAAAACACTGGGCCTATCCTGCTGATAAACCTGCGAAAATTGACTGTGGTAATGGGAACTGAGAGGGGATCCTTGGTGGACATAAGTTGAGAGACATTTCGCGGGTTTTCAGTAGAGTGGTTTGTTGGTATTGAAGCGAGCAGCAGGTTGGGGATGTTTGCGAAGACGGTGCGAGTCGCGGCATAAACCTGTGAGGTTGACGGAGAGGCCTGGTCGTCTGTGGCTTCAGCGTCGGACGTGGGTGGGAACGAGGTTTGGACTTTGATATCTGAGCGGTGCTTCACATCAGAGGGCAGGAGAGTTGCACAGGCGGGAATGTCGACGTATTCGAGGGTCGCCATCGGGGTTGCGGTTCAATGTGCGCTCAACGACTTGCTCTCCACCACCACCGCCAACATGTCCTCAGAGTTGGCCGCCCTCGACTCGTCTTCTCCCCTCGTCGACCCGCTCAACGCACTCCTCGACCGTCTCGGCCTTCCTTTCGCACTCGACACCCCGCTCGACCTCACCCCATCTTTACTTCTCGCAATACTTGAATCCCTCCTTCAGTCTCGTCTCCCCATATCTACCTCCATCCCGAATCACGCAGCGATATAGCCAAGGTTCAAGCCATGAAAATATTCCTTGGTGTACTTGAGACAGATGTTCTCAATGAGGACGTCGGCCTTAGTGACATTGATCCTCGGCGTCTGGCTGCAGGTGAATGGGAAGAGGTCGTTTTCATAGCTGAACTACTTTGCTGGCTCGGAAAGCAGATGGGTCTACTCCCCACAAAAAACGCCTCTTCTTCAAGACCTCCTAGACCGCTGTCAACTGCCGATGAAAACATAGGATCCATTCTCGAGACATCCTATATGGCTCCCCCCTCGGCACGATCCACCACCACGAACAGCATAGCCAGTGGCTTCTCATTCAACAAGGAATATGAGGAATCCGATACCACGGTGCAATCAACGAATAGTGAAGTAACAGAAGCACCGAGACCGAGAAGTGAACGTTTGTTACCCGACCCGGACAACAGACACCAGCATAAGCCTCAGCCCCAGTGCATTCATGAAATAGAAGACCCGTCCTTCCTCGCTCAAGAGGACGAAGACCTCTCGTATGCCGAGGCTAGGTTTTTTGGTCGTGATAATGACGAGACGTCAGATACTGTCGATGCATTCTGCGATTGCTCCCAGGTCGAAGGCGCTTCCACGCAATCCTATTCGAAAGACCCCCCAACGAGCTCTGTTCGCTACGACGGCTTCATTCAAGAAGTGGATACTGACATGGAACTACGTGCATTCGAAGCTCGCAAAGCGATTAAAAAGAGGCTTCAGGAGCAGTCCGAAAAGGTGAGAAGAGCATGCGGGAATTTTCACTGCAAGTCCAACCGAGAATTGATCAGACCTCTTTTAGCTCGAGACACCACGCGTGCCACAATATCCAGCAGGGAAGCACCGAATCACTCGACACACATCTCCTAGCCAGCACGCGCTTGCATTACTCGATGAGCGCGCGAACTTGCTGTCCAGACTCGCCAGCTTGGATCTTTACGCTCAATAATACACCCACTTTTGTAGGTTGGCAAGCTCTATCCGATAAATGAATATTAGAGTTTAGCGTCACGGTAGGACAGAGACACAAGATGCAAGATGGGTCAAACACGTGTCTGAAAGTGTTGTCTCCCACACCTTGGGTTTATTGTCATCTAGTGGTCTTGTCTGGTTGAAGCCTTCAAATTGGATAGTCAAACGTCGGCGCCCATCGATCATCTGGCGCCCATCCCTGGTCAATTGTTTAACCAAGTCGACCCTATTCGTGTCAGTGTGCCATACGCACTGGTGGCGGGCTGTGGCCCTACCCATACATGGAGATGACCGGTGTTATGGATGGATGGATCGTCAAATACCCATCTCTGCCGGATCCATCCCGTCACGTGGATGAGTCTTGATTGGTTCTTCCTCATGCTAAGACCCGGTCCGCCCACCTCCCGGCTGTATCAAAGGCACGAGCGAGCACAGGTTACAACAGTTCGTTTCTTAACCGTTTTGTTTCGTACCACCACACTCTCCTACGAGGAATGGCACTGGTACTCCCCCCCTCACCCACCTCGCCGCTTGCAACGTCTCCCCAGGTAATCTATCAGTTACTGTTACGCTCTCAGCAACTGCTAAACCTATATCTTCACCGATCTCCCCAGCAATCCAAGATATCTCCTCTTTCTTCACCTACAAACATCACGCGGCGACTTCCACGTACGCGATCTCGAACTCGCATGAGTGCACGCGCATCTCTCGAGAGTATTGTCGAGGAGTCTCAGGGCGATGGTTTGGATACCCATCCTGCTCGGGCGATGCCTCAAACTGCTCCAGGCTCCACCCGCGACTCGGAGCCCACCCATGTATCACGACCATTAAGTTGGAACGGTAAGAACGGAATAATCGTTGGTCGAGGGATGCGCGATGTCTGTGGTATCTGGTGCGTTGGGCTATTCGCTCCCGTGGTCGCTCGCCCACAGGCATGTTGACTCCACTATTCGGCCCAGCTTTGAATCGGCTGTGAAACCTAACAAATCCCGATGCTGCGGGCAACTCTTCTGTTATCAGCATTTGTCAGATGTAAGTCTTCGCAACTTTCTCACTCTCACCGTCTCTTGCCGTAAGCCCGACTAATACATGATGGTAGTGGCTGTCGGCGGCCGGGTCAGATGGGCGCTGTCCTACTTGTCGCGTGCCCTTATCTCTAGATGCCGACACTATCTTCCTTCATCCTCCAGTGAAGAAGCTTCCAGTTGTTAGCTTCCGGCTGGCGCCGCCTCCCTCACACAGACGCTCCCCTACCAGTCCATGGCCTCGTCGGTTTGCACTTATCCCGCGCCGCTCTTCGTCATCTGGCTTGAGTTCGAGCTCGAGCTCAAGCCCTGAGTACGACTCAGATGTCGGATCTGAGTCGACATCAGAGAGCGAAGGTGACAGTGCGCTGAGACACAGTCGCGTACTATCCATCCCCTCGAGATATGAGTCGGTGGCACACCTGATGTCAGACCTCGTGCCTCTGCGCGAGTTTGGTTCACTTCTCAGCCTCGTCGGTTGCGCGCTTGTTATTGGCACTCTACTCTCATGAAGGGTCCCGCGTTGATGCAATAGTGGTGCCGCACCCTACCATTGTGACGAGATTCTTCCGAGACTTCGCCTTCATTCCCTCATCTTGCCTGTCACTTCCATTCTCTCATTCTGTTCCTCCATGCATCTGTGTTCGATCATTTGGTTGCTATATCTTTCAATCATATCCCAATTATACAATAGTTTGTGACCAGAATGTCATGTACTGTATGTATTACATACCTACTCACTGCGACTTGCAGACGATTTTGTACTGGCGTCATCATGGACCTAGATTCCTTAATCCATGTAGACGGATGTGTCATTTTATCTATTCACGGGCCTTGTCCTACAGCTTGCACGCCACAATTTAACGCCAATGGTATCATTTCGTATTCCAATCGGTTTCGTGATGTAGTTGACTGATTCGTCTTCTGTACTTACTTGAAGTTGAAACAGACACAAGTTGGGAAAGGCTGCATACCACGTATCCCACCCTAATTGAAAGAGAATCGACAAGCATCTATTATCGAAGGAGACCTCATCATTGGGCACTAACGAACAACCGCCGCAGATTCTAGGAATCTATCAGGGTCCGAATAGTCACCAAGCGAGGCCGACATCGATCCATCCATTACAGGGGTAACAGCACTAGGAGCTTGTCCTGTTCCAGGCGCCGAACCAGAAACGTGCCGGTTTCCTCCAGCCTTCGCAGCCAGGCGCCTGTGAACCTTAGATCTAGCATGCGCTTCCCACTCACGACCTTCTTCGATCATAACGGGCTTAGATTCGTCCGTCGTACAGACAGGACATATGACCTTTTGACGGGCAGACAATACCGCTGTCGGGCTGAAAGCAGTCAGCACGACTGGCTTGACAGTATCAATCGATGATACTGCGCCTACTCTGTAGCCCTGATCGGAACAGAAAGCAGTGTTTTTGCTGCGGGCGACAGGGAAGGAGGATCAGGTAATGGTTCACACTTGAGGAACGCTTGTTCCGGGATTGGGCTCAGTCCTCGCAAATCGACGAAAACAGGTTCATCCTACCTTCCATCAGACTAATTGCTAAGTCTCGCACCGCCAAAGTCCATTTTTCGGACTCTGTAAGATAAACTCCACGATCAATCACCGGTCCCTTAGTTTCGGGTAAAATGGAGACCTGTGGCGTCCAAAAGATACACCTCAGCACTTTTGCCTTCCTCGGCAGCTTGGGATGCATGTACAGCAGGAAGAAGTTTGTTTCGAATCCAGGAGGTTTGTCGCTTGGCATATTGACGGTTAGCGATCTTCATCTCTTCAACGGCTTCCTGGTACTTCTTCTCAGATGGTGATGGATCAGAAAGGTATTTGTGAAATTCCCGAAAACCTGGCTCATGATCATCAACTGCGATTCATTCACGTTGGTAGATGAGCCATGGGCCAAACCTATCGACTGGTAAATTCCAACGGTAAGGTCTATGGTCGACGAAGCAGGGCTATCTTTGAGTGGCAACACCAGACTTCTTAATTTGCGAACATCGTCTAGGAGATTGTTCTGCGTCATTGAGTAAGGTGGACTCGCCACTTGTTGCTCGTTGACTCACCCGAAGCATGTTATCAGCCCGTATGTCCAATCGACGCTTGAGCTCTGCGGGATCAGCGTACAGCCAAAAGCACAGCGTGTCATATCTGAATGTTTCTGACGTATGAAATGGCCGCGATGCTGGTTTGTGGCACTCACCTAGGCAAGGGGGTGACACTGGATTGTTCCTTAAAAATATCGCTGACTGTCCTGCCACTGTCTCGTATGATCTGTAAATTACGTAGAACCTTTCTGGTATCTCTCCAATGCCACCTAGATGCAACATCGGGGTCTAGAGCGCGCAGGAGATTGTGCAGGGAAAGAGCAGCGTCAGGTTCCTCGGCCGCCGATGGTGGTATTTCTGGGAGTACGTCGAACAAGTCGCGCATATCGGATGTGATTTGAGATAGCGCAGACGATAACCCAACCGAGGGAGGTGATCTATTAGGTGGTGGTGGCGAACTTGGGTCAGTGACCTGCTCCGGTTCAACGACAAGTCGACCGGGAAAGGCGAGATGCTGGATCCAGTACGCGGTCCCTCCGACGACGATTGGAACTTTTTTCAATCGATGTGCATCATCGATCTGGGCAGAAGATTAGGTGGATGAACCGTGCCACCAAAACGGGATGAACTCACTGCCTGTGTAGCATCGTGAACCCACTGACCGACCACATACTGCTCGGTGGGTTCTTTGAAATCCATGAGAACGTGGTCGACCCCTGCTCTCTCTTCAAGGGGGATTTTGTTCGTAAGGACGTTGAAACCCTTGTATGCCTGCATGGCGTCAGCATTAATCACTACCCCTCCTTTCCAACCGTGGCTATCGAGTCTCTTGGCCAGATTTAAGGCGAGCTCCACGGCAAGCCTCGACTTCCCAACACCAGTCGTTCCGCATATTGCTATGATGGGACGCAGAGCCCTGAATAGAGAGTCATTTGAGTTGTAATACTAGCGTGATGTGGGTACTGTAAAATTCCTGACCCGATACAGCAACCACCGGGGAGAACAGCGGTCATGTCGGATTGATGGGTGCTATTTCCTCCACAGATGCCTGCAACTGGGAGCTACAACCATACGATTACAGGAGACCGTAGCACAAATCGATGTCGTTGTTCAAGTTCAATTCGATTGAAAGACATCGGCCGGTCCGCTCTGGACCGGCCAAAGAGTCGCAACAAACAGGCGCACTTACATCAAGACTTACAACGTGCTGTAAGTGAGCCTGTTTGTTGCTATAATGAAAGCAGGAATGGGTTGAAGTTGTTAGTTACACACTATATTTTGCGACAGAAAGCTAGTATGAAACCTATTACTGAGCTATCGTCGAGTAGCGCTTTCTTGCGCTTTTAAGATCTACTGGGAGAAAGGTTACCTTTACCCCTGCATCCGGTCTGGAGAGAGATTCTGCGGCCGCGCGAACGGAAACAATCGACCGACCCGACAGGGGACACAGATGCCAGGCTCCGCAATGTGACGCACGACTCGCCCACCAGGTTACCCGCTGCGGCTCCTGCTTCCAGTTGATGGATAGCGCGAACTGCAAGTGCCATCCCGACTAGAAATCCGACTACGACCCTTCATTTTTTCTTCGTGTTTACTCGCATTGACCGCGAGAAAGCGGCTTTGACGCGGTGCTTGTTCACCGTTCTCTTCGAGGTCTTCACTCTTGGGTATACGTTGCAGGATGAGATCACAAACGCGCTCTTCCTTGGTGCCCATAGACACCACTGATAGACAGAATCTGATCGCAAGGTCGATAAGGCTCTCCGCTGCTTAAATATTATCTTGGGCCAAGGGTTCCTGGGGTTTCGATGCTCGTGTATGCGGGCACAGTGCACCCTTACACCACGTGATCGCATAATCGCGCGTCAATCTTAGCAGTGACGTCAACTCGTGAACACTTCTGCCACTGCCACGATGGACTCTCGTCGCACCTCTCAACCCGCGCGTTCTGTTGTTATCGCCAGTGTTCTTGCTGTTGCATTTCTCACGTATCTCTGGGTAACGTCCGCCTCGTCGAAGGAACCGTTCGTCTATCGGGTTCGTGCTTATAGTTGGGCTATAAACCTCATTGTGAGGTCCTTCTGAAAGTTTATGCTGATAGGCCGTCGCGGTGCTCTCTGGAGATTCCCCGGTAGCCGGAACAGTCGTCTTCGAACAGCTCTCGAAGTCTTCTCCGGTCACCGTCACTGGAGATCTCAAGTCCCTCGACCCATCGGCCAGTCGCGGTTTCCACATTCAGTGAGCTGTTCAACGGTTGTGCTCCATTTCCACTTTCCACATATCATTCAAATCACACTTCCGCAGCCAGCTAGGGGATATAACAAATGGGTGCATATCAACCGGGTCCCACTTTAACCCGCTCGGTAAGAGTCATGGTGCTCCCACGGCATCAGAGCGGCACGTTGGCGATCTTGGGAACATCCATAGTGACGATACAGGGACCGCAAGATTCACATTGACAGACAACCTGATATCTCTAAACGGGCCTCGAAGCATTCTTGGGTAATTATATGTTCATTGACGCCCCAAAAATACCTCACTCTTCGTTCGCTAGCCGAGCAGTGGTGGTTCATGCCGTAGGTTTTCGTTCGTCCATCCGAAGACGCTTCATTTTGTAACCCTTTCAGGGAACCGATGATCTGGGACTAGGGGGAGACGAGGAGTCTTTGAAGACTGGCAACGCCGGCGCTCGCGCCGCCTGTGGGATCATCGGTAGGAGACGGAACAATTACGCGAAGTGACTGTTAAATTCTTGTTAGGTATCTCCGAATTCCGCTAGGGGATGCAGCGCAAATCACCATTCGGGCATCGCGCCACGACATTATGCATGATCCAAATAGCAAGTCTGTTTCTAAAATTCTTTTACGCTGTTAGTTATCCGATCAAAGATAGGGGAGACGATCTGCCCGTAGAGGAAAAAATTGTACACCTGAACTTTGCGCGCTTTTGAGCTGTCGGTCCCTGAGAAGCGCAATTGTACCTGCCCTCTTAATAGAAGTTAGCTCAATTGGATGCAAACGAACGTGACAGTTTCAAGTTGAATAGGGTATAAGTCTGTCTTGATACAGTCGCATTAGTGTACCGCGTTGCACTAGACTAGATGAGAGCCCCGACATAACCCTGATCGGGTGTGGGATCGTACACTCAACAAAATAACAATGTGTCATGTGGTCGCCCTCGAGAAGAGCCACCTCATCCACCACGGATGCTCCTTCGTGTTCTGCTCCGCCTCCTCTTCCTCTCGCTTCATGCGATCCTCCGCCGCAGCTTGCTCCTCGACGATTGCCTCTTGCGCGACGGCTTCTGCAGGCGTTACTGTTGGCGTCTCCGCTGGCTGCTCGATCGCTTGCTGCTCTCCTGACAGTAAGAGCTCGACTTGCGCTTGCGCATCAGGTAGTAGTCCCGTGGCAGCTAGCAGCTTGGGATCAAGAGATGCCGAGCGTTTCCACCAACCCCAACCTCGGCTGGGCAGAGAGATAGAGCGACCCGACGGGCCAAAATAAGACGGACCGTCTGATCGATAGGACCCGACCTGTGGCCTGGCATTACGTGCGGCAGTGGGATAGTGCTCAGAGCTCCTCCAGAGTGAGCGAGGTAAGGAGGGGCGCTTGGGTTGAGGAACTTCCTCAATATCTGTGCTATTGATTCGTGACGCCATGCGAGGCGGTAAAACTATCTGTTCGTTTCCACTGAAACGACGGCGCATGGTGATGGACGGCTTGTCAGACGACTCCAACGGCGTGTCGGGTAGCGGTGACGGTTGGATGTCAGACGGTGGACGAGCCAGCGGCGAACGCGATGAACCAACCAACCACGATCCAAGGACGCCTGCGTCCTCCGCAGACGTGAGTGCTTTGGTGAGACTAACTGTGTCATCTAGATTGAGCTGGCCGCAAGGGTTCCGTGGAAGCCACAGACTATTCCCTATCTGCTTGGTATAATACGGGTTGTCGTAGAGGTGATCGGGATCCGGTTCATCGTTCCATCTTGGGTGAGGAGGACGAAGCGAAACCAAAGAATCTTCAGATAGTGGGATGACGACCTTCGATGGAGCGTTGCGCGCTATGCTCTCTGCGTGGTATTCAGTAGCTCGAGGGGATTCGGCTCTAACCTGTGTGTATAGAGCACCCGCATTTTCAAATGGAATTGGGTGGCGTTGTGTATTGCGGTGAGCATGAGGCGGGGAAGCGGCATAGCTGAACGGAAAAGTATGGGGAGCACGCCATGTCGCCCAGGTCCTTGGTTGCTTCACGGGGTGATGCTCGACCCCAACCCTGCCATTCTCCGAATCATGCTTAGTGTCCAAAGTCTCTGCTTCGATATCGCGCGAATGGCACCCGCAAATAATCATAGCTTCGTCAAGATCGTCACGTTCAAATTTCGCACGGCAGATAAGGGTCATTCTGAAAACGGGTTGAGTGCCTACTTTTCCTTACTCTTCATTTACACTTACGCTATCTTTGTCAAAGCCGTTAATACGATGAGTACAGCTGTCAGAGCCAGGTTGACTTCCTTCTGCAAAACTGCCATATAAGCTAGAAATACGGCCTGGAAAAAGGGTTGATGAGAAGCGTCAGACGCCAAAGTTTGGACAAGCACCTGTGCAAGCATTAAACCTGACCAGACGTCTGTTAAGTTCGTTTCCGATCCAAGGGAAAGGAACACCCACCATCCAATGAGTACCGAATGATTCGGATCAAAATGACCTGGCCGTTCCCTTCGTAGTGCTTTGCGTATACGTGCAAAATTTGATTCTTTATGACAACTAAATAAACAAGACATTAGCAATGCGGTCATTACACCTTGCAGAAACCCTTTCCTCTCTCGATTGAAAAGTAGAGAAGCCCAAACGGCATGACGAGTGGATTAAGAACAGCAAAAATGAAAAGAACATGAATCACGAGTAAATGGTTGGGAAGCCAATCTTCCGAAACATCCCGATTTAGTGGTTTGTGCGTAGCAGTGTTGAAGGGCTCACAATAATAATTAAACGTTCTGGGACGAATACGGACGCTGCGCTCACGAGGTGTTATTGCACGTCTCGTGGAAAGATACATGATCAAGGGCAGCTTGGGTGCAATTCGGTTTAATTCGTCAAAATCACGGGGAATTTAAGCTCACCCCGACTGAGAAATGAGACGTAAGTAGCTTGGTCAGTCCCTGTAGGAATTAGGAACGTACAAAGCGCAAGCTCGATCCCCCCGTGCATGGCTGTCGTAAAAATGACTGTCTAAACGTCAGTGAAAGGTATCATCATCGCTGATATGTACCTACGCCATCCAACGTAGAACGGTCCAGCCGATGGAAAGCTATCCGACAATATATGCGGGGCGTTTATATTCACTTCTTTTACCGCAATGCCCACCAAGAAACTCTGTAGAGCTGCAGTTCCGATGCAGAAGAAGACAAGAACATTGACGACGAGAAACTTGTAATAACGTGTCATGATGCGATCGTGCAATTCGGAGAGTGTGATGATTGTGTGCGCCTTCTTCGCAATAAGAAGGAGGACGAGTGGTATGGAGATGGCAAGGAGGGAGACAAGAAGGGTTGGAAGGAAAGACTGTAGGAGCTCCTCCTCCCATGGGTGATTGTTGAGGTAGTTGGCCTTGTCAAGCAAAACTTAGAAGTTGAATAGGAACAGGAGATGAGTCATACGAGGTTGGGCCAGTATGCACTGATATTCTGAATCGAAACCAACCCCACGAACAATGAGACCGGGAAAAGCCACGAGAGAGTGAACGCCCTTTGAACAATGTCAGTTTATGGCGCGCATAGACACGCAACTTCGAGTTTACCAGACTCCAACATTGACGACCCAGTCCTTAATGAACTAAAAGGCCCGCCATTAGCGTTCGTATTCGTGCCTCAGTCGCCTTCTCACAGCTCACCTCAGCCTTGAACGTGGACTTCATTATTCTTGTCCAATCCAAGTCCTCAAAACTCGGGGCCATCCGTACTACGCAACTGATTGGGTTGTCAGGATGCGATGGCAATTGGCGGCACGCCCGTCTTGCATCTTTGGGATCCGCGAATGTCACAAAAGCTGTGGATACAGGGGTATAGTGCTCAACGGCACGGGAGCGATTCTCGGTGATGAGGGTAGTCAGCAGATTGAGTTTTGCGGTGAGGTAGTCAATCTCGGGCGCGGTGTGTCCACGGAAGAAGGAAGCGAGTCGGATCAACGGTTGGTATCCATCAAGGGAACTACGTGGAAGAGAATGCAGGGCCTCCCAGACCGTTTTTTCGTTGATATCTGGGACGTCTGGCTGCTCTAGGTAATCTCACCATCAACGCAACCAGGATAGACGTTATATCGAAGTCTTACTCGCTTTTGCATCTCCAGAGCTCGGCCCAAACTCCTCTACGAAGGGCTGCATGGTCCGAATGAGCCGCTCCCGAAGTTTCTCATCATCCACGGCCATCTCGATTGGTGTCTCCTCGTCGTCCCGTCTCCGAAAGAAGCTCGATCCCTTCTCTGGTATTTGACGACCCTCGCGCCTGTCTAATTCCCTCTTAACCGCATACAGTGTCTTCAGTGCAAGTTTTATATGCGCAACTTCCAACTTCTGTAGCATTTCTTCGCGCCGCTCGAGTAGAGTGGCGAGTTCTGTCATCTTACGAGCGATAACCACGCGGGTAATGACTGGTACCCTGTTCGCGTCGGGGTCAAATTCTGTATTGATGTCGTCTTCGCTAGACAGTCCCGTACGATGTATGTGATGCATGTGATCAAGAATACGTTTGGTGTGGCTGTATATGAGTGTCGCAAGCTTGTTAAAGAAGCCAGGCCGCGAGAATAGCACAGCGGGTGTGATAGGAGGTCGAGAGAGATAATATTCGAAATAGTCTGCGAGCTCCCTTTCAGAACGTAAGTGCAGGGGTACGTTCGTGACCATGACTGTGCGCAGCCGTAGGCCACGATTTGAACGGTCATCATCAAGTACTGGGAGGGGTTGAAAAGGATATTGGGGAAGGGGATGTGGGTGGTACTGCGAGTCTTTCCGTGCTTGCGCGACAGAGGCAGCACGTTCTAAGGCACGCTGAATCTGCTCCTGACGGTGACGAAATGCACCTCTGCAGATCCAAATGAGCGTTGCAAACCAGGATAGAGTGACGTAGGAGAGAAGGACAATGTGAATCCACAGAA
Source organism: Lactarius quietus (assembly GCA_015025155.1). Taxonomy (NCBI): domain Eukaryota; kingdom Fungi; phylum Basidiomycota; class Agaricomycetes; order Russulales; family Russulaceae; genus Lactarius; species Lactarius quietus. The sequence goes on along the minus strand of WITN01000019.1, from coordinate 168,897 downwards.
GTCTTCTGCCCTCCGTAGTTCCGACAAGAGATGAGACGGATGCCCGTGTCATGGAACGTTGAGAGACCGAGCCGTCCGAGAAGTGAAGATGTATGGGGAGAAGGATGGGAACGGTAGTGATCGTATGTAGTAGAACATATCGTGCTGAAAAATGAGATGAGCTACACGCCGTCGAAACGACTAGTCGACTTACTGCATGCTCTCAGGAAGAGTGAATAAATAGTTGCATCGAGCCCCCTAAGCTCGTTGATCTTGGTTTCGGGTATATTTAGGACTTGCCTCACCCAAGAGAGAGGCCATCCCTGCGGAATCAGTGGAGAAGGGTTTCTAACGACGTTTGAGCCTTGAAGAGACGATATTGAGAAAAGGGACGTACTTTGCCCAAGACCTGCCTTGGTACAGGCTGTAAAAACGTCACGCGTAAGCCCGGCGCTTATCTGAATGATATATTGAGCGAGACCCACTATCCAAATTCCCAAGATTCAACGCTGTCATGACGTTTAGGCTCATTACCACGTCGTTTCCGTTTCATTAGCTCGTGAGATGTAATGCATAGCACAGCAATGCATACGGTGATCACAGACTGATTGATCAGACCGCTGCCAGCACGCGAGGTATGAGATTCAATTGACTCGGAAGTGAAGATTTGTTGATTACCTGTAATCCTTCGAAAACGGCCTGTCCTTCAGGGTAGCCATTACGGGGGAAGGGTATCAGACAGAGGACATTCCCGGCCCGGTCAATCGACGGGCACGTTCCTCCTTTGACGAACTCATGTCGTTGAACAATAGCACTGGCGACTGGCAGGGTGTATACCGCGCCGTTCTCAAACACGCATGATTTTCCTTTGTCCCCTGTTGCCTCGGCTGCGCTTTCAATCACCAAATCTCTTTGGACGCTGGGTTTCCTTTGATCAGGATGTCCTCGAGGCTGAGAGTGCACCTTCGTCAAATCCACGAATGCTCTTGGGCTCCGACTCTGAAAGGCAGCCGAGGGGTTCTGTCGTGATGCGATTCTTTGTGTGCAGACACGGGGCTCTCATCTCCGTGTTTTATTGGCTTTGTCGGGACTCAAGACCTTTGTCTTCTTTATCTCCTCTGATCGAAGATGAAGACCTTGGGTAACTCACGACAGGCATCGAGTCCTGCGTCCCCACAATGGGCTCTACAGCTCTATAAATCCTCTCCTCAGCGCAGCAATCCACACCAATCAACTACATCCCAGACAGTTCCGAGTTCTTCTCTCTCCTCGTAATGTCAGCCCCGCTTCCCTCTGCAACAGCGTTGATGAATCACGCGGACGACCCGCGTCACATCATCTATTCCACTTGGATCATCCCCCACTTTTTCCCTTACATGCGGGACCTCCTGTACGTACCTCACTAGACCCTGCGTGACCGCCTTCGTTTACCGTTCTCCGTTCCTTCACAGAAACGCGCTCACGAAGCAGCCTGCGCACGCGACATTTGCACGCGGCCTCTTGGATGCCGTCTTCGCCCCGCCGAGCAACAAAGGTTGTCCCTGCGTGAGGCTTACCGCCAACCTGCGCAGCGTTTTCAAGGCTTATGGTGAGGGCGGCATTTCTGCACGCGACAATCAGGCATGGAGCGTCGTGTCCGTCGCGATGATCTACTTCATCCTCACCACCGACTTCTATTTCGCGGTGCCGATGACCGCGCCGATGAAGGCCAACCACCTCGCCCAGCTGCGCGTCCTCAACTTTCCGGGCCCGAAGTTTCCGGCCAAGCTATTGCAGTAGTCAAGTAGTCAGGGTCTTCCTAGAGGTTCGAGACAGCTTGCTTAAATCCTTTCATTCTATCACCTACCCTGTTTGTTATTTATTGGTCAATGTAGCACGTATTCTCCTGTATACAACTACCTCATTTGTTGCTACACATACCCTGGAATCTAATTTGTCTTGAATTGACCTTGTTTATTCTGGAGGCTTCCTTCATTCTCGAAGACAGTCAGAATTTCTGATGCCGTCAGGCGAAACATGTTGTGTGCTACGTTGGCAGGTATGTTTGGCTAAGATGAACGAGTGGGGAACAATGACCCATCGTCGCTGGCTAGTCATTACCGAGTGCAACTGAGTGCAATGAGCCTCATCGCCTATGGTCGAAGACCCGCGCGATGCGAAGGCCTAAGCGATTTGCGTGGGATATTAAGGGGTAGCACGGCGGGCAGAAGACCTAGCCCTGTGTGCCAACGAACTTCTAGATTGACGCAAGCAATTACATTCTACTTCGTGCGATGGATACGGAGCTTGTTAGGTTTGTAGACAAAATTCTCCGAATAATTCTTCGGTGGTATCCTTTCCGGGGAGGGCGGTTGCCTGTCGTTGGTTAGTCGTCAGCTCGACGCATATTTCGGTTGTACTTACACGTAGTAGTCCCAGCCTGGAAATGACACTCGTCTTTAATACAGCCCCAAATATTTAGGTAGAGACATACCTTGCTTCTCGGCGAAGTGGATGGCGTCCTCCTTGGATCGGAACGAAAGGCGGGTACCTTGGACGTAGTCCGCCCTAGGTAGTCATGAGTTGACAAATGGAACGCAATTTTCGGGGAATCCAACGTACGAGCTTGCCCAACCCATCAGCGGGTTCTCCCAGCGTCCACCACCTGGCAGGATATCCCAGTCAAGGCGCCAACGCATCCCCTTAGCTCCACCGCTCTGCATTGTGTTGCGCGTAGGTTGATATACACGGACAACACGATGGCGGAGCTCGGCTGGGGATTATGAGCAGTGAAATTCCGACTTTTCGGAGGAGGGACGGCTGTACCTGGTGCACCACTGATGCTATCTGCGCTCAAAACATCCTTTTGTGGGATGGGGGCAATTTCAGAGGGTTCCTTCGCGGCGGTAGGTACGGTTTTTATAGGCTCTGATGAGAAGGGGCGGACTAGTAACGAGGATCGTAAAGGGACAGGTCTGGCGAGGGCCTCTGTGCAAGTTCGGAGGAGTGACATCTAGTTGAAGCAGTTCAGGCAGCTCGGGAACACACGCCGAACCATGGACAGAATTTTCTCACGAGTCTCAGAACCGCATAAGTTAGAGTGCATTCAAGCTCATTACTGTACTGTAAATTATCATTGCAGTCCTGTGTACTGCAGATACAAGACCATAGGAAAATCATAGGAAATAGGTTGGATCGGAACAATAAAAAAGAAAGGCAACCTAAAGGCGATGGTCCTCTCGATCAGTAGCGGCGTGGAGAGCGCACGCTGGCATGACTTCTACCGACTGATCCATGAAAACAGGTGCCGATTTCGGTGGCGGTTACTCCAAACAATGAGCGCATCGTTTCAGCACTCGGGTTATGTTTTGGACCTCATATTACTGCGAACTTTTCTAGTTTGCTTTGCCCCGCCTATTATCAGGCTACTTCGTTATACGCGCTGGGGTCCATAGCATCAGGGCTTCGGTTGGACAAGCTGGGTGGCATCAGAGGATGAAACCTGCTAGAAATGCAGAACGTCTGACGTGACTAGCATGACCAGATGACCAGTGCAAGTGCCGCCAGTACAATAAGGTCACGCGGGTCAACAGTGCGACTCGAGGAATGTAACCACCGAAACGAGGAAAAGATCGCAGATGCCGTAAGAAGACGGAGAGGACTGGGCAGGTAAGCAGAAAGGTAGGCTAAGATGTCTCGAAAGCAATGTCTCGGAAGTGTATTCAATGTTAGATGTCCTAGGAAAATGCAAATAATGTTCCAAATAATGCCGACATAAGGAATTTAGATAGAACCCTCGCATTGGGCAAGTTCTCCCATAAACTTGACGGAGCTGCGTTGGCAGATGGGGAAGGGAAAAAAGCCTTATTTGTTGAGCTAGGGAAAGTAGCCGGGTTATTACCCATTGGCGCAGCTTGTGACGTGCCTATGATGGGCGAACGCATCAGTTATCACCAAGATCACTAATCCGTATTGCCAGGACTCGGGACAGACGCACTCTCAAAGTTGCCACCATCTGCCTTGGCTTGGGCGATATCCTGCTGCAAAATAGCATCCGCGTTATCAGGAACCATGGACAAGAAGCCTATTCGCGGTGGGTCGACAGAAGGGTACGTTAAGTTACCGTAATAAAAAGCAACCAGGTTGCTGTTTAAAGGGGAACGGGTTAGTGCACGACTAGCAATTAATTATCTGCTCACACTCACGATTTGAAGAACGGATCGCCGAGACTCCAGCTGAACAGGGACCCACTTTGTGGCGGATCTGTTGCAACGATGTTACTGGCAACGCACGTGCTCACTTCCTTGGCTTTGTATTGTGACATGAAATCAACGGGGTCGACGGGAAATGTTTGGCCACCGATCTGGAAAGTGAGATTGTGTGGGACGTTGCAAGGGAAGGTTGGGTCAGCTTTGGAATTTGCAGCGTACGCAGGCGAAACGCTGCTCAAGATGGAATTGACAACATCCTCAGGACCGCGAATTATGCTGTTTCCCTGCAAGGAAACTTAACGTGTAAATAACCGTGTAAATGCAAAAATAATTACCGTATCAATGAGAGCAGAAAGGGTTGGACTGGTCCCAGTTAGTTGGGTGGCAGGTAACTGATTACCATCAAGCATGACACCATCAAGGGGAACTTCCCAACGACTACCAACAGAGCGCTCACATTTCAGCGGACTTGTGAACCAAGCCGGGCTATTTTTAACTCACAAAGGATAAATCTGGGGGGAAATAATCAGCGGGGTTCATGCTTAATTGGCGAACGAAACAAACCTCGTTAGGAGCAAAGGAGGGGGGGCTCAAACCTCCATCCTTTGCGTCATAGAGGCGCACTGGGACCCACGTAAGAGACGAGTTGTCGATGCCGTCGGGTAATGACCCGATTGTCAAGGCGCCGTTATTCCCGCTAACATCAATGGTATCACGTTGCAACATGATCTGTAGATCTGGTCAGAGGCGTTCGGGCTGGTAGGCTGGATGACGATTCACTGTAAACATGGGCTGCTCAAGGGCACCAGTCATAACGAGACGCGAAAGCAAAGGCCCATCGGACTCAATGCCACGGATAAGGTCATCCGTACCTGACGGGTTATTGAACTATCAATGTGACCTCGCATCAGTAAGGATCCAGCTTTGAAGGACAAAGCCCGATACATACCTCGGCATTGATGACGGCAGCTTGTACTTGGCTAGTAGTGCGTCTACACTGACCCTTGGATAGTAAACAAAGATGTGATGAACGCACCTTCCGCTCGGGAAGCCAAGCCCAAAGATCCCATTGGCCCCTTGCATAACGCTAGTGTTATTCGTGTCCGAGATAGCTGCAAACGGTTGTTGGGGCAGAGCGAGTCCGGCAACACTTGTTGTATCCTGAGCGATGGGGCCGCTTGCAAAGGTGCCCGTTGTCGAGTCGCCATATAGTAGATCGACGGATCCACCAGCAGGGACAATGCTTGACGAAGGGTAAGCGGGCATGTTCGTGTTCTTGCACACAGTCGTCTTGCATGTGCTTGAGACCACCCACAGGTCGCTAGAACCAGTGTCTATATGAATCAACACATGTGAAGTGTTGTTCAGTATTCAGTTCTTGTAGGTGCTCTCGTTTACGTACCAAGATTCACGGCAGTGTCTGTTTCCCCATGGTTATAGCGACAGTGTAGTACCTAGAGAGCGGGATCAATAGTCATCGGCACAGCCATCACAGTTGGGTCATACAGGTCAAGGAAATCTCCTAGCCCCGTGCTTCCTAGGTAAGTGCCACGCTTCAGTGTCGAGCGAACCATCCTCCTTTGAATTGGCAGTTCAAAGCTGCGTTTATCCTGTCTAGATACCAAGTCGCCACTTTTTGAGGGGTCGAGGGGTAGGGCGAGGTTCGCGTTCGGCCAAAAAACGAAAAAAGATATGCAAAAGGTAAAAAAGTGGACCATAAACCCAACGAAAGGCGACCTGCGCAAAAGAGAGAAGGAGAGTGGAAACGGAAAGGAGTGGGAGAACTAGGGACCATTTAACGATGGTCGTCTGAGAGACAAGCTGTGTTAGTGGCATAGTCTATTAATAACTTACTGTCTCAGATGAAAAATACAATAATGGCAAGATGGCAAGCCACGTTGAAATACTGTGCACGGAACCTTTGTAGATGTTGATATTAACGTTGATTGCCGGTGCAACTGGGGCTGCTGAACAACTCTCCTTATCACAGGCCAGTGGATCACTGCAACATTATCCTTCCGACGTTATTGTACAGAATGGCACGGAGAAATGACGATTAGGCTTTTAAGTCGGCGTCGAAGCATTGACATTCGATGTACTGCAAGATGTACAGTACTGTAGCCCTTTGCGGCGATGGACAAGATGAGCTAATGGCATGGCAACTTGTACGTAAGCACTCTCTGATGCACTGTTCCCCGCAATAATCACCGCGGTCGTCTCGTTCCAACTTTGAAGTCAATGTATACATATAACCCCGCAGAACGTACCGACTCCTCCTTGCACTTTCCATCATGACAATCGTTCTCGTTCGTGAACCACCTTCACTTATCTGCTTTGAGTCTGATTAGCCTATCCGCTGGCAGGTTACTGGAGTCTCTGGCTTTGTTGGCTCCCACGTTGTTAACGAACTTCTGCGCGAAGGTTACACTGTTCGGGGGTATGCCATATTTCCCATTTCTATGTCGCAGAACCGCTCCGCCCAGTGCTTACCTGCCGGCATTGTCAGTGCAGTGCGAAGCCACAACGTCGCTCGTGTTAACAGGAGCTACCAGTCCTTCGGCGACAAGTTTGCTACCGTGGTCATTGACGACCTGATCACGTCTGACTTGCTAGCCGCTGTGAAAGGTATGCAATATGATGACCCAGCAGTTACCATTTCCTCGTATCTGTAGTGACGGCTGAACACATTCTAGGTGTGGATGCTATCATTCACGTTGCGTCCCCCTCATCTGCAACTCCAGGCGTCGTCCTTGATGTTCGTAGTGGTCAACCCCATCGTCGGCCAACTGGTTGATTCGCTACTGGCTAGGTTGCCGTCACTGGGACCACACGCATGCTCGACGCTGCTCTCGCAGCTGGCGTAAAGAAACTCGTCATCACAGAGAGCGCGGCATCGCTCGCCGCGATGGATGATTACCGGAAAGACGGGACCATCACTGAAATGTGTGAGTGAACCCGTCCTCGCCGGCGGAAGCAAAGTGTCATTGACCTGTTACATAGCATACAACCCCCTAACGAGAGATGACGCCCTAAAACCTGGCGCGTCTGGCTTCGACGTCTACACGATCTCCAAGGGCTTCTCCGATCTCGCCGTGCGCACCTTCAAACGGGACCACCCCGACTTCGACGTTGCAACCATTTACCCAACACTTATCTTCGGTCCCTTCGGCCCCGGCCAGGTCTACGATACGCCTGCGACGGGCACGAACCAGTACATCTATGCGCTCATCGCCGGAGCCCCTGGCCGCCCCGTCAGCGGGTACGATCCCGCGAATGGTCCCCCGCCGCTGAGTGTCGACGTCCGAGACGTGGCGCGTGCCCACGTGCTCGCGCTCAAGCTTCCCCCCACCTCCTTGAGCCCGAAACGGTTCATCCTGTCCACGAACACGTTCATATGGAAAGACGCGATCGAACTTCTCGCCGAGAAGAGACCAGAACTCAAGGAACGTCTGCCCGTGATTACGGGAAATGAACCCCCTGTTGGGCCATTCGCCACGCTGGATACTAGCAAAACGGAGAGCATGCTGGGCATGAAAGATTACATCAAGTGGCAGGACACTGTGTTGGACACCGTTGACGATCTGCTGCGTGTCGAGAAGGTGCTCGAGCAAGCCACGTAAACGCGCGATGCGCGAAACTCAAAGAGAGTAGAGGCCGAGATAGTTTACGAGTGCGAGAATGTACGCTTGCGGCGCTGCCTTGCGAACGCGGTGTGCCAGTTAGTTTCATGTAGTAGCGCCATTTAGATTATCGAATACGTGCGCGTATACAGACGTGCAAACGTGTCGTGATCTTGCGAAGACCGATTGAGCTAGACAAGTGAGGGACAGGCCGTTCTTGGGAGTTGCCGAAGCAAGAACTCTTGCGATTGTCGCGGCTGAGAAGTGCGACGAGGTGCACTGTAAGTTACTGTGGTGGACCTTCAAACTTGTATTTTCAAGGTCAGCGCTCGGCATCACACTACCTCGCGGTCTTACTGGCACTACGCCTCACTTCTTCCCATAAAACTCAATGTTTCAGGTCGCGCGCACCTATGCTACCATGCTGACAGACTTGGCAGCGGTCATGCATGGTTAGTCTCCACTTCGAGGTCTACGTAGAGCTGATCAGTGCAGGTATGTTCAATACGTGGCTAGATTAACTCCAATATTGACACATCCTCATTCATTCAGTGGTACATCACGGCGACTTCACCTAGGAAGCATGATAACTCAAATGCTAGAAAAGTCGTAAGGATGTGGCCACCATGGAAGGCAACATTGCCTCCACGCAACAGTTACAATGCACTCATCAGGTGCGTTTGCGAACACACACTTCACTGTCAACGCCGCCCTGACTCCTGCGCCATCTTCCTCAGCTCGCGTTTCCCTACCAAGGTAACTCCGCAGCCGTTTGCAGGAAAATCTAGTAGAGTGAGATTGTCAGGGCGTGGCTTAGCACTAAGGCCTGCCCTGACATTTTCACCAAGTCCTCCGCTGTCTGTGGAAGATTGTCTGCAGCTCCCGCGTGATAAGTGGACCCCTGTCCTTGCGCCTACGTTCCAGGATAATGCCCTCTGGTGGTATCACGCAGTCAAAACCTGTAATCTGGGAATGGGACCACGCTGGGATGGCTTGAAGAACGCTGCGCCAGCCCACTTAGACCTACCCGGAATCCTTGACTAGCTACACTCGCAGCTTGACCAAGTTGAATATGGACGAACATATATCCGTCATTTACAGACAGAGATTCGGATGCCTTGGGAAGCAATGACTGTTGGGGATCGAACACACAAGTTTATTGCAACCATCAAGGAGCCTCCGGTGCGAGTATCTGGGAATGACCAGCGTAAATTGTACACGGCAGGGCGCCGATGGCAAGCAAAATTATCCCGCAGGGACGCTCGCAACCAGGAATCCTTCTGGGGATTGAATGCCTTCGACCCTCACAATTGCCACTCCTGCTGCCTGCAACACTAAACCACTAAACCACATGCAACATCACCTATCGCGTCAATTCCCCCGAAACTATGGATCTAGACGCAATGTCCGCAAGGCGAGGTGCGAAGAGGCCCACCGCTACTCCCCAATGCTACACACTTGCAATAGGCTGGACCATCTCGCGCGTGAATGTAATAAGACTGCGGCAGACGCAAGTTCACGGCCAGACCCTCACGGATCTACCAACAACTCAGTCAATGCAGCTGCACCTGTTCGAGGAGGAGCCTGTGTCCATGTCCGCCGAAGAGGTGGCCTGGTGTACCCCATGCCTTTGCCAGAACTTCAGTGCCCGCAACCTCAGTACCATGTGCAAGACCTGATGCCATGCTTCGTGCCAAGAAAGCTCGGTTAGACGAGGGCCAGTGGGAAACATTGGACACTCTAGAAGAAGAACCCTATGTTATAAGAGCATGAAAATGGTGAAGACGAGTTTACAGAAGAAGATGCGGAGGACGACTGCCCAGACTTTCTGACCTCTAGCCATTTGATCCTTAGGCTTGTTTGGAATTGCCGGGACATGCTCGTCACCCTTGCGTGCGACCCTGCATGCGATGTAAATTGCGATAAGCCTTACTTAAGTGTGCGTGGGAGCAACTACTAATGCTCCATTTGGTGGCACGGAACGACTCGGACGGCCTTCGTCGGACAAGTCGAGAATCGCTTCAAGTAGGCAGTAAGCCCCTGATGGGTAATGACTGATCTTCCAGTGGCGTCATCGTGAATAATCATTTCGGCCATGCCTCGGTCCAAAGAGGTATATCTAGTCCTGTCGACTTCGCAGCAGAGCTTACTATCAACACATTGACCGTCCTTTCACTGGCATGACTATCGTTCTCGTACGTGGCACCCATTCATCCACTTTGAGTGGTGAGAGTTCTGACTTGCTTATCTACTGACAGGTTACTGGTGCCTCTGGCTTTGTTGGTTCGCATGTTGTTAGCGAACTTCTGCGAGAAGGCTATACTGTTCGAGGGTACGCGCATATTTCCCGGCCCTACTGCAGCGTAGAGTTGGCGGTTACTTATGCCGATATTGTCAGTGCTGTTCGAAGCCACAATGTCGCTCGCATTAGCAAGAACCATGAGTCCTTCGGTGACAGATTTTCTACTGTGGTCATTGACGATTTGGTCACGTCTGACCTGCAGGCCGCCGTGAGAGGTACGATGCACTGGCGCAGCAGTTCCGTATCTGATGGCTGAACACAACATTCCAGAGGTCGACGCCATCATTCACGTCGCGTCCCCACTCGCCCATGCCGCCGCTCCAGAGGTCGTACTGGATGTCCGTAATACCCAACCCTCATGTCTGGCCAGCTAGTTGATCGAATACTTTTCAGACGGCCGTTACTGGGACCACGCGAATACTCGACGCAGCTCTCGCTACTGGCGTCAAGAAACTCGTCATCACAGAGAGCATCGGATCCCTCGCGGCGCCGGATGATTTCTGGAAGGACGTAACTATCACCGAAAATTGTATGTGTACCAAAGGGTCTTGCGAGTGAATGTATCTCTGACGTGTTACAGCATATAACACCTTGACAAGGGAAGACGCGCTCAAACCAAGTGCGACTGGCTTCGACGTGTACTCAGTCTCCAAAGGCCTCTCCGACTTCACAGTACGCAACTTCAGGCAGGAGCACCCTGACTTCGACATCGCGTCAATCCACCCTGGCTACATCTACGGACCCCTCGGCCCCGGCCAGGTCTATGATACGCCCGCAAAGGGCACGAATCGATACATCTACGGGCTCATTTCCGGCGCCCCCGGTCGCCCCGTCAGCGGGTACGATCGCGCGATGCGCGGCCCGCCATTGAACGTCGACGTCCGTGACGTGGCACGTGCGCACGTACTAGCGCTGAAACTTCCCCCCTCCTCGACGCCGAAACGGTTCGTCCTGACCACGAGCACGTTTACGTGGACAGAGGCGGTCGCACTTCTCGCCGAGAAGCGGCCGGAGCTCAAAGAACGTCTGCCGGTCCTTACGGGCAAAGAACTGTCGCTCGGGCCAGTCGCCAGAATGGACACTAGCAAAACGGAGAGCGTGCTTGGGATGAAGAATTACGTGAAATGGCAGGCCACGGTTTTGGATACGGTTGACGATCTGCTGCGCGTAGAGAAGGAGCTAAGGCGAGCCTTGTAATACCTCAAGATGCGTGGAAACTCAAAGAGGGTAGAGGTTGAGATGGCTCAGGAGTGCGAGAGTGTCGGTATGCTTGCAGCACTGTCTCGCGGACGCAGTGCACCAGTCAGTCTCATGTGGTAAGGACACTTAGAGTACCGAATACGGGCACGTGTACAGACGCGCAAATGTGTCGTGATCTCGCGAAGACAGATTGAACTAGACAAATAAGGGACACGCAGTTCCTGGGTGTTGCCGAAGCAAGGACACTTGCGATTGACGTGGGTTGAAAAGTGCGACGAGACGTACTGTACTCGAGATGAAGTGGACCCTCGAACTTGTATTTTCAAGCACTCAGCCTTACACCACCTCACGGTCTCACTGGCACTACACCTCACTTCCCACAAAACTCAATGTTTCGGATCGTGCGCACCTGTGCTATCACGTTAACGGACTTGGCAGCGGTCATGCACAGCTGAGCCGAGAAGTCTCCACCAAGGGCTTCGAGGTCTGCATAGAGCTGACCAGTGCCGATATCTTCAATGCGTTGGCCAAATTAACTCCAGTGTAGTCACATGCACATTCATGCAGCGGTACATCACGGTGACTTCAAGCAGGATACATGACGACTCAGATGCTAGAAAAATAGTACTAGCTACAACCAACGACAAGCGTGTGGCCGCCATGGAATGTCGCTTCCGCGCAACAGCTACAAAATACTCTTCAGGGTGCGTTTGCGACCGCGCCGTCTCCCTCCGCCCGGACATTCTCACCAGGCCTTCCGCTGTCTGCAGGAAACTCAGTTCCCGCGAGATAAGTGGACCCCTGTCCTTGCGCCTATTCCATGATAATGCCCGCCGATGGCATCACACACTGTCAAACCTCGTAATCTGGGAATCTCATCACGCTGGGATGGCCTGAAGAACGCTCTGCTAGCCCACTTTGACCCACCGGGACGCCTTAACAAACCACACTCGCAATTTGATCAACGGAAGAGTAGATCCGTCATTTCCAAGAGACAAAGATCCAGATTCCTCTGGCTGTTGGGGATCGAACGCACAAGTTCATTGCAATCATACCGAAGGAGCCTCTAGCGCGGGTATCCGAGAATGAACAGTGTAACTTATACACGGCTGCGCGCCAATGACCCAACCTGTTCAAGCAGCAAAGTCATCCCACGGGGACCGTCGCTTCCAGGGATCCGTCCGGGGGATCAAAGGCTCACCGTCGCTATTCCCACAACACCGATCCACTTTACCCCATACAACATCACCCATAGCGTCAACACACCTGAACCCATAGTCCTAGACATGTCTGCAGGTCGAAGTGCGAGGAGACCCAACGCTACTCCGTTGCTACAACTACAATGGGCTCAGCCATCTCGCGCGTGAAAGTACTAAGACGCCGCGGCAGACGATATTCCATCGACGAATCGACCAACGACCCAGCCAATGCAGTTGCACCTGTTCGAGGAGGAGCAGCCTGTGTCCATGACCACCGAAGAAGGTGGCCTGGTGTACCCCATGCGTTTGCCAGAAAACTTCAGTGCCCGCAACCTCAGTACCAGGTGCAAGACCTGGTGCCATGCTTCGTGCCAAGGGAGCTCGGTTCGACGAAGGCCAGTAGGAAACATTGGGCACTATATAAGAAGATCCCGAGTTTACAGAAGACGCGGAGGACGACTGCCCAGACCTTCCGATCTCTAGCCGTTTTGAAGCTCGCCGATAACGAGAACGATTCTCCGACTCTTAGATGTCGGATTCAAAGTAGTTTCGAAATGGCCTTTCTCTCTCAATTTACGCAACCAATTCTACTGGCTTCTTGGTCTTACGGTCTACTGGTCTGGGTCCGCAGATTCCAGATTCCGCCAAGGATTCCCCCACTATTACCGTGACGGGCACTATTAAGGATTAGGATTGCATAGCTACTACGCCAACCTAGCTTACGTTGCATTGATGAAACTAATGAAGTCCGGAGAGCCGGATCAATTACGGTACTTAAATCCACTCACACCTTTCATCAATGCACGCTGTGACCCCATTCTGTTCAGCTTCTTATCTCGGCTTGTACAGGTATTCTTTGCCATTTTGTGCTTATCAGCCTTCTTTCACCGCCATCACCCGATTCCCTCTCAATATCCAATATGGTATATGACGTGCTCGTCGACCTGCCTGTGTTATGACTTAGTGTGATGACGTTGCGTCCGAGCCATTCGCGGGGAAACCTGTACAACTTGAAAAGAGTTCACCTTACAGTAACCGTGACAGAGGACGTACAACCATTAATCTCTGATAGGTTTCTGCTTGGGCCGCGCTTTGCGATGAGGGCCGAGGACCTTCGGATCACTAGCCATTACAGTAATGCCATAACTCGCGCTTCTCTCTGGTAAGTCACCTATCATTGCTGTATCAATTTATTTACTGGTATTTAGACATCTTCCAAGACAAAAAGAAGCTAGATGCAGAAATAACAGCCCCCAAAAAAGAAAGTTGCGTGCTCTCGCTTTCTCAACAGTCGTGATGTCAATGCCTCACTTGCTAGTGGCAGCTGGGCGATCGCTCTCCAACGAGGAGCAGGCAGCCCTTGAGACATCAGAGAAACAACCCTACCCGAAAACTGACGTTGAATCGACAACTGGAACTGACACTGCTGTCCTCCGGAACGAACGAGACACTGTCACCCATATCATTTCGGTTCACGATGACCCCTCATTGAACCCATGGACGCTCCGTTCGTTCGTCCTCGGGATTGGGCTCTCGGCATTTGGTGGCATTCTTGGTGGGCATCATTTCTGTAGCAGGGAACCACAGCCGCTCATGAGCTGCAACAAATAGCGGAAATTTATTACTTCAAACCAGTAAATGAGATTCCCGTTCTCCGAGTCAAACTCGAACTAAGGTTGCCTACAGCAAACGATCGTTGTCTCCACCATGTTCCTCGCAATCATCAGCTACGTACTTGGAATTGCGATGGAGACTTTCATTCCGCGCTGGGGATGGTTCCGCTACTTGAACCCAGTATGTGCTTGTTGCTCTCCCTTGTTAAATTTATTGACTCGTCGTAAAAAGGGTACTTTCAACAAGAAAGAGAATGCATTCATAATCGTAATGGCGAGCGCGGCGGCGAATTCAGCTCTAGGAACAGAGGTTCTTGCAGTGCAGCGGTTGTACTACAACACCACACCAAATGGAACCGCGTCTATCTTCCTCCTCTTCTCAAGCCAGCTTCTTGGCTACGGTATCGGGGGCCTTATGAGGCGTGCGTGTATCAACTCAGCCTCATGGACATATAGCCAACATGACTATTGGCTTTGCCAACTTAGCGGTCCTCTTGTACCCTTCAAAGATGTTATACCCTGGCATACTTCCCTTGGTCTCCATGTTTGATGCGTTCTTTAAGGAGGGGAGTACGATGCATTCAGAAAGCAACAAAAAGAAACTAAAACTCTTCTATGTTGCGTTCTTTGCGTAAGTTTTTCCACGAGAGCTCATGTGGGCCGGTCTGATCTGGTTTTAGTATTTTTATATGGGAAATCTTCCCTGAATGGGTGTTCCCCATGCTCACAGGTTTCTCTGTCTTTTGTCTCGCAAATCCGAGATCCACAAACTTCACACTTATATTTGGCGGTTCTAATGGGAATGAAGGAATGGGCCTCCTTTCCTTTTCCCTCGACTGGCAGTATATCTCCCCAGGAGTGAATCCATTCGCGATCCCTCTGAAAAGCCAGGCATGTATTCATCACCCGCTCCGAATGTCACATCAGACCTTACAGACCTCTCATAGGTTTCCGGCTTTATCGGCTATATCTTGTGCATGTAAGACCTCAGTAACTTACGTCATTACCACCGCTTGAGCTTCCTGACAGGGTTATATTCGCGGCTGTCTACTACAAGAATATCTGGGAATCCAAGAACCTTCCATTTGTAGGTCGTACCCAGTTTCATCAGTATCATTACTGATACGTGTTGATAGCTCTCCCAGGATTTATTTTACGAGAACGGCACCGTCTACAATCAGCTTCTCATTCTCAATGATAAATTGGAGGTCGATCCGACTTTACTCGCCGAGCAGGGACTCCCCTTCTATGCAGGGACGTGGATCATTTACTTGCTGACCACCAACATTGGGGTGGCTGCCACCTTTACCCACCTTTTGCTATGGAATCGCAATGACCTCCGCGGAGCGTGGAGCTGGGCAAACAAAGACTCGCTCAAGCGCATGTGGGCTGAATTTGACTGGCGAATTTGGAATGCTGATGGCAAAAGAGAGGTATCACCTGACAATGATCTGGACCCTCACTACCGGGAGATGCTCAAGGTCCTTTTCCACTCATATCTGGAGTGGTGGTTACAGGCGCACTCATACCTCCACAGTATCCAGATGCACCGAACAGTTGGTATGGTGCCATTCTGGTTTCTGCATTTGTCACCGCAATCGTTATAATCTACAAATCCAATTCGACCCTTCCATGGTAAGCGTTAGTTAGAAGGATGGCTTGTCATTATAGCTTATCGAACCTCCTGTCTTCCATAGGTGGGGCTTCATCATTGCATGTTTATTTGCTGTCGTCATGATTCTGTTCTTCGGGTCACTCGTCGCCATCACTGGTCTTGCTTTCATCATCCAACCTTTCCCTCAGATGATTGGTGGATTTTTGCACCCAGGAAAGCCTATGGCTAACATGTACTTTGTGCTGTTCAGTTACAGTGGGTCATCAATTACTGCTTTTCTACGACCATTGATACTCAATTGTGGTAAATCAGATTCTGTGACCCAAGCCCAGCTACTTCTCCAGGACCTGAAGATCGCACAGTGTAAGTCTACGATGTCGCGTCATACTTGGTGTTTTATACCTTCGTCTATCAGATACAAAACTCCCTCCTCGTGTGGCGTTCACTGCCCAAATTATTGGCACGTTATTTGGTTCAATACTGAACTATAGTGCGTATGTTTTTTCTGTCCTCTGGGGTTGCAACAGTAACGCATATCAGTCATGATGAACTCTATCATCGACAATCAGCGTGAGATCCTGTTATCGGTGGAGGGCACGAACATCTGGTCGGGTCAGCAGCCTCAGCAATATAATTCGCAAGCCATTGCGTGGGGTGGCCTCTCTCACGAGCTCTTCGCGCATGGCAAGCGCTATGAATGGGTCGTGTGGGGGTACATCATCGGCCTCCTTGCACCCATCCCGTTCTGGGTCATCCACCGATTTTTCCCAAAGTTGCGTGCCGATTACTTGTGGACACCCGTCATTGCGTAAGTATCTCTCTCCACTCTCTTCCGTGCTTACACGATCTCATTTGGCGTTTCTGCTGGCCGGATAGAAATTACCTCAGCTGGCTGTGCGTAGGGATCAACTCGCCGTACCTTGCGTACTACGTGGTCGCGGTGTTCTCCCAGTGGTACCTGCGCACACGGCACCCTAAATGGTTCGCAAAGTACAACTACATTCTCGGCGCGGGTACGTTTGATTCTACATTGATGAGGAGTACCGCGGGATCGTGCTGACAAGTCATCGTGCAGCACTTGATGGCGGAACTCAGGTCATGGTGTTCATCTTATCGTTTGCGGTCCAAGGGGCGGCTGGTACGTCCCACCTGTTCCCGCAGTGGTGGGGCGCAAACCAGGGCGGTAATTACGACCGGTGTGCAGTCGCTAGTTAGTCCCAGTAGAGTACATCACACCAGGGTATAGTATCGCTCAATGTCTCTAGATATCACCTTGCTTGCCAAGGTCATATGGAAGTACACCGCAACTCGTAAAAAATAGACATGACCAAAATAGGTGTCCAGATTCTGGGAACCTGAAACTAAAACACTCGCCCACTTGAGAAGGCCAAACCATCTGCTAGAAGCCCTGTTTTGGAATCGCTTGTGACACATTCGTCATCCATGCGTGCGGCGACCGACGGCGATTGATAAGCCTTACTAAGTGGGTGTGGGAGCACTCACGCCCTGTTTAGTGGCGCCGAACGATGGCCTTGGTCGGACAAGTCGAGAATGGCACTTCAAGTGTGCAATACGCCCCTGATACACCCGGTGATGACTGATCTTCCAGTGGCGTCATCGTGAATAATCATATCGGCCATAGGCTCGGTCCAAAGAGTCGAAGAGGTATATAGACCCGTACGAGTTCGTAGCACAGAGCGTATCAGCACATCAACCATCTCTTTATATTCATCATGACTATCGTTCTTGTGCGTCACGTCCATTTATCCACTTCGGGCGGTGAGGGTACTGATTGGCTTGTCTACTGGCAGGTTACTGGTGCATCTGGCTTTGTTGGTTCGCACGTTGTTAGCGAACTTTTGCGGGAAGGCTATACTGTTCGTGGGTACGTGCAGTTCTTAACTTAGCGTGGAATCCTCTTGTCCCGGCGCTCACTTACACCGATATTGTCAGTGCGGTTCGAAGCCATAACGTCGCTCGCGTTAGCAAGAACCACGAGTCGTTCGGCGACAGATTTTCTACTGTGGTCATTGATGACTTGGTCACGTCCGACCTGGAGGCCGCTGTAAGAGGTACGCGATACGCCGGTGCAGCAGTTCCGTTATCTGACCACGTCCCAGGGGTCGACGCCATCATTCACGTCGCGTCCCCACTCGCCCATACTGCCGCTCCAGACGTCATCCTGGATGTTCGTAATAAACCACCTCTCATATTCGTCCAGCTGGTTGATATGCATACTTTCTAGACTGCCGTCACTGGGACCACGCGGATACTCGACGCTGCTGTCGCTACTGGCGTCAAGAAACTCGTCATCACAGAGAGCATCATGTCACTCGGGACGCCAGATGATTTCTGGAAGGACATAACCATCACCGAAAACTGTACGTTGCCCCAAAGGGGTTCCTGCGAGTAAAATGTGTTCTCTGACAGCGCGCACAGCATACAGCCCATTGACGAGGGAAGACGCGCTCAAGCCAGGCGTGTCCGGCTTCGAAGTGTACTCAGTCTCCAAGGGCCTCTCCGACCTCACAGTGCGCAACTTCAGACAGGAGCACCCCGACTTCGACATCGCGTCGATTCACCCAGGTTACATCTACGGTCCCCTCGGTCCCGGCCAGGTCTACGATACGCCCGCGACTGGCACGAATCGATACATCTACGGGCTCATTTCCGGCGCCCCAGATCGCCCCGTGAGCGGGTACGATCGCGCGGTGCGTGGCGCGCCGTTGAACGTCGACGTCCGTGACGTGGCACGTGCGCACGTACTAGCGCTGAAGCTTCCCCCCTCCTCGACGCCGAAACGGTTCGTCCTGACCACGAGCACGTTTACGTGGACCGAGGCGATCGCACTTCTCGCCGAGAAGCGACCGGAGCTCAAAGACCGTCTGCCGGTCGTTACGGGCAATGAACCGCCAGTCGGGACAATCGCTAGAATGGACACTAGCAAAACGGAGAGCGTGCTTGGGATGAAGAGTTACGTGAAATGGCAGGACACGGTTTTGGATACGGTTGACGATCTGCTGCGCGTAGAGAAGGAGCTTGGGCGAGCCACGTAAAATGCGCGGTGGAGAGAAGCCTCTCACGAATGGAAGGGTATTTCGATTGCGGCGCGGCCTCGCGGACGCGGTGCGTCAGTCTCATGTAATAATAGTGCAAATAACGAAAGTGTATATGTACTGGAACGCGCAATGTGTTGTGGGCTCGAAAACAGATTGAACAACCCTTGGAACAACCGACCAAACTATCAAGGTGCGAGTAACGGGAGGCCGTTATAACAAAAGCACCGATACACCTGTAACAAAGAGAACTTTGAGGTAGCCAAATGCGTATTATGACCTCCTGTGAGCAGCTTACAGGAAACCAGGACTACGATTTGAAATCCGGAAAGTTCATGGCAAATAAAAAAACAAAGGTATTAGAAGAATAGATAAGTGGTGATGAACACGAGAGAGGCAATAATAGCGACAATTTGGAGTGGTACACCCTCCGGTTGTAGAGAAGCATCCGATACGTAAGTTACTTCAGAATCGACGACTGTGCCGTCGTCGCTTCTGGGTCCCCTACTGCGGTGTCGCTCCCGGAGTTCGGTGGGCCCGTACCACTGCTCGCCACGGAGCTAGGATCAGGGACTGCAGCAAGGAGTGAACGCAATCGCTGAATCTCTGCCTGGGCATCCTTGTATTTGGCGATGAACTCTGGGTTGGGCTCCGAGGAGGTTGCGGGAGCGACGACTGGAGCGGGGACTGGAGGAGGTGGTTGTGGCGAGTGCACGTTCACGTTGATCACACCCACGCCACCAGCGGGCTCTTCACGTGAAGGCTCGTCTTGTGGCCCCAAGTAGTCCAAAGGAGTGGCGGGACGTTCAACGATCGCATGGCGCGAGGGCTCTTCCCTGAGAGAGATCTGGTCTCCTGGGGGACCATATGTACTGGGTCTCGCCTTGGGCTCCCTGACGGTGCCGAACAAGTGCTGCGGAACGATTAGAGGTTGAGAAAGATAAGGACGCGTGTATGCTCACAGCATCATCAGGGGCGATACCGCTGATCATTGATGTTCGGCGGGGGACCTCATCCTCCTCTTCGAGAGGCTGGCCCTCTGGGGGAAGGTAGTTGACCTTGACTTTCTGAGAATGGACCTTAGCGGGTTCTTCGCCCTCGGGGGTGTTCCACTAACACCAGTTAGATGATATGTTAGCTTGCGCAGCAGAGGACGCACGAGGTCATGTAGTGGGAGGGCACCCTTCTCTGAAGGGATCAACATTGTTTGAATGAGGAACTTGTCTTTGCATTTCGCATTCAGCGGTGGTTCCTCTTTCATCGCCTGCAGCATGACTTAGGCAGGTCGGTGAGCTGGGAGTTTCGCAGAGCAGAAAAAGCGTTGCACCTTGAACTTCAACTGTCTGACCGGGCTCGACCTTTCCAGAGTTGGGTCTGACGCAGTACAGCTAGGGAAAAAGATAAGGGACATGGAGGGTACAGCTGAAGAGGCGCACTTTGGGTGCAGTCGTCTTTATTTTGAAGGATATGGGGTCTGCA
This sequence comes from Lactarius quietus, assembly GCA_015025155.1. Taxonomy (NCBI): domain Eukaryota; kingdom Fungi; phylum Basidiomycota; class Agaricomycetes; order Russulales; family Russulaceae; genus Lactarius; species Lactarius quietus. Next base: position 148,644 of record WITN01000019.1, on the reverse strand, counting down.
TTGGGATTTGTGATATTTAGAGAACGCTTCACGTTCTGGGTCAAAGGACCTATGTGGGGGCGTATAAGCGAGAAAGAAGGGAAGAGAAGAAGGGACTGACGGTGGAAGCCGAGAGAGTTGCTTGGTTGAAGAGTGACGGACATTTTAGCGGAAGAGATGGGGGAGTGAGGGGAGAGGGGAGGAGAGGGAGAGGAGGGAGGATATACGCTGACTAATGTGGGGGTGTCTTTGGATTCGTTGGGCAGAGGTGAAGCCTTTTCTATGTTCTTCTCTCGTGGCCTCCGCGCGGACAGCACGCGTGTAACTGGGAAGCGACGGGGCGTGTCTGGGGGTCTTATCGCGTCAAAAATAAATAATAATTCACTCTTTTGACTACAATGTCCTGGAGACTAGGAAAGAGCAAAAAGGCAACACTCACCCCAGATCGTGATGATGCTGCGTCCACTCGTTCAATAACACCAACACCCGCAGACGACAATCCACTCTTCCACACCGGCATCCTCTCCATCCGCGTCCTCTGGGCGGAACGCATCTCCGTTCCACACGGCACACAGGTCCCCGCCGTCGTCCAAGCTGCTCTCTCCTCCCAACACGCAAAAGTCGCTGCCTCCATCTCCCCCGCCAGTGTCTCCCAATCCAGGCTTGCCGCCCGTGGCAAGCGCGACAGCGTACAGCGCTCTCAATGCTGGTGGCTCCCATACATCGTCATGGAATTCGAAGTAAATCAAATCCTCATCACTCCCCTCGGCGGTGATCTCGACAAGCCTCTCTACATGTATCAGGCCCACTTGTACGTGTCCCGTGACACACACCTTGACGACCATCTCTCTTTACCATGACACCCACAGTGATGTATCCCGCAATTCTGAGATATCTCTGCAGTCTTACTTGCGCAAGGAAGAACCAAAGCGCGGTGCCGACGACGACATGGGCAACGACGTCTTCCTCGGCGGCATCAAGTTCACCCCAGACTTTGACAACGTGGCCACTCAAGATCAGTGGTACGATCTTAACGGCGGAAGCGGAAAAATTCTCGTTGGTGTATCCTTCCAGCCGAGTAGCGTAAGCTCTTTCATATCATTATTCCGTTCCTTGATGAGAACATTTATCACAGGGCCGCCCACTCGCCATTGACGATTTTGAATTGACCACCGTGATCGGCAAAGGCAGTTTCGGTAAGGTGATGCAGGTCCGCAAGCGAGATACCCAGCGTATCTACGCCTTGAAGACAATACGCAAGGCACATATCGTGGATCGCGGAGAGATCACGCATACACTCGCCGAACGACTCGTCCTTTCACGAGTCACCAATCCTTTCATTGTCCCCCTCAAGTTTAGCTTCCAGTCCGAGCAAAAGCTCTATCTCGTCCTCGCGTTCGTGTCCTTTTCCTCACCCCGTCCTTCATCCTCTAATTTCCTTCTATAGATTTGTCAACGGAGGGGAGCTATTCCACCATCTCCAGCGGGAGCAAAAGTTCAATGAGGAACGCAGTCGCTTCTACAGCGCGGAGCTCCTTCTTGCACTCGAACACTTGCACGATCTAGACGTCGTTTATCGGTAAGCGTTGCGCCTCTGTACCCGATCCCTCATACCGATCACATCCGCAGTGATCTCAAGCCAGAAAACATCCTTCTCGACTACACGGGACACATTGCCCTTTGCGATTTCGGGTTGTGCAAGCTCAATATGAAGGACACAGACATGACCAAAACCTTTTGTGGAACCCCGGAGTACCTCGCTCCAGAGATTCTGAACGGTGCTGGATACAGTTGCGTCTGCAGATGCTTTTATCCCACCTCCGTGCTTGTCGCTCATCTTGTCTCATAGACCGGACAATCGACTGGTGGACTCTGGGCGTGCTCTTGTACGAGATGCTCGTCGGGCTTCCCCCGTTCTACGATGGTGTGTGGTCATTCCCCGTTTGGGCGAGCTGAACAAAGAGAATGACGTCGCCGCGATCTAAGAAATCACGGACAAGATGTACGAGAAGATCCTGCGCGACCCGCTCATCTTCCCCGAGGAGGTCTCGCCCAACGCGCGGACGATCCTCACCGGCCTCCTCACGCGCGATCCCGCGCAGCGTCTAGGCGTGAACGGCGCGGAGGAGATCAAGCGCCACCCGTTCTTTGAGAAGATTGACTGGCGGCGGCTCGCGCAGAAGAAGATCCAGCCGCCATTCAAGCCCAGCGTCCGCAGTCCCGTGGACGTGTCCAACTTTGACACCGTCTTCACGGCGGAGCAGCCCATGGACTCGGTCGTCGAGGGCTCGCAGCTGTCCCAGACGGTTCAGGCGCAGTTCGAGGGTACGTGTACCGTGATCAATCACAGTGTGCAGACGTTCATCTGAGGTTTTTTGCGTGTTCGTCTCTAGGTTTCTCGTACAATGCACGTGGCCTCACCGCGGATGCGGACTGATCTCATCATTCGTTAACTTACTCTCGCTCTATCACCCGCCTCCCCGCTAAATTGGTTTACCGCTCGTTCTTGTCGCATAACTTAGTGTGCCCGGTGTACCCTGGATTATGGTTCTTTTTAATGTGTCCCCCCTGTCATTTCTAATCGCTCGCTCATTACTTTACTTCAGTCGTTCGCACTCGCTCGCTATACCATAGTCCACCCCTCTCTTTTTACTTTCCCTGCGATATAGTATTACAGCCCTTCGTTTTTCCATACCACCCCTCCCCTCAATCGAAAGTTTGATCGTTCGTCATAATGCGCGTTGACGCGTGTACTTAAGGTATAGGGGTATTATTACATTCTACGCAATGAGGTAATATACGGCCCAAGCCCACCGTGCGCGCCCACTCAGGCGCTGCGCGCGCGCCTCGTCCTCATGCTTGTCGACCTGCCCGTCCTCGTGCTCATCATGGTAAAGATCTACACGTGTTACATCTACAAAGTCAAAGAATGGCTGGGCCGGGCGTGTCACCGTAGGTGTTGCCGGCGGCGGTGTTGACACTGATTCCGGGAGGTGACGCACGCGCCGGACGAAAAGCCAAAGTAAATACATGAGCGCCATCACGGGCAACTCGATATAGAACGAGAAGAAGTCGGCTATTGAGAAACGGGGGATGACTGAGGACCAGCCTTGAACTGCGCAGTGCGTTAGCACTCGCGGAAAAACAGAAGAACCAAAAAAATATTCAAGCGAAAGAAGCGCAGGCGTAATGGAAGGTGAGACGCACTGAGGATGATGGCCGATACGGCTGTGATCTGGTGGGTGCGATGCGCAAGCGTGTCAGCGAAACGATTGGACGGTGTGTGGATAAGCGCGGCACGCACCACGAAAGGAGGGCCCCACGGCCACGTCCACCGCGCGCGAAACTTCATCTCCGAGAGCGGTCGGCCTTGCGTCTTCCACGCGGTACGGAATCTCCACGACGCGATCCCAATGGACAACCAAGCAATCTAACACGCGGGTTTCAACATAAAACACGTGAATATGAAGCGCAGGCAGCAATGTTGTATACCTGATTGGACACGCCGACAAGATTCTGCAGCCACGCCCATAGCTGGCCGTTTTCGATGAAAGAACTGCCGAAGCATAGCGCGCTGAAACTGCTAGTCAGGAGCAGCGCGGGAAGCGGTACACCTCCGCGCGTCGTCCACGCGAAGAGGGATGGCGCATGCGACGCTGCGGCGAGGCCGTAGAGCACGCGTGTGCCAGCGAATAGTGCGTGGTTACCGGCGGAAATGACAGAGCTGAGAATGACGGTGTTCATGAAAGACGCGGCGGTCGCTGAGGGGGTGGATTATAGGAGCTGGAGGGCTGGGAGCGGCGAGATGGACGCACTGGAGCCAAATTGTTTGAATACGATCGTGAAGGGTGACGTGGTTGCAGTCTTGTTGGAAAGATTTGGGTAGTCCCAAGGAACTAAGGCGCATTTGGCAAAAGAGTTTGAAAGACTGAGTACATGCGCACCATTTAACCCGATTAACAAGATGCTCAAGAGGTAGAATAACAGTATGCTGCCGGACGCGTGAGCTGAACGCGAAGCACTCTCTAAGGAAACTCACGCACCGCCAAAATACAAACTTGACAACCCGCGGCATGTTCTTGCCCGGATTCTTCGTTTCGCCTGCAGTGATTCCAAGACTCTCTGTTCCCCCAACTGCGAGAGGTATGATGACGAAGGGTTCAAATCGGGAATGACATACAGGCAAAGCTAGCGGTGACGAAGACGTGTGCGAAACCGCCAAAGCCCCCAACGAATGGTGCACCAGGGATCTGCCAGTTCTCGAAGCCGATAAAGCGATGTTCTTGGTTGGCACCGACATTCACAAGAATGCCTAGTAGAATGAAGACGACGATTGTGACGACTTTGAGAGACGACAGCCAGTACTCTATTCGACGCCGGTCAAAATCAAAAAAAAAAAAAAAGACGGTGGGATCGGATAAGAACAGGACCCCACCTAGTTCACCGTATGCCTTGACATGGACCGCATTAACCGAGACGAGGAATACCCATACTGTAAGACTGAAAATCCAAGGATTGGGGATGCTCCAGAATTCCAAGACTAATTGAGCTGCGGTGAGGTCGGAGGCAACGGAAATGGCATCGTTGAACCAATAGTTCCACGAGAGGGCGAAACCGTATCCCGGGGAGAAAAACCTGGTGGCGTAGACATTGAAAGACCCTGTTGGACGAAATTGGTTGGGATTGGTTAAAGGGTAAAATCACCAAGAAAGGAATGTGAAATGCGGGGGAGTGGATAACGTAGTGGGGCATGGACACCCGGTCACGAGTATAAGGTACCAATAGCGTCTGTGCGGTCAGATGGGAGAAAAGAAAAGGAGAGAACATGCCTCATTGCGTAGGTAAAGAGGCGCGGGGGTTGTAGGGCAAAGAGGCACCCACCGGCTACGGGATATTGAGTTGCCATCTCGCCTAGGAGCAGAAGAGTGACATAAACGATGAAGCCGACGATGGAATAGCAGATAAGCATGCTGGCTGGTCCTCCTTGGGTAGGGATCTGCCAGTGCCCAGGAAGAGGCCAGTGCCAATCGTGCCTGCGATGGCGATCATCTGGACCTGGCGCGAGGACAGGCCACGCTGCAGCGCCCCAATAGAGGGACTACTAGGCGGAGGATGTGTTGGTGCATCTTGGTGTGAAGACGGGGGCTTGATAGTCCCATAACTGACAACGGGTGTCTCGATGAGTTCGGAGGACATGGTGTCCGACTTGAGAGGAACCCACGAGTCAGCACGTTGATGAATGATGGAGTCACCACTATGGCGCCATATTGCACTTCAACCCACGACGACGACGATGGTCACAGAGCCAGACGCCGAGGACCTCTGGCAAGACGACTTTCACAGGCCAAAGTCACTTCGCTCAGTGAACCCTCCGATCTTTGTCCCCGCCTCGGGCTTACATTTGACACATGACGACGACGACGACGATAATGAGCAGGCTGGCAATGTAGACGGTGACGATATCGCGACCTGGTACAGATCCCTCCGTCGCCAAACTAACCCTCCCAACTCACCAGCGCCCTCTCCACCCACTCTGATCCAACCAACGCCGACCCTGCGGCGTCGTCACGAGTGGTTCATCTCCCGCGCAATCTCGCAGCATGCAGCGGCCTCCGCATCAACATCAGCATCAACATCAGCCCCAGCGACGCCCCATCCCACCACCAACAGTACCTTTGCCGATCTCATATCACGCAATCCCCCAACTACCGCACAGCCGCACCGGCCGCCGGTCTTCCTCCATCTAGGCCCATCTAACAAGGGATGGATGATGCTGCAGAACCAGGGGTGGTCTGAGGGCGAGGGTCTAGGCAGCAGCGCTCACCGAAGCAGTGACGCAAACCCCATGACGAAGCGTTTGCCGATTAAGAAGATAAAACCGGGGCGAGGCTCCTCAATCACCCCCACGCTTCCCTCCTCGCCACCTCAGGAGGTGCGAACATCAGAAGTCCATTTGGACCATGACATCGTAGAGGTTCGGAAGGTACCCGTGATTGACCTTACTCTCTCCGATTCCGAACACGAGGACGTTGATAGTTACGAAGACGGGGAAGAGGGTGACGATGACGACCGAAATAACGACAGCAACGACAACCCACCCACATTCCCATCAGACCCCCGCGCCGAACCGACCGTTCTTTTGACGCCACTTTCCACCGTGCTCAAATCCGATCGTCTCGGCATAGGCCTCAAGGCAAAAACGGAGGGGCCCTACCGATCCTCCGTCAAACGTGTAACGCCTAACGCTGCTGCACTCGCTGCGCACACCAAGGCAAGCGAGGACTTGCGCCGGACACAGCATCGCTTCGGAAAGGGACGGAGGGCATATGCGCGAGCAGAGCACCTTGAGAGGGAACACCGGCAGAAGATGATGGCCTACCTAAGCGAATCCTAGCACGAAGCACAATCGGACCTTTTCCTTCTCATATGCTCTAACACAGGATTCATTTCCACATTGCTTTCTTGTACGTTGTGATACGACATATATAGATACAGTAGTTTTACAATATGTATTGATCGATTGGTAGACAAAGTGGAACAGTCAGAACTGAAATCTCTATGCATCGTACATTAAACTTAAGTAAAGAAAAAAAAAGTTGCCGTGGACAGTAGTAAAGCGTAGGGTATACAAACAAACCGTGTTTCCTGACTTTCATGGCATGGGGTATGGAGAGGGGGGAGAAGGGAGAAGCACAAAGGCTCGATTCTGGCTAGAGAAACGTTTTCGATTTTTCACAAAGGCACCGCGTCACGACTCTTGCCACGACCGCGACGTCTCGCACTTGACCTCATCAACGTACAGCCTCAACCACTGCACCATCTCTTTGCCGATCTGGTGACAGCGAGTAAGGTCTAGATCCTTGAGGCGCAGAGGCCACGAGTAACTTGACGCGTTCGGCGGAACAGAATGTGAGCGCCCATGCGAGGTAGGTTGCGTAAGTGCGTGCGTCGGATGCGGCTGGCGCAAGGTGAGTGCAGAATAGGACGCCGGTGCCGGAAGCGTTAGCATCGGTGGCACGGCCTGACGCGGGTACGCGCGAACATGAGCCGGTAAACGTGACTCGACAAAGTTCCTGAGCGAGTCCCAGTCCAGCGTCGTGCATCCCTCGAGGCTCAGGGTCTCCAGCTTGGGGCAGATCCACGTTGTGGTCGCGGTAGGAGCAGACAGACTCTGCAGAGAGTGAAAGTATTAGAACCAAATAAACGTTATTCGCAAAGGTTAATAGCATACCTTAATCAGGCTGGAGGAAGCATCTTCCACGTCGACAAGTTCAAGTGTCGTCAGCGAGGACGTCCGACTCAGAAGCTTAACCAACTCGAGTTCCCCAAAAAAGGATGCCTCGATTCTCAAATGTCGTAGTGGCAGCGACGTCAGTGATTGGCGCTTCAGGTGATTCAGCAACGAGGTCACGTTGTCCATGTAGCACAGCGCGACTTTCTCTAGTGCCGGAAAGGTGATTTGACTAAGGATAGTCCGCGTGCGCTGAATGCCCGAGTAGTGAAACGTCATTTTTACGAGACGCGGTAGGTGGATCATGTGTGATGGGATCCGTTTGTCGAGGGGTGATTCATGATCATACATCGTACACGTTTCTGGATCAACGTCTGACATGTTACGCAAAGAGAGCTCTTCCAGTTGCGGGGAGGCACGCAGGATGTCAAGAATCACGTCCACCGCTGGCGCGTAGTTGTTCCAATAACCGCCAAGCTCCAAAACCCGCAAGGCGCGAACCATGCTAACATCCCATCCAAAGTTAAACGAGTTGAAGGAGCACACCGCCAACCGGGGGAAGTGCCCGTCGAACAGAGGGAGAGGAGGAGGGGCATAGTGATCCTCTTGCATGGAATTGAACACGCGGACCTGTAGGACCTCGAGCATTGGTGCCTTGTCCTTGCAGCGTGACAACGCCGCGTGCGCCTGAGGTCGGGTAGGGACTGACAACTGGAAGGATTTCCAACGCCATATAGAGGGATACAATATATCCATGGCATGGATAATCGTTTCTGTGGTGCCGCCTCTGCTATCCATTTGCGGACTGAAATTGATGTCGACGTGTAGAGGCACCGACTTTGAGCGTGCCAATCGCCGGCGTGCCTTGTCCAAGGAGACGTGATTGCTCACCGCGACACGCGACCAGAGGACAGGGGTGTTCATCGCGACATCGGCCCAGTACCGACATACCAGCATGACATTGGACAGCATAAGAGTATCTTCTTCGTCGGCGCCGAGCACGCCAATGGTAAATATAGACGCCAGCAGCTCGCTTGGAAGACGCTGGACGGGAGCCTGGAGGCGCACGGCCTGTTCGAGGCTTTTTTCGAGTCGCTCGCGCTCGTCCATGAGGCAGGCCATTTTGGACTCGAGGCTAGAAAGTGCTTCACGAAGATCCGGGATAGAAGTCTCCGGAGCAGTGCTGACACGCGTATGCACCGGAGTGGGTACCTGGGTATTGTATGAGGCGATATTACGTGCAACAGCTGCACCGGACCCTCTGCCCAGTGACACGGTCGCCGTGCCCGCTGGCCGGTTGAAGAAATCCGGTGGGACCCTCATCCGGCGAGGTGGATGGAGGGATAAGGAGATTGGGTCGATCGGAGAGGAATGAGTTGCCGAGACCTTCGACGTCACAGGCGCTAGGTCTTCCTTGGACGCAGAGGCAAACGCGGCATCCACAGTCGACGAATACGGGGGATAAATTAAGGGCGAGCGAGGCATGACGGAGAAGTAGGAGTTGAAAGGACGAAGAACAACGGAGAGGGTGCACGGAGGTCAAGGGTGTGGCTCTGAAACACAAGAGGCTTGATATAGGGAGGACTGGTATGGGCGGAGATGGGACAGGCAAATGCGAGGAAAGGTATGCGAGGTGTGGGCCTCAAAGAGCGACAGGGACGGACATATTTGTAGGAAAGATTTTCATCGGAGAAGGGATGGCGGGCGGAAGGGTTTTAGGAGGAGGGATATCTCACGATGATAAAAACTCGTGAATGGCATCCTGCGTGTAGAGATTATGACACGCACGAGGCGTACAGCGTGCCCAGGTTCGGGCGGCGGCAGACTGGAAAGAAGAGTAAGCGCGCGAGGAGTGACCTGCAACGTGGGCAGTCGGGGTAAATTGGATGGGACACGAGGAACACGAGGAGGGCAACGAGGCAGATTAGAAACAAGGTTCGATAGCATTCACGGCTCATTCTTGCCTTTCACATCATCCACGGCTACACCCGCTCCCTCCCCTGTCCTATCATACTCTACTCTCTCCTAGTCTCCCCCTTCCGTCTATAGTATGCAAATTGTCCGAGCACCTGGCCACTCTTTCAGTCTTCTTCCTTCACAACCTGAAACAGTTCACTCACGAATACATCTAGCGCAATCGTCAACGTGCTCCCTACGTATGCACAGCGTGTTTAGTCTTCCCTGCCCAGAAAACAATAGATCCTCTTACCTGCCAACCAACTCGCATTCGCGATCAAATGTTCCATCTCCATGGATGACACACAGATGGACAACGCATACGTCAGGTTTCCCATGATCCCGAAGATGAACAATCCAGGGGCAAGGCCACGACACTTGGTGTCAAAGTTTTTCACTGATCACGCTCTTAGCCGTAATCCATTCTCGGCGCTGCGCCATTGACTCACATATTTGGGGTATTCGTGAACCCACTTCAGGAAGGCCCATCAGTCCCAACATCCAGCCAAAACTGCGGAGAGACGCTCACAGTACAACGATGCGCTGGAATACCCCATGAGTTGACTCTTCCACTCCACAATCTCTCCCGCCTGCTGCTCCTCATCTCCACCTACCCCCTGAACCTTTTGACTGATAGCCCAGGCCACTATGCCGGCTCCAACGAGGCAAAGAATCATGCCAACGTATTCCAATACGTGGCGTTTCAAGGAACGTTTCTTTTCGGATTCTTGGGCACCACTACTCGAAGAAAGTAGTGGCGTTGCTTCTCCAATATCTCTCGCAGGATGCGTCTCTGGGCGTGTCAGCGTGCCAGTGTTCGACCACCGGTAATAGTAAATTTGAATGAGAAGGGCGGTATCGCAAAGGGTATACTGCCAGTAAGACGTCGACAAACTTGGTGTCCTCAAGCAAGGGAAGGACGTACGTATGCGGCGAGAATGATCATTGTTGGCAGAAGACCAGCAGTCCATGCCCCTGCGAGATTGCACAAATCACCAGCAAGCCAGATAACAATGAAGGCGATGCTAAGGCCCTCCCCTGACTTGAGGATGAAATTTTCATAAATCTGTGGGGAGTACACAACGACCCTGCGGGACAATAAATTAATTCGATTCACGAAAATGAAATGTATGCTACCCACCATGTTGCGATAGAAATCCATCCGAGCTACGAAACACCGTCAAGCAGCTTAGACGGAGTTAAGAGATAGATCTTAGTGACATACAATGCCACTTAAAGAAACGGCGAGACTGGTCATGATGCAAGAGAAGATAACTTTGATCTGTGCGACCTGATAGCATGGACGGCGGGGCAGACCCCGACTGGTTTGGATACTGACTGATAGGCGATGTGTTTTTTTTTTTTTGAGAGATTTTTGAGATAGTGGCACGTGGTACGGCAATCGCCGCCACGAGGCTCGGGAACCGGAAGCGGTTTGCCGCCGCTTGTCGCGTCCGCGTCAACCCCTGCAGCCATGAACAACCAACAAGAGGCATTCCGGAGGTTTGCCCAGCAACTTCAACGCGCGAGTCAAGGTGGCGGAGGCTTTCCAGGAGGCACCCCACGGGGTCTTTTTGCAGGGGGTGGCTTAGTGATTGCCCTCGTAGCTGGGGGTCTGGCACTGAATGCCAGCTTGTTCAACGGTCGGTAGCCCTCACGTGTCTTTATTTAAAGCAACATGTTAAGTGCAGTCTGGGTACAGTTGACGGAGGTCATCGCGCTATTAAATATACCAGGTACGCAAGTTCGGTGCTTTGTGTCGCGCTACGGTTTCTGAGAAAGGTTGTAGGCTCCACGGAGTATCCGACAGCGTGTACAGTGAAGGCACTCACCTCAGGGTATATCTTTTCTCTATCTTTTTGGTTTCTACTAGGGTATAACTTTGTCCCATTTCAGATTCCATGGTTCGAGTCACCCATCATCTTCGACATCCGTGCGAAGCCAAGGAGCATTGCAAGCCTTACAGGCACAAAAGGTGAGCGGTGGTCCGCTCCACTGGGCGTTGAAAAACTCAGAATACCTCAGACCTGCAAATGGTCAATATTACATGCCGTGTGTTGTCCCGGCCATCACCTCAGGCGCTTCCCACGATATACCGCGAACTCGGCCAGGATTTCGATGAGCGTGTGCTGCCTTCCATAGTGAATGAAGTCTTGAAAAGCGTAGTAGCACAATTCAATGCCAGTCAACTCATCACGCAACGTGAAATGGTGATTCATACGCAGGGTATCCAAGGAACTTTCCACGGTAGCTGAATACTTCGATGCAGGTTTCGCGACTCGTCCGGGAGAACCTCACAAACCGCGCGCTCCGGTTTAATCTCGTTTTGGACGACGTATCGATTACCCATGTCGCGTTTTCCCCCGAGTTCACACATGCAGTCGAAGCGAAGCAGGTACGGGCACGCGCCTCGCCCGTTTAGGAGCCCAACTCAATATGTCTTTCAGATTGCGCAGCAAACCGCTCTTCGAGCAGCCTTCCTTGTGGATCAGGCCATTCAAGAGAAGCAGGTATCTATATGTCGTCTAATTGACACGCTGTCAGATTGATTACCCTCTCCACAGTCTATTATCGTGCGGGCGCAGGGTGAAGCACGGAGCGCTGAGCTGATTGGGGAGGCGATGCGCAATAACAAGGGCTTCCTACAATTACGAAGACTGGAGGCTGCCCGGGACATTGCAACATTACTCTCTGATTCGGGGAATAAGGTCATGTTGGACGCACAATCCCTTCTCTTGAATGGTGAGTTTGTATACTGGCAAGTAATCGGAAGCTTACAAGTCTTTATCCTTGTTCCTTATAGTAGTGAACGACGACACTACGAAGGAGTTGCTCAAGGGTAAGAAGTAGACCGACAGAGTGGATTTGGGGGCACTCTGTTGTGCACGTATCTTTCTGCGTTCGAATGTCATGAGTTTCCTAGTCGAAGAAATTGGGCTTCGAAGCTTTCTATCTGTTCATGTGCTACCGACTCCCGGCGCCGTCTATCCCCTTTGGGTTCAAGATAGGGCGAGCGATGTCAGCGGGGTTGATTCTTGGGCTCACCGATACCGCCGCCCGGGTGTGGGTAAGTGGCGCCTGTCACGCGCACGTGGTGTCTGGGGCGATCTTTCGTGTCGCGTCATTCGTGATCCAGACCTTGGTTGTCATCCTTGGCTCTCCCATGTCTCGAGCCAGCATAGACCGTCAAACCCCCTTGCGCACAGACGACGACACTCCAGGCCTTGATGAGAGAAGTAAGAAAAAAGTGCGCTGGAATTCAGACAGCGTAATGGAAGGTGACAAAGAAGGTGAATTGGAAGAGAATTCCGACGACGCTAAAGTGGGTCTCTCTCGTCTAACACATCAACGCCGCTCGTCACTTGACACCCACGCGGCATCAACTCACCCATAGATTTGTTTGGCCGCCATGTCTTCGGCGTAAGAGAAGATACGCATATATGCACTCATACTTGGTCTTACGGACTCTTCTAAAGCGGACGGATTGGCTGCGCATACTACAACCCTCTGGATTTTTTAATTTACGTGCTTGAAGACACCCAAGAGACCTCTCAGTTCCATGTGACTAAGACGCGTCAGTCCTGCAAAAAAAAATTGGGTTTCAGACAATCTCAGTTACCTAGTGGCGCAGTCTTACATCAGGTGTCGCCCGAAATATTCCTCACTAGCTCTAAGGCGGATGACAAATTTATCGATTTGTGTGGCGATTCAAGTAGGGATCTTTCTCAGGAAATGTCATATATGCGCCCTAGCATTCAACCGTATTTCCAGTGGCTGCCTCAGGGGGCTTCTTTCAGATCCGCCCACAGAAAGACTTCAGGCCCGAGAGAGGGCGCAATCATGCCCTTTCTCTGGGATTGCTCTCTGATCTCCCTGAGGAACCTATTGACCCTCCTGACCCAGGTTCATCTGCCGAGCCGAGAAACGCGTACGAATTCATGCAGCGGAGGCGCAGCGCCGAGGGCAATCCCACCCTGAAACGTTGGAACGCTTCTGTCCGAATGTCCAACTTCGCTGCACTGGACGTTTCCCCATTTGCGGTGGGTCACATGGGACATCTCCTTTTTGTTCGAGTCTGACATCAGAATTGTCGTTCCTTAGTTGGGTTCGATTGGCGCATTGCTCGACTATCTCATTAGGGAACAAGCGCTTGGTGACTTGGAACCTGAGGGCATTAGTGGGCTTGATGTCCGCGGGATAGCGAACCTGTCTTTGTACGAACACGCTTTGTTTAAGCCTTTTCTCTCATACACGTCCCTTGTCTAGGGACAAAACCATGCAGATCAATGCAGATGCCCTGTTGTGAGACACGTTATTCTTCATCCGCATTGTAGTATTTCTGACGTGTTGATGCCTCACAGTTCCTTGCAGGTGTTCGAAAATGAAAGCCACGCGTCGATCCACTCAACTAAGACCAAAGAGGGATTATCGCTGTTCGGTTCGGCCAAACATTGTCCTCTGTGGATTTTTGTTGACAAGATTTCTAGGCATGCTGGACAACACAAGGACAACATTGGGGCGTTCTATGCTTCGAACGTGGCTCCTGATGCCCTCGCTTTCTCTCGAAGTCATAAATGCCCGCCATGACGCTGTGGAGTGTTTCACCCGCCCGGAAAATATCGACATCGCAAACGTAATGCACAGTCAACTGAAAGGAATTAAGAATGTCCCACGGGTTCTTGCAGCCTTGAGGGCAGGTAAGGCCGTCCTCACGGACTGGCAGGGACTTGTAAAGGTGAGAGATGCCCAGATAGGCGACTCGTATATTTACAGACACGCGGAGAAAAGTTCACTTTCCATACGGCAATGCTGCGAGATAAGCTCGGGGAGCTCAGTATGGGTAGAGATGTGGATATCGTAAAGAAGGCGTGTGCATCGTAGACCCGAAGCTTCCGTGTTCTTGTTAACTAATCCGACCAACAGTTGGTCACCACTCTGGATATTGCAGCATTCAGAGAAGTTGGTGGAGAGATAAACAAAACCGTTCGTGTACCCCGAATTGTTTCTCGGCTGCCAGTGTACGATTCCACGCAGATTGACTGGGAAGAATCGACATTGTTGCAACGTGTCTGTGTCCGCCCACACATCGATGAAGATTTAGACAATCGCAAGCATCTGTATAACGGCGTGGATGCCGTCCTAGTGAGTGAATTGCCATCAGCCGACTAAATCCCTTTCCAACATTGGTCTAATGCGGCGCAGTCGAAAGTTGCCGAGGGTATAAGCCCCACTGTCCCACAGGATTACGCGACGTCTCTCAACGTCGTCTACTTTCCTCAGTTAGGTGAGACACTTCTTTTTCATTATGTGTTTTGGGTGTTTCCGATATGTGAACAGGCTTCCTCGTCTGCGTCCCCATGCTTGAAGAGTGGAAAAGCGGAGATGGCATAGAAGTCCTTGACGGCTGGACATTCCAGGTATTATCTCATTCCCAATTTTTTTTAAAAAAATTGAGGGCTCCATATCGGTTCATTCGTGCAGTTTTCATCCGAGTCAGTGTGCTTCTCCCCTGAGATGACGGAACAACATGACTTCTATTAGATCGCACGTTTATTTCAAAAATGACAAGATGCATGGTAAGTTTCACTCGATCGGGCGTACCGTATTTGCTTCTGACCTGCCAAAGACTTAGACAAGCATCTGGGAGATCTCTATCCTTTGATTATCGGTATGTTTCACAATTTTAAGATTAGACAGGCTCAAAGAACCATGGAAGACCGGGAGCTGGAAATAATACAGGAACTTGCGGAGAGTGTCCTTCCATTTGCGGAAGCTATTAGCGATGCATGTGACATTTGTGCTGAGCTTGACTGCCTCCTCTGCTTTGCTGAAGCCACGAGCCTGTATAATTATAGAAGACCTCGAATGAGCGATCAAAATGTGATCAAAATTCACAGGGCCGGTATGACAGTTCACGATTGCTCGCCAAGTTGT
Organism: Lactarius quietus; assembly: GCA_015025155.1. Lineage (NCBI taxonomy): Eukaryota > Fungi > Basidiomycota > Agaricomycetes > Russulales > Russulaceae > Lactarius > Lactarius quietus. The sequence continues at coordinate 133,544 of WITN01000019.1, read as the reverse complement.
TATGGTGATCTGATCCTTACTTCTACAGGCACCCATTACAAGAGCAGACCGTGGACACATTTGTACCAAACGACGTCTTCCTCGCTGGTGGAGCGGGCATTGGCTCATACCCGGATGTTCACGGTGTAGACGGTGACATCATGTCGGAGGGAACCACAGTGGGAAACAGCGTACTCATATGCACAGGCGCGAATGCATGCGGCAAGGTGAGATTGTGCATGTGGCCAGCCAGAAAAGTAATCGAACATTATGACGCAGAGCGTATACCTCAAGCAGGTGCGTTCGTTCGTAAATTTTTTAGGGCCTCGATTGCGGATTTGGTGTTTAAAAGATCGCACTGATACAACTGATGGCGCAAGTGGGTCTTTAGATTCCCTCTTCTATCCCCCGCAACTGATGAGACACTCCCAGATTGGCTGGTAAGTTACATAGGTTGCCGCTTCCGGATGACTCATTTTGGCCAGTTTCGTCCCTGCTGAATCCGCGACACTCGGCATCGTCGATAAGAGTGCGTGGTGTTGGGACGACGACTGCGGCGCGCGCTCTGTCTTTTCTTATTCTGATGATTTCCAGTTTTCACGCGCATTCAAACTCGGGAGTCGGTCTCAAAAGTAACCCAAAATGACTCCAAATGTGGACATCTGTTGACTCTGTTCACTGCTCTGTGCCCCTGACCTCAGGTGCAATCGGCGTTTATGATCGATCTCAATCAGGTTTCTTTGGCTTTACGGAACGCCACTCCACGGTCTCTTATTTTGCTAGACGAGTTCGGGAAAGGAACAGCTGCTACAGGCTCGTGTATCTCTCTCAGACTTCCCAGACTTGCTTTAGTAAAACAACCCCTTACTCTTCACCTCTTCGCTTGCCGTATGTCTTGGCGTAACTCTGAGCAGATGGCGCGGGCCTCTTTGCTGGAGTCTTGCAACACCTACTGGCGCGCAGCTCTGATTGCCCGAAAGTCATAGCAACGACGCATCTCCATGAGCTTTTTTCCACAAGAGTTCTTGATCCTGAGAAATTACCTATAACATTCGTTCATATGGAGGTTATGGTTACGACACAGGCCGGCGAGATCATCGAACACAGTTCGACAAAAGGCGAAAGCATAACCTATCTCTACAGGTGTGTACCCTGGGCTCATAGTTGTTTAGCGGTGACAGTTGACATGATATGGGGTAGAGCTGTAGATGGACTTGCGCTTGAATCGTATGCGGCACGCTGTGCAGAGCTGTTCGGCATACCAGCTCACGTCGTACAGCGCGCTCAATACGTGACGTACGTCCTATAGGACGGTGAGGAAATCTGATGTCATCTATTCACACTCCTGCCAACAGCGAGCTGCTCTCCGCGCACGAGCTTCCGAAGCTTCTGGACGAGGCAATTTCCGAGGAAGATCAGCTGGACATGGATCTCGCATCGGCAGTGTGCCAACGGTTTCTCGAGTGGAACTTAGAGACTCAGGAGGCATCGTCAGAAGACGTCAGGGCAAAGCTGGCACAAGTGTTGGGCCGATCTGGCAACGAATGAACAATCGGGCGTGTTCTTGCACGGAAACGCAAGCCAGCAGCGAATGCGGATACAGGCGGGTGAACACATGTCCATAACGAACGAATCACCACGGCATCAATTCTTTGCACCCAAGAGTCAAGTCCATATTCGAAGCTATCATTGCGCGATCGTCACGTAATTATGAGGTCTAGTCCTTTTTCGACGCCTTGTGGATTTCCACGCCTGGAGGAGCGCCCATCGCTGTCCAATTGTATAATGATCTGTAAATATACACTGGAACAGGTCTCGAGGAAACGCGCACCGTCCTTGATAGCTCCATATATCAGAAACTGGCCGGACACAAGGCCCGCCGTCATCACCATACGCGGGCCAAGACCTGCAAATAAGCCCCTGAACCCAATCTGCCTAGCGAGAACACCGAGGCGATAGAGCATCGTGCCCTTCGGCCCATGACCCTTATTTACCTGCGAGAGCAAAGTGTCTGCAGGTTGTGAGAGGATTGCGGCTGCAACGCCTGCGATGATACCACTGCCGAGCGAGATGGATAGCTTGGATGCTGGTGTGAGTTTGGCGCGTGTCTCCTTGGACATACTCCGGAACGCGACCTCATGGCACAACTCATTGACGGTAAACTGACCGATCGCGTATGGAATCTGCCTGTATGCAAAAAGTGCATTAGAAGACTATTGCAAAGCCTGGGAGGTGCCCACTTGAAAATGATCGGAATGAAGCCAGCGTATAGATCGCGCACACCACCTTCACGCAGAAGTCGCGTGAAACCGGAGGCTAGCCCAGTTGCGTAGTTCCGCTGCGAGACCATGCGTATGCGCGTGGCCTCGAGTGGCGTCAGGAAGATGTCCGCAAAGAATCTGTGCACGTGCATCTGGCCAATCAGCACGAGGATTCGCGGCGAGATAAAGGATGGCATGGAACGGACTCTCCAACACTCGCGGCGCCAAGATATATCGCGGTACGATATTTGACCGCCGTTTCCTGGTCACCAGCAATAGCCACAAATTGCTTTTTCCAAAACTCATAACCGGCGAATTTGCCTCCGCCTTGCACGAAATAGCCCACTGCGGTAGGCCCAAATCCGGTCAAGAGAGCAGAGGCGCCCTCTTTCGCAACAATGAGACGACCCCCAGAAAGCAAGCTGCGATGAGCAAGCGCAGGGTCTATTTGGATCCGTGTCTTAACGACATCTATGGCTGAGAAATGGTGCTAGGTACGTGGCGTAGGGGTTAGTCCGAAAAAGAAGGTGCATACGGGTCATGGCGCCATGCGTTATCCTTTTGGAAAATAAAGACTATGAAAACAGTCTGTCTCTTCTGAGTCCGTGGAACGAACATACGTCGCACATAGTGCCCCTTGGGAATCAAGTCAGAAGTCATGCTCTTCGATGAAAGAAGGCGCGTCCAGTGCTGACCTGCTAGGAAGAAGCTACCGTAGTTGGCAGCAGTGAACTGAGGGACATGAAGCGGAGCACTCTGTTTTTTGTCTGAGGGCATAGAGAAGAGGTGGTAGTCGTGTTCAAGCTGATAAGAGCAGAAGACGCTGATGTATAATACATCCGGATTGACGTCATCTCTTGCGCCTCATCTCATAACGACAACTAAACTGTGCCACATTCTTCCGAAACCAGGGGAGTATCTCTGCCTCAATATGGGGGCATTCGTCGACTTTGAGAGACCGGATGCACGAAACCACTCGATCACCATCCTGCTCGGGTAACTGGTATCTCCCACCCTCCTGAGATGCTGCCAGGGCGATCCTTTCTTTGACTATCCGCATGACTGGGCCGGTCTTCAAACTGGCGGACTGTGAAAGGTCTAGCACGCTGAGCGCGGGGCACAGAATGGGTAGGTTAATAGCAACAGGTTTGGAATCTCCGGAAATACGGCCCCTTTGTAACGCTGTGCCGGGCTTTGCTGTCAAGGATTCCGCAGCGTCATTAACAGCGTCACCGGTGCAATTCAAAATCTCCAATTTGGGAGCTTGGAGTAGTACTGAGGTGAGGAGTTGCGATCCCAGGGCACAGTCTCTTGCAGTCAATTCGACGAGTTCCGCAAAGGAGGTCCCTGAGTCCTCGATAAGCTCGGTCAACGTAGATGCCGCAAATTGGAGCCTGATCATCCGTAGTATTTGGAGCGAGGGAAGACTGAGATTTCCGCTTTTGACAGGAAAAGGGACAACTCCGCTCAACTCAAGATGACGAAGGTGAGGTAAAGTCAGTGAGTCTTGGACCTCTTCCGTGTAGTTTCTGGACGCTTCGATGACAAGCTTTTCGAGGCCGGGATTGGCTTGCAAGAACAGGTGAAATTTTGTGAAAACAGCGTTTTCGATCTTGTACTCGAAGGACGTGAGATGGCGCATGGACGTCGATAACTGCTCCCAGTTACACCCTCCATTGGTGAGGCGCAAAGCGCGCAGGTTGTCCCATGGCAGTTCGTTATATTCAAGGGGTCCAGTACCGAGGATGACCTCATAGGAACCCTTATACGTGATGGAGAGTGTTTCTAGGTGTTGGTGGACAAATCCCGTACCGTCATTCAGTGCGTAGAAAAACGATTCTGCGTTCACGCCTTCCAAGTGGCTTTCTTTGAGTGCCGTCCAATCGAGGTGCTGAAGCGCAACTAAAAGGTTGGTATACATTGTGCAATCGTCGGGGTGCCTGGAGTCATCCTTGGACGGGAAGATGAGCGCAGCTAGCGATTGACGGATATTAAGCTCCATAATCCGCCCACGGGACCGTTTGTGCCATTCTCGGACCTTGAGAAGAGCTTTCTTCGCGGGTGCCACAAGGACCAGGGAACACCAAAGTGTGGGCTGTGAAAGCGCGACCTCGCGCCATCGACGGCAGACGTGAGAGAGGATGACAGGATTTCTTGAAAGTCTGAATATGATCAAGAGTAGCTCGACTGGCATAGCCGAAACTGGGCATTTGGTCTGCTCTTCCAGATGCAGACGCAGATCCATAAGCTCGCGCCGACGTGCTTCGTGCTTCGGGCCATCTCCGAAGCGTTTCAGTGCCAATGAGCACATCCGTAACGCAGCATCGGCTTGGCCAAGGGCGGCGAAGAGGCGAGCAGAGCGAAAGTAGCCATGCCACTGCTGGGGGGCAATGTCGATAGTCTTTTTCGCGTCGCGCAGTGCATCTTTGAGGCGATTCTGTTTTTCATAGGCAGACGCGCGAGAGTCGTATAGAACATAAGATGTGTCATTGGCAAGGCGGATAGCCTGCGAAAGATGGGGAATTAACTCTTTCAAGCTAAGAAGAGGATATTCCCCTTTACCTGATCGAAGGACTCGAGTGCCTTGTCTATATCTTGTCGCCGAAAGTGTTCTATACCTTCTGCAAAGAATTTCTTCCAGTTCGATGTACTTGACATGGAGTACTGGCGTAAATGCCAGCCTCGTAAACGCGTGTTGTCACGCGGTCACGTGATGACAATCAGGCACGCCGTCACCCAGGCTTACCCTGACCAAAAAAATGTTATACTCAAGTCTATACTGATGGCCGAGTGAAGTTGCAAATGTACAATGCTGGAGACGGATAATAAAGAGGTAATATAGACAGGTACTAAGCAAAGTACATGAGGTCGTTCTTCTTCTTGCTTTGCACTGGCCTATTCGTCAATATCGTCTAGAGGCGCAGAGAAAGATGCGACTTACCCTCTGCAATACCACTGATGAAATGCTCGTGCCCCAGCCTTGTTGCACCCTCACGTAGTGCTATCATGCCAGCTTCAACGCATACTGCCTTCAATTGGGCGCCGTTGAACTCATCAGTGCTACGTGCAAGCTCCTCGAAGTTGACATCGGGGCCAATAGTCATCTTCCGGGAGTGAATCTCGAGAATACGTGCGCGGGCTGTTTCCGCTGGGAGTGGGAACTCAATTTTGCGATCGAGCCGTCCCGACCGAAGAAGCGCGGGGTCAAGAATGTCAATACGATTGGTTGCGGCGATGACCTACATGTCATCTAAGTGGGCGGTGGAAGGAACGAGTAAGCGGACGCACCTTGATCCTCTCATCGCTGCTGAAGCCATCGAGCTGATTGAGTAACTCGAGCATAGTGCGTTGCACTTCTCTGTCGCCACTCTTGTCCGAGTCAAACCGCTTTGTGCCTATCGCATCCAGTTCGTCAATGAATATGATGGCTGGTGCCTTTTCTCTCGCAAGCTTGAAAGCGTCGCGGACAAGCTTAGCGCCATCGCCAATGAACATCTGCACCAATGAGGGACCAGCTAATTTGAGGTAGCAGGCATTTGTTTGTGCCGCACATGCGCGAGCAAGAAGCGTTTTTCCCGTCCCTTTACTGGATGAGTATATTGGTAAGAAACGGTGCGGCCATTGCTTACCTGGAGGCCCATACATCAGACAACCCTTTGGCGGCTTGATTCCGAGCGTCTTGAATTTGTCTGCCTGCTCCATGGGTAGAACAATAGCTTCGACCAACTCTTCAATTTGCTTTTCTAATCCACCAATATCCGTATATGTCTCAGTTGGTCGCTCGTCCACTTCCATTGCCTTCACCCGCGAATCGTACTCTGCAGGAAGCGAGTCAAGGACAAGGTACGAGTCTTTGTTGACGCCAATGAGATCTTGCGGCTCGAGCTCTTCCGGAGGAACGAGACCGATAAGCGGAAGAAAAACAGTTTGCCGGGTGGACGTCTTGATGACTGCGGTCTTCCCTTTGCGCATAGAGTCAAGATCCTGGTTCGCGCCATCCTCTTGGCCTTCAGGGTCGACGTCTAAGATCTTCGAAGCAAGGTTTCGCGATAAAGAAAATTCCCTGACAATATGCGTACGCACCTCAACGACATTTGCCACGAGATAAGGAAGTACTTTATTCTGCTTTATCTTCTCGCCATTGTCTCTGATTTTCTCCTTCATGACGTTTTGTTCATGACTTAACCTCAATTGTTCTGAGCGCATGACCTGCTCTCACAGTTTAGCCCATTCACGCTGCTGAAAGAGCCATGACGCACCTTAATATCATTCTCAATCAAGCGGATACGCGTCAAAATGTCTTCCGTCTCGAGCTCCATGATGTCCTCCGGAATATCCTCCCAGGTTTCCTCGGCGGGCTGGTCGGGTGTGGTGTCCATTTCAGCAGCTTCTAGTAGTGTTGCATCTGGTAATTCAGTGTCTTGCTTGTTTGGATCACTGCTCTGCTCGTTGTTATTTGGATGCTCTCCAGGAGGAACGGTGGACATGGTCGGTAATGGCGAACAGTGTGCTCTGCTTAGCCCGACTTGAACGCGCGTTCTCGCTTACTTAATTGAGGGTCACGTGGCCACATGCAGTACTCGCGGCCCGGTTTCCGGCATCGCGTTCAGCTGTCCTCATAGCGTTTCCCGAGTTCACCATGGCAGCTACAGCTACGGAAGGACCCACCCCGACTGCAGAGGAGAAGACCCGGATAATGACGGCAAAGAAGGAACTGATACAAGCTCTCACGAAAAAACGTGCGCTAGATAAACAATTAGTACGTTCAGCCATGTTTGAGCATGCTGCATGCATTACCGGAGCATTTATCGTGTGGTGCTTTATAGTCTCAAATAGAGGTTCAGATGCACGCTCTTGAGGGCCAGTATCTCATGGAAACGTCAGCACACAATGGAGGGAACATTATCCACGGTTTCGAGGGATATTTAAAAAACCAGGTGACGAAGAAACGCTACGAATTAAGTGACGCAGACAGACTATTTTCAACGAGTAGCTTGACCTATCAGAGGGTAGGATTCATGTACTCGTCGTGAACCAGGACGTCTGATGTGGACTAGTTATATGCAGTCCTTGGAACTAGCGGGCGAAGGAGAAGAATCTGCAGCTGCAGCTGAAGATTTCAAGCAACCAATTTCAGGGCTTACTACGGTCGTCCTACCTCCTGCACCCCGGGTACCGGAGCTTACAGCTGCACAACTTAAGAAGAACCGTGATCGGGAGTATCAACGGAAAAAGCGAGCTGCTGCTAATCGTCGAAGTGTTGGGACAATAAGTGATGACGAGGGCAGTGCCATAGCGGGAGGCGGAAGGCGTCCTAACAAACGGGCTCGCCTCGTGGACGAGGAGTGACTTGACTTGTGCACTCGGTATATGTTTTGGTGAGTCGTTCCCGCATTGAATCCGTTTGTATGATCTGTTTATGGGGTCTATATAAGGGATAGACTTTATTACATCTGTATTTATCAAACAATACTGCTTTGTTTCCTCACCTTTGCAAGCCCTCTCCCAGGCGCAAGAAGACCTTTCGAATTCACTATAGATCAAGAGTGCCCAGGAATTTCTTGATACCAATTTGATCCATACCGCCCCCATCTGGATCAGCCGCCTCAATACATCGGGTCGCAGCGATGGTCTGCTTAACCTCTTTAGCGCTAATCCAGACCCTCCCGTTCATACCAATCGCTGTGTCCAAAGGAAAGCGTGACCCAAGCAGAGGTAACAGGAAGTAGCCTGGATCCATGAGACTGCGACATTCCCGTGAGCTAGGGTAGCTAGGACGAATGACACGCACTTTCGAGACATTTTGAGACTGCAGCGTACTAAGAAGCCTCCTTTGAGCTCGCCAAAGCCTTCGGCTTTACGCGTCTGGGCGTCAAAGCACTCAAGCTCAGGCTCCATATCCTTATGGGCGAGGGAAACACGGGCATATACGAGCGAGTTGACCTTACGGATAAGGTAACTTTGAGAGGACAAACACCATTAACATGCACGACACACCTTGAGGTTTGGTCGATTACGTCGGCTCGCGCCTTCGAAAGCGAGTCCGTCGAGAGACGCCTGGTGGGCAGAGCCAATATCGACCCTCCAACCTTCACCTTGTCGAGCGCTCACAATTCCAACTACTGGTTCCTGCACCGCCGGCACGTACTTTGCTCAGGCGTGAGACGTCTGACCGATAAATGAACGGTGGACACACGCACGCGACGCGAATTCCCTTCTACCCAAAATTTGTTGCCTTTTGGGTTCTGTTCTAACGTCCCAGCGCGTGTGACAACGAATCCAGCCCTTCCTTGCAGGTCGACGGATTGCTGAAGTCCCGGTCCAAGCTTCAAGTTTTTGTGTTGCGATTGTATTAACTCGCCAGGAAGGACGACGGACATGGTTGGGTGTGCTTAGAAGGGTGGCGCTTGGTCCGAATCCGTCTTCCGCTCGCCTCAACGTTCACCGCGCCATGTCGATTCAGACAGCACTAACTACCGAATTTCCTGAACTGTCTCATCTAACGTGCATTTCACATCGATGATGGGGGGCCATGACTCATGATGCAGTATGTCTAGACGCGAGGATTTGGAAGATATGCTTGCAGATCCAGCCTATTTCCAAGCGATCTTTCATACGCTTTCCAAAGTGAACGAGCTGTATCAAAGCCAAGCTGATCTCGGGCTTGCGAACGAGACAATCGCGAGTGAGTCGGCTTTAAGCGCTATGGCCCAGTCTGGTCTCATGCAAGGAGGTTGACCAGACCAGAACCTGGCATTGCAAGAAGAACTATATAAGCTACGTTCGGAAACAAAGGATGCTTTCGACGAGGCCAAGTCGTTGGAGGCTAGATGGGCGGAGCTGCAACGTGAGCAGAAAGAGGTCTACCAGGTATGCTACGGCCTTGGCCCTTGCTCCTCACTAACAAGCCAAACAGCGATTCACACCGCAATTCCTCCTAATGCGACTCCGACATGCAACGACGGCACAGGATGATTTGTCTGAGGTGTTGGCATCGTCATTTGTACGATCCACATCGTCTGAGACAGCAGCGACACCTGCCAACGGCAAGGAGGTGGATGATTTCGTGAAGGAGTTCCGTGAGCTGCGTAAAACGTACCATAAACGAGTGATGTGGGGTGACCGATGGACGATTGGGCAGGTCGGCTGGCGGGACGACGTATACGTCACTCGTTGAAAGTGCATTGTCATGTCGATATCACATATAACGAGCAAATTAATATCCCCAGCACCATCACCGGAGCTCGATGTTCTCTTCTCATCCCTTTCTTCCCGGGACGCCACCAAGTACTTGCAAGAACTAGAGCACGCGAACAAGTCGAAGGGGGAATTCGCTGTTTACAGCCAAGAGCCAGCTCTGAACGATGCCGTGCTCGGTAGACTGGTTGCTGCCGTTTACACGGAGGCTCTAGACATCCTCCTCGCAGAGGCTATTGAAGCAGAGGCAGAAGCAGACTGGTGGGCCGACCTAGGGCGGTCTCGATTGACTGTTGCACACTACCTTGTCCAAAGTATGCTCTCGTCCAAATGAATCACTTGCCGAGCCTGACGGTGTTGTTCAGCCCTGCCTCTACGCTTCGCCAGTCTCTTCAGAGATGTCCTCAGAATACTGCACTCCAACAACCAATCCTTATCATTCTCAGCATTCAAGCCCTCGTCAATACGTAGCCTTCTAAGCAGTGATACTGGACGCCCTGGTTCGATTATTGTTCGCATATTCCCACATCTTCACACCACCCACCCTGGGCTTGCCCCGCCGCCGACGCTTGCGCCATTGGGAATATACTCACGGTCTCGTCGTTCAACATCGACTAGCCCTTCCAACATTATAGCCTCGGCTTCTCAGGTGCTTCGTCACACCTTCTCTCTTGTTACGCAGTATCTCGTTCATCTTGTCACCTTACCTGTCCAACTCGCAAACCACGAGATCCAAGCAAAACGCTTGGAGTTGGAGCGAATCCGTAATGAGCGTGCCGAAGCCCTGGGTGAACTCACAAGCAAGCGCGACGACCTCTCTCGAGCACTGCGAGAGGACTTGAACGAGCGCACGGCGTTTCTTCAGGTGATAAGCCAAGTGCTGGTCGGCCAGGACGCGGACATGACACAGTCCGGCCTCGACGTTTCCCTTCTGGACGCACTAGCCACCACATCATTCAAGGTTGTGCCCATGCACATGTCTCTGCACAGGGAAAACATCCACGCCCAGTCTCTTCTCCGTCCGAGTAGATTCGTCAGGATTTGGCCGCGTCTCCTGGTGTTGCCACCGTTAATACTGTATACTGTCCAGCGAGTGAGCGCGTCCCAAGATACGTTGCTTTCATTGGCGAACGACGCATGGGAGACCTTGAAGGGATTCTGGCGAGGTTGGATGGTAGAACCACTAACTGAGATTGCGAAGACGGTTCGCACTGGAGGAGAAGGTGGTATCATTGTCCAGGAAGGGAGCATTGGCGCCGACCTACAGGTATGGTATTCTTTCGTCCATCGCAAGAGCCTTCCTGACTTTAGTTTATTTATATAGTCACTAGAGCGTATGGCGTTATCGTTGGCCAGAGACAAACTGAACTACAGCCCAGCACAGTTAGATGATCTCTCCATCAAGCTACGTCACGGCGACCTCACACCTATTCTACAAATCTACGAGAAGGACATCAAAAACCCCGTACGCTCCGCTATTTCCGGTACCCTCCTGCGCACTGTTTTCGTACAAGTCCAAAAAGCTAAGGTGCGATTTTCGCCTCGCCTCGCCCTGAAAGCTTTTGCTCACACCGCATATACTCCTCTCAGGTCGACGTCGACCAGGCCCTCGCAGGAATCGACAAGCTGCTCAAGTCCCAAGAACTGACATTTGCCTTTGTTGGTGTCGCGCCGGCCTTTTCCCTCGTATATGTTGTCGGTGGATATTTTCGTGGGCTCTTCGCCGGCGCATCGAGGTACGGGCGCTTAGGCGGCACCCGGCGGCGCACCGCTGCATGGCTAGCCATCCGCCGTATCGAACGCCTCCTCATCACGCAGCCGCATACGCACGACGACAATGGCGGCCGAAAAGGCACGATTCCTCACCTGACTGCGGGCTTGCTGCTGCTCTCCGTGTCGTCACTCCGACAATACGCCGAGACATGGCTGCCGCCAAGGAGCCGGCTCAGGGAGGGCTTCTTGGAGGATGTCGGGGATTTGGAGGATCCGGGTCTGGACCGGGAGGAGAAAATGCGGGTCGTGGAGAGGATGTGGAGGTCGTGGGGCCGTGCGCTGGGATGGGATCACCTGGCCGCCGCAGTGTCGTCGTGAGTGTCGGCTTTCTTTTCTCAGCCGGTGTGCCCAATGTTTGCGACAACTGTCCGACGGACCATCATTATTGTCTAGGTGAAACAGACGCCATAAAATAAAACTACGAAGAGGTAACTTCTATAGAGCACTCCTAATGTTTATGGTAAATACACCTGGTGAAATATACAACGTCCAACGAGGTGTCACAGCCAAACTGACATCCTACACCGTCTATGAGTATGAGGAAAAGGAAATGTTCCAAGTGAATCATCCAAATGTACTCTCACGGCTTCACGGAACCGCAGAACCTACAGGTCAGAAAGCTATGCTCCATACCCTCTTCGCCACACACGCCACAAGTCCACCCCGCCTTAGTGGCAGGACTTGGAGCCTGAGAAGGACGTATGCCGAGGCAGGCATCGCACTGCAGAGTGTACGGGCCATTGACCAATGTGCACGTCGGACAGGTCCATGACGACTCAGTCGCCGGCCGTGACGCGTTGTTGACGGGCGGAGGTCGCGGCTTGGTCGACGCGTTGGCATCTGGGGGGCGCATTGTCACCGGTCCTGAGTCCGAAGACAGATCGCGTGGCGCCAGGGAGGGTTCCGAGGGACGCGACGCATCGCTCACTATTTCGATGTCATCGCTAAAATTGTAGTCGTCAATATTGAAGTTGTCATCGCCAGTGAGGTCGATGGCGTCGTTGTGATGACTATCACGTGCGGCCCTCTCGGCCTCCTGCTGTGCCAACGTCCCAGACGCACACTTCTTCTCGTCCGCGGCCCTCATATCAGCAGCCTGTATTGCGGTGCGTGCGTTATTTAGAGACGGCAAGATACAAAGAAAAATAGAAGTCTGCGCACCAAGACGGCCAGTTCGCGCGGCGTTAAGCCCAGGCTCGCAAGGTTGCCTCCCCCGAGCCTGACAGGACCATTCGTTCCGGCATTAGTTCTCCGCCTCCTTTCAGCGGCTTCGAGCGCTCGCTGTCGAGCAAGATACACGGGAATATTCTGTGGAATACCCTCGCCCAGTCGACGCCCGTTGGAGAAGAATCCTTCGCCCGCATATCCGTTGCGCTTGAGTTCGTAGTACTCTTCTTCGAGGCGGGATAAGAAGTTGTAAAAGTTCTGGTCGTGGGGTCCGTGCACATTATGGGTCAGCTAATGAAGAAGGTGAGCGTTAACAGTCGCGCGCAAGTATGAGATGGGATAACTGCCTCATGCAGCATAGTGTGGATGACATCTTCCTCGTCATAGAATGTGTCAGGGGACCAAGCAGGTCTCAGGCGAAGCAGGATCTTCTCGCCCATATTGATATCTGCCAAGATTGAGACTCATCGAATAGTAGTCGGGTGTACAGACTCACTCAGGCCTATAGATACAGGATGAGCATGCCGACGCGACAGTTGCAGGAATACGCACCTATTAGGTTCGGGCTGTCAGGGAAGAATTCAGCGAGGACAGGGAGCCTCCAGCTATGAGACCTCATGATAGGCTTGACACGTGAAGCAACTTTCTGTAGGAGTGAAAGTGCATCATTGGATCTCGGATGGCCCTTGAGGTGTTCGTACGAGTGGACCCATATGTCGGTAGACATGAGCGCAAGATGAGACTGTTGATCGTTGAATATTGATCCCTACTGTAGTACTCGAAGCATCTTTATCCACTGGCAGCACTGCATGCGTAAGCAGTGGCCGTCGGCTGGGCGCTGAGCCGAAGCACTGATTTTCAAGCAGAGACATCTCGTCGTTTCCAGAAACATCTTGCTACATGGTCACTGTTAACTTCAATTAGACCTTGCTCGGCTGGTGTTTCTCAAATCAAAAACCTCTGTGCCCATATCAATCCATAGTAATGAGTAGGCTGATCTCTGGGAGGGGGAAATGCACCAACCATTTCTTGTTCTTGGGGCTTGGTTACCATCACGCTGCACCCGGAGCAAGCGGAATGCAATAGCCTAAGACGCTGTTATTGTGATCGCAGCTGTTGGTCTTTGGCCAAAACACTCGGAATTTTCATGCAATGCATATACCTGACGGTCTTCTCTTGGGTCGCCGTGCCAACGTGTCCAGAAACGCACCCTTTCTACGCTATGATATTTACTGAGCTGAGCTAATATCACGGACCGAACACCTCTGTGTCTTTTCTTCTTCTTTTTGAATGCAAACGCCTCCGGGCGCGAATGTAAGACATCACTGCATCACCAGCCCACGATTACACATTACGTCACATTGGCCCGGATATGTCTGCAAAAGGCCTTATTCTATCTTTAACCCATCACATTGCCCCGTCGTTATTAATCCGAGTGAGTGTCGGACACACATGCTGAAGCACTACACAGGTTCTCGGACAAACCCAGAAACCCACAATCTTCTCCTTGCGTTTAAAGACATGCAAAAAACGACCAACAGAATGCTCTCCTAGGTTCACCTTATATTCACCCCCACTTCTGATTCTGAAGACTTCCCTTCGACACTTCGCTGATTATCTATGCCATACCTCAAGTCTCCGCACAGTCTAATTCCCTCAGGTCCCTCTGTCAATTATTATGATTTTCTTTTCCAGAGGCCTGAACTAAGGTCTTGGCCTGACTACACACTGTTCGTCGATGCTACGACTGGAAGGAGAAGACGTTTCCGAGAAACGCTTGCTCATATCGAGGACTGTGCAACAGCACTCACTTTGGCAGCAGAAGAAGGTGGCCTCGATATGGAACCGGGAAGCGTCGTCGGAATTTTGAGCGAGAATTGTTTGGTAGGAGCTGCACCCACATTCCCACTCCGTTGTATTTGATTTGTGATCAGGAGTACCCCGTCCTAGCTCTCGCTCTGTTGAAGATCTCTGTGCCTGTCGCCTTTCTCCCTGCGCACTTATCTACGATGGAGACTACTGCTCTCCTTAAGCGGGAAAATGTCAGAACCGTGTTCGTCAGTTCAAAGCGATATGCAAGTTCCCGTGAAGCCATAATGGCGTCCGGGGTCTTCGAAGAACGTGTATTCATCCTTCGCGGCCACGTCAAGGGAAAGACTAGTCTCTCGGACCTGATCGACTTTGCAAAGCTGCATGGCGTCCCAACAACACCAACACGCCCAGCGCACGGCGACACACTCGCTTGCATGATATTCTCGAATGGTACAAACGGGTTCTCCAAAAGTTTGTCTTTACATACACCGCTGCCCACAAAGAAGACTAAAGTCACGCAGCAGTCATGATTTCGCATCGCAATCTATGTCACTCCACAATGCAGCTCGAAAACACGAGTCGATCGTCAAACCATGAGAGTACGGTAAGACGTCTGCACCTACTGTATTCGCCTTTGAATTCTGACGGAGTGGCCGTTGGGAAGATTCCCATTACACTCGCGGCTCTACCCTTCTATCATACCCTGGGGGCAGACGCATTTATCTTGCGCTTATTCGTCACTCCAACGACCCTCGTCGTCCTCCCTCAATGGAATGTGGACTTGGTCATTAGAACTCTCCTCCAGTAAGTAGTGCCTTTAGTTAGTTGCTAGTTCGCCGTGTCAACATTTCGTCAGGCACACAATAAACCAGATCATTACGGTGCCACCATTGATGCACCAGCTCCTCAATCATCCAGAATTCTCGAAAGTTAACCTCAACGACTTGGAGTCCGTGAGAGTTGGTGCCAATCGGTTACGCGGCGATCTTGGCCGGAAATTCGAAAGCACAGCAGTAGATGTACCCTTCCTAGCAGAAGAAGGTAACCGCGATTGGCTTTCTTATATGAGCGCCCAGTTTGACAGTTGAATCAGGTAATGACCTCTTCGAAGACGCATATCTCAAACGTACACGGGAACATTATATGTCCGAGCGAGCCGCCCAGACCCTGATCGCCATCGCCGAGCCATTCCGTGGAATGTTTAGGGATCTCGTCGAGCGTCGGCGCAGGTCGAAGGGCATGCGATTCCCTGGTATAAACACACGCGGCGCTGGCGAGGCGGACTGGGAGTCGGATTTCGGTGAAGAAAGCGAGCTGTTCCTTCATGATTTGGCCGTAGCCGTAGGGAATCCGAATGGCCTGGTAAGCCAATCGGAGACTTTCACTCCCGGTGCTGGGCCGGGCGTTGTGAATCAAGATAGGAAATTTTTGTGAGTTTTCCGACTACCCTCCTCGTGTGTGACATCAAACTGAATGCGTCCGAAGTGATGTTGACCGCGTAAAGGTGAGGAGATGCGATCGCGACCTATTTCGCGTGTCACTCATAGTCTTGTTATTAGGACGCCGTCAAGGTACATAGCGCGCACATCTCCCCGCCGGAGATCGAAAGGGTCATCCGAGAGCATCCAGAGGTCGTCGACTGCGTGGTCGCAGGCGTACGAGGCGCATCCCAGTCGGATGGTTTCGTGCCCCGGGCATGGCTCGTACTCTCCAAGTCTGCAAAAGAGAAGGGCGTTGATTCTATGCTCGAAGCCATTGAGGAGTTCCTTCGCGCTAGGCTCAGTGACCAGCATTGGTTGCACGGTGGCTTCGAAGTGATCGACGAGGTACTATCACAATTCCGACACTTACACGTACCGAACGACTGACATCGCCGTGAACGTAGATACCCAAACTACCATGCGGGAAAGTACTAAGACGTAAGTTGCAACATGCACACGAGAGCCGGGAGGGGAAGAGAGCCCGAGATCAAGCAAAACTATAGTGTTATACGATTGCCTGTGCGTTTCGATCCAGAAGACCAAATAAATGGTTGTACACCTAGTTTCCACATCATCTTCCAAACTGCCTAGCTTTGACCTAACTCACTGTAATAAGGCGAGCTACTGTAATGGCCGCCGGGAAGCCTTTTCGGATCAGAGAATGTGTCCCACGAACCCCGCGGTGATGGTCTGAGTAATTGCAACTGTCAGCGTGTTCTGGCCAAGCCGGGACGCCCATGTCGTAGTCATAGCCGGAAGCCGGACGCCCTAGTAACATGTTCAGAAGGGTTCACGATGGAGCATTTAACCCGACGACTCACCTTGAGCAACTGAACTTCCCTTTACTCGATCACGATGCCTTACATTAAGGACCAGTTCCAACATTCGCTCCCGTTGTCGACTCCCACGGTCAACTATTATGACTGGTTCTTGGGTCGTCCCGATATCAAATCTTGGCCGAACTATACCCTCCACATAGACCCGGTCACTGGGGAAAAGAGGCGCCTCCGGTTTGTGCTCGATCGTTTGGAACAAGCTGCTACGGCCCTTGTGTCGTCCCCAAGTGATAACGGTCTTGGTTTAGCCACAGGACAGCCTGGAATAGTCGGCATCCTGAGTGAGAATTGTCTGGTGTGTTCAACAAGGCTGTCTTTCACGCCATCTGCGTTCTCACTGTTATTCTCAAGGAATACCCTGTTCTAGTATATGCCCTGCTAAAAATTGCTGTGCCAATGGCGCTCCTTCCCTGTCACTCCACTCTCCATGAAACTATGGCACTGTTGAAGATTGCTGGTATCACCTCCTTGTTTGTGAGCGAAGCGAAATACCCTCACGCGATCGCTGCTGCCAAGGGAGTAGGTCTTCCGGAAGATAGGATCTTCATTTTGCAAGGAGACGTTCCCGGGAAAAGAAGCTTTGCGCGCTCGATTGAAGGCGTCAAATCCCGTGGTCTCCCCAGGGTACCAACCCAAACGGTTCGGGATGACACCTTAGCCTATCTGGTGTTCTCCAGTGGCACTACTGGTCTCCCTAAAGGTTGCATCAATCCTGGTTAACATCCACTTGTATTCTGATTGAAAATCGTTTAAATGTAGCGGTTATGATCTCGCACCGGAACCTAATGTTCTCTACTGCGCAGACGTTTATCGTACTCAAAGAACTCATCAAATTGGGAGGGGTACGAGTGCTTGTTGGGTCGATGGCCGTCAGGGACTAACAGTCCGGTAGCCTCCAGTTTTCCCCACGCCAGAGAAGATCCCTGTTCACTTGGCGGTCGTGCCGTGGTATCACGCCATGGGAGCCCATGCCTTTATTTTCCGGCTATTCGCCTCTCCAGCTACATACGTCGTAGCTGCGGCTTGGACCCCGGACCTCGTCGTGAAGACATTCTCACGGTAATCACTCTACTTCTCGCGTTTCGACATGGCTGATCCGGTCTACTTGTAAGGTACACAATCACGAGCATAATCATGGTGCCGTCTATGGTACACCAAATAGTTTTTAACCCAGAGCTGTCGAAACTCCATCTCGGTTCTCTCATCTCTGCGACCACTGGGGCAGCACATCTACCGGCCGAGCTTCGCACTGCCTTCGAGCGGAAGGCAAAGAATGTTTCGTTCATGCAGGAAGGTCCGTATATTTCGTTTTATCTGCTGCCTCCCTCTCACTGAGCTTGACAGGATATGGGATGTCCGAAGTCGTATGTGTCTTCCCCTTGGACGCCGTTCACGGCGCTGATAATGAGCATCATAGACATTTGCAGCCATCGCCCTTCCTGTTCCAGGAATGTTTGGAGGCCGTATAAAGACTGTACGCGGAATGACTGGCATTCTCCTCCCCTACATCGAAGCTCGCATCCTTCGCGAAGATGGCAGCGAAGCAGATTACGATGAAGTTGGAGAGCTCTTGTTACGGTCGCCAACCGTCGCGCTCGGTTACTTGAATAATGAGAAAGCTACTGAAGAAACTTTCGTGGACGGATGGATACATACAGGCGATCGTTTCTACGTGGACAAAGAAGAGCGATACTTGTATGTTCCGTGTCTCTCTTCTAGCCACTGCGCTGAAAAAAATGGTATTCTCGGAAAGTTATGTAGACAGGATAAAGGTAAAGAATATGCTCCTTTTGTTTCGGCCCTCACTGATCGACAATCCATCTTAGGATATCCTCAAGATCTCGGGACAGCAAGTATCGCCGACTGAGATTGAGGACACTATTTTGGAGCATCCCTCCCAATTGATCAATGATGTTGCTGTCGCTGGCGTAAAGGGAGAACGTCTGTCAGACGAGCTCGTGCCGCGCGCATGGATTGTACTGTCGGATGCTGGGAAACAACAGGGCGCCAAAGCTGTTTTCGCGGCACTAGATGAGTGGACGCGTTCGCGACTCAGCAAGCACAAGTGGTTGCGCGGTGGCATACAAACAACGGACGAGGTGCGTATTTGGTACATCCCGCGTGCGACATCAAAGCGAATGACGTGGCATATGTCAGATACCAAGATCCCCAGCCGGAAAAGTATTGCGCCGGAACTTGCAGGATGAGTACCAGCGCAGAGGTGCACGGGCGAAGTTGTGATCCGAAGAAGTGTCACTCCAGCGGACGTAACTCGTACTTAGATTTTATTTGCACTTTACCCACAGGAAGAATGCATCCACATGTGTCCAATCCGGCTACATCAGTGAGTTGTGCCAGATATACATATCCAGCATCTGCACCGGTATATACCCATAAACGTTCAACGTCAACCGCCGCGTACCCCACGGTGAGTTGTAGGCGTTCGGTGCTGCGATCACCGCTTTATAGCAACGCTATGCGAATTTGTTCGTTGGCCTGAAAGTGACTAGACTCGTTCTAGGATGCATGGTCCTACCACTGTACAGCTGCCATAGGTGACGGAAATGAGTGCTTGGAAGAAGGCATCGAGCAAATCAAATTCGCGTACGCTCTCTAATTCAACCTTTGGAAGCGAACCACGACAAAAATCTGGGATTATAGCTGAATCCAAATTAGGGGGCACCTGACCGAATTAGCACATTGCGGAGTTGGTCCTACGCTCGTAGAGTACAGTAATGAATAGGGCGGTACGCGCTCATCCTCTTCCACACCTCTCCTCCATCCTCTGCATCTGCTTCAGAGAGTCGGTGCTCCTCTTCTTTCTCCCGCCCGCCGCGCACTGATTTTCTCGTGCTCAACAGTTCATACCTTAGCACGGCGTACCCGACATACCTGTAGTAGATCCTGGGCCCCGCTTATCCCATAATTCATATGCTTGTTCTCACAACTCCCATCCATCCCGTGCTGCGTCCGCCATCTCTTCGCATTCCCTGCCGATGCTGCATGGCCCCTCCCGAGCACGTCGGCTTGCAAGGTAATGACACGTAAAGAGTTATCACACTGTGATTGCCGACCCCGCCTCTCACAAAACGATTGCCCGTCGCTCTTCCCTCCACCCCCACCATGGTCAGTCGTTACATCTCAGACGAGCGGAAAGAAATGGCTCTTGCCATGTCTCTCCAAGGCCTCCGTGACTCGGAGGTTCTCGAATACACGGGCATCAGCATCCGGTCCCTCAAGCGTCTACGAAGCACTCATCGCCAAACAGGGGAGTTGTCACGCAAACCAACTACCCCTGGTTGTCCGCGCACCCTCACTTCGATAGAGAGACAGGTATGTCCACAGAAAAAAATTTCGATGATCTTTTCTGACCACACATAGTTCCTCGTCGATTGTGTGAACCGTCGGCCAGACGCAGCTCTCACAGAACTGCAAATAGAACTTCATGACATCTGCGGCGTAGAGGTGTCGGTGCAAACGGTCGCGCGAACCCTCCAAAGGGAGGGTTTAACCATGAAATCGGTGCGTCGCGACCTTCTTTCTCCTCAACTAAAGACACATACAGCCTAGTAGATCACGCGGCCTGTGGTTGAGCAAAATGACCGGGATCGAGCTGACTTCAAAGCTCTAATCAACAACGACTACCGCCCTGAGCAATTGGTATTTGCGGACGAAAGCCATTTCAACCGGCTGATGACGAGGAGGCCGTACGCGTGGTCAAAGCGTGGCGAACGCGCTTGTCAATCCGAGTTCCAATTCCGAGGATCAACATGTTACATACTCCCTGCCCTCAGCATCGACGGCGTCATCCATCTGGAGGTTCTCAAGAACGCTGTCACTTGTGCGGACTTCCGCCACTTTGTCGAGGGACTTCTGCCCTGCATGAACAAGTGGCCCCTTCCCAACTCCGTCCTCGTCATCGACAACTCATCAGTTCACGATGTTGCCGGCATTCGTGGGATGGTCGAGGAACGCGGCACACGCTTGCTGTACCTCCCTCTGTATTCACCAGATCTCAACCCCATTGAACTCGCATTCTCATCAATCAAAGCCCAGCTGCGCATGAATCAGGACCAGGTGGCCCAGGAGAGGGAGGCCGAGGACTCCGTGTACGACACATTGTGGCAGGCAGTGCACTCAATCTCCGCAGAGAGCGCGAGGGGATGGTATAAACACTGTGGTTACATTCTTGACGACTAGATATTCATTATTTTTCATCACTCTGTCGCACACTGCGAGCTCGACTTGGCGTCGAAAAGCGAGTTCAGTTTCAATTTTCTTAAATTTCCTTTAAATTTACTTAAATTTCCGTTTTTAATTACTTTAATTGATTTCTTGTGAGAAAAAACCCCGGCATCGCTCCCGCGCCACTAGTTTGAACTCAGCTATGTATATGGTTTCACAAAAAGGTGCGTGAGCTGCGAAGAACGCCGTACGACTCCAGTATGGTAGACTGACGACATGGTAGACTCTAACGGCGTCTCGGATATCATATAGATCATACTTGGCAAGGCCATCAAGCAATTAAATTTGCTTCGTGAGGATATAGTGGTCACAACCAAGTTCTGTGAGATCCAAGCTTTCGTGCAAATACACTTCAACTGACTTTATGTGTAGTAACTACCGAACTACGACTCTATAGCTCCACTATGCTGTTTCCCGCTCGTCTGGGGGCGAAGTTTCCCATTCGTTTCTGCACTAGAACTGCATACCCAAAACATTCAACGAAAAGCTCTTCTTTACAGAGTAACGATCAGATGCTTTCTTTTCAAAAGCTGATAGACCGACTTTGATAACATCTCGATATCTATTGTTTCAATCATTACACTTAGGGAGCGACATCGTTTATTAATTTACAACCTTTTTAACAAAGGACCATTGATGCAAGAAAGAGATCATGCGCATTCTCTCCATTTCGAGAGTTCCCGCACTGCTTGTTTATACGCCACCGCCGCTCTTCTCGACTGGAATCGCACGTCTCCTGTTCTTAGCAACCGCCCTCGGAAGAGGAGCAGACGAGACCTCCTTAAGTTCCGCGCAGATCTGTCCCGCAACGAGAATGTCAGATAGCCACACGCACGCAAGCCACTACATTAGGGCGCACCTCAACAAACTCGTCCACGTCGATGTCCTTCCCAGCAAGGCCAGTCTCTTCGAGGACATATTCATAGTCTTTGGTCCTGATGCCCGCATAGGCAGGGAGGGCCAAGACCAGCTCGCGGATGGCCGCCTTGCCCAGCCTGCCCGCGGGGTCCCGCGAACGCTCGACGAACGCGTCGCGCAGCGCGTCGACTTCTCCCGGCGCGAACTGTGCACGTCCGTTGCTAGTCGACGCCCTCTTCGCGGCACCGGTGAAGCCGTCGATCCTGCTGCGCGCCCACTCCCACCAGCCACGGTACAGCGGCGTCGGGGCGGGAATGGCTGCGCCGAGCGGGAGCCCCATGCTGTGCAGGAAACGAGTCGTGCGCACGAGCTCCTCCTGTTTACGCGCGGTGTTCCAGTTCAGCTCCTCGGCCATGATGTCGACGATGCGCGGGAGCGCTTCGGCTGCCGCCTGAGCATTGAGGAAGGACAGTCGGATGCGTCGTGCGATCACGTCGGTCGCAGTCAAAGCGTATTCGTGACGGACTGCATACCGTACTTCCGCCTCAATGTCTGTATTAACCGATCAGCGCGTTGCGAAAGAACGAGAAGAGAACTGCGCACAGGGATACTGCGGAGCCAGACGGATGCCGTAGAGCGGCCAAGCCTCGCCGGTAGGATGTGCTAGTGAGAGGACTGTCCACGCGCGGTCACCATAGTTATCCGACAGATGCTTGGCAACTTCGGTGTCAACACCATACTGCAGTAGCTTTTCGTTAGATTAAGCAAAAGTAAAACTGTTGCATACATACCCGTTGGATCAGGCCGATAAACATGTTTCGGTTCCAAGCGTCACTCCCGACGAGGCGCACCTGTTCAGTTACACACCCATTCGTGGTCCTGCTCTCCAATGCAAATGCCTTGACCGCCTCGTCGACCGTCTCCTGTGCCATGGCGCGGTACGTGGTCCACTTTCCACCAGCGATAGTCAGGAGCCCGCTTGGCGACACGTGGATCATGTGGTTGCGCACGAGGCCCTCGGTGTTGCTAGCGGAGGGGTTTCGGACCAGGGGACGCAAACCACTCCACGCACTGAGAACATCCCCGCGGCGGACCTTGATGTCGGGAGACAGATAGCGTCGCACTTCCTCGAGCACCCAGCGTATCTCGTCCTCTGCTGCGCGGGGCTCATTCTCAACCGGAGCGGGTGAGTCTGTCGTGCCAGCGATCGTGTTTCCCTGCCAAGGTAGGAAAAAGATGACCCGACCATCCGAAGTGGCAGGATCCAAGAGACCCATGGTGCGCGGGGAGTAATAATTTGGGAGCGTAATGTGGATCCCGGATGAAGGTTGCACGATAGGTTTATGTGATGGGTTATCCATCGTCAGAAGGGAATCAGAGAAGGGCCCTGTTGCATTGATGACACCCTGGAAAGCGCATGAAAATCGTGAAAGCCGATTGCTCGAGAAATAGACCATACCCGCGCTTTCACCTCCCACTCGTCGCCGGTCAGGTTGTCTCTCACTCGGGCGCCCTCGATTTTACCATCAGCATCTTTGAGAAGTTGCATAACTTCGACCTTGTTGGCGACTGTTGCCCCAAGTTTGACTGCAGTCATTATGAGCGCAATGTTCATGCGCGCGTCGTTGTGTTGACCTTGCCAAGAGTAACAGGCTTAGCTGACGAGTAAAAAACGCTTGAAGAGAACGGTCACCGTCATAATATACCAAGGCGCCGACAAGACCGTCACTCTTCAACATGGGGAAAGTCTCGAGTGCCTTTCCTTTGCTCATCAGATACGACGATTCCATGTTTTCCTTTCCAGCAAGAATATCGTACATCTTGCAACCAGCCCAGTAGTACGGTATTTGCCAGTACCTTGGACACAACACAGATTAGGACAAGAAACAAGAAGGCATATGACTCACTTGTATATTGGCAACATTATAGGGAGCATATGTGATAGATATGGGGCGGTCTGGAGGAAGATGCGACGCTCATGAAGGGCCTCTCGGACAAGCTTGTACTGCTCGTAATCGAGCTCCATCACGGCCTTTTGGAGGTAACGAACGCCGCCATGAACGAGCTTAGTCGATTTAGAGGAGGTCCCTGTGACGATTCCCGTGCGGATTAGCCCCAGAGCTGATATCGCGAACAAATGGACAGAGCCACACCAGAACTGAAGTCGTCTCTTTCAACAAGCGCCACTTTGAGTCCCCGACTGGCTGCGTCAACGGCAACGCCAGCACCCGTAGCGCCTCCACCAACGACCAAAATGTCGAATTTTGAGTCTTCGTCACCCGAACCAGAGGCTTTGAGGACATTGAGGTTCTGTTCACGCGTGGGTGGAAGCCAAGGTGGTGGTGGCTTGCGCGACTCCCTCGTAGAAGCGGGGTACGCGGGGCCGGAGTTGAGGAAGTAGTAGCCACCGCCGGTGACCACAATGGTGCCAGCAGAGGCGTAGGCGAGGGCTTTGCGGGAAAGAAGAGAGCGACGGAGCATTATGGTGGATGATGGAGGTAGGGATGCAAGTTACTCATGATATGACATCGGGAAGGGCTCTGGGGCGGGTACGGACAACGAGGGAAACTACATGGAAATCCGGAGATACGGACATTCACAAAAAAACGAACTAATAGCACCGCCCGTGTTTCTTTAGCTCCAGTAGACGCAGAGGATGCACAGTTCTCACCCCGCAATTCGGACCGAGGTCGCGAAAACGATAAATAATTCGAAATGAATAGCAATAATTCAAATTGTACAAATACAGTATCCCCTCAAATTGGTGAACCCATGATCGCTCCCTCATACGAGCCCGCACGCCTTCCTTGTCCAGCGGGGGGATAAGGCGTATATGCTGGTGGTGGTAAGGGAACTGCAACTGCACCTCGCTCTGCCTCGACTATTCCTGTGACCTGCTCGTCTATGGTCCTAGCCTCAGTCGGGGAGACGATCAAGGTGTCCATAGATGTAGTGCGTCTCCTTCGCAACGGCGGCGGGATGGCAGTTTTAGCACCAGTTTTACTCGGCGGTCTCACTTGTGGTGATGTTTCCTCACACCTGGATTGCGAACCCTATCATAGAATCAGGGGTTAGTAAGGTAGCGCACGGAATAAGGTACCCACTTGGATATCATGGGCACTGTGCACGGGAGGAGGTAGCGCTGTTTCCACAACCAGGCCTTGCTTGACCAACATCGAGTCGTTCAGCGAAGGTTGAACCACAAGAAAGGGATCAAGCAGCAGTGCGTCTTGAATGGTCAACAACTGAGCGTTCGCCGTATCCCTGAGACAAAAGAAAGAAAGGCTACCGTCCACCTTATCATTTCCAACATCCACTAGCCCATCAAGTAACGTGTCATCCGAGCCCGGTCGCCGTGGAGACATACTGTAGCCTCGTTGGGTGTGGT
The DNA here is from genome assembly GCA_015025155.1 of Lactarius quietus. Taxonomy (NCBI): domain Eukaryota; kingdom Fungi; phylum Basidiomycota; class Agaricomycetes; order Russulales; family Russulaceae; genus Lactarius; species Lactarius quietus. Next base: position 108,547 of record WITN01000019.1, on the reverse strand, counting down.
GTATCGAGCTGCTGGTGCTCGAAGGTCGGGAGGAGCCGTATCGCCTTCCCTTAAGCATTTTACAAAGGCGCGCGGTCAACGGAACGCCCATGAATACATACACGACCACGAGGAGTACGAGGGCTACGAAGTTGCCAATTCTGTCAAGATGAAGATAGCCGAAGTCAAGTGAAACGTACACAAAACGACAAAGTCAGCCCAGCAGACTGTTGTACAGCGAGGAGACTCTGGTTCGCGTTTATTTATTAACATGACCCTTAAGATCTAGTCCGGAGTCTCAGCTACTGAAAGCTCAACGAGGTAGTGAAGGTAACTTACAGAGATGAGCGGTAGGTTGCGTCATCACAACCCCAGACAGGAGTAACCCGCCCTCGGGCTAATCGCCCAGCTTAGAATGTGTAACTTAGAACGCGGCCGCGGAGCGAAGCAGATTCAGATTAAAAACCAGACAGTGCTGTATCCGTCGTAACACCGATGAAGTTCAATTGTTATGGAGATTGCGCGATGTGAGCACGAATCAGGATATTCATTGCTTGATGCGGGAGATATTTATCTTCCAAAATTCCAAAAGGAATAATTTTATGTCCGATAAGACTGCGCGTTCCATGATCACGTGCGTCACAGGCCTTGATGTACAACTTGAACGACAATGCCAGTGGTGCGTTTCTTCCTTCGATTTCTCATAGTCGATCGTCTCAATCCAAAAAGAGGCTCCGCTGTACCTTGTGCCAAATAGCGAAGGCACAGGGAAGCGTCTCGTTCGCCGCCCACACCCGCCGCCTACGAGCGCACCACTCCCAGACGATTTCGACGCGATCACCGACACACGCGACGGCACAACCATATACGATGATGCGGGGAACTCAGCACTGGGAATCGACTACGACGCCATGACCATGACCGCTGCTGCCGCGCACGAGCGTCCACTGCCGATCTACGCCCCCGTGCCTTTGTCTCCCACCCGCAATCACCCAACGAGCCCCCTACGACAGAGGAGGGCGGCCAGCCCCTCGCGCAGTCTCGTTGAGCCAGACCTGCGCTCAGCGGGAAACGGCGACATGCCGCACAGCAAGGGCCTCAGTCACGGTAAAGCGCGCAGCGTAGCTGGAGACCGCTTTGCGCGGCGCAGCCTCGGCACAGGGAACCATCCATCTACGTCCGCGGTACCGCCGCCGCTCCCATTCCCGCCGGGGAAAGGCCCCGCAGCGGGACGGAACGACCTAGTGGAGAAAAAGGTGCTCGAAGATGGGCCAGAGCGCACGATTTCCGTCTGGCGCGAGTCCGTCGCGAAGAATTCGAGTGAGGTTGGCGACGGTGACAACGACGGCCGCAGCGACCTGGACAGTCACGCTGGGCGCCGGCGACGCGTCGAGTCTGTCGCACACGCGGGGAGCGCGAAGAGCAAGGGGCATCGAAGCAAGGATTCCGCTGATTTTACCGAGGCATGTGCTCCAGGGATCCCCCTTCTAAAATTTGGGTACTGAGAATACACGTTGAACTTTAGATCCAGGGCTCGTCTCTGCAGCCCAGCGTGTCGGGCAGGTCCACGACACCACTCGCCAGCGCACTACCCATCAACAGCATCCCCCAGCCTTCGACCCCACAAAAACCACAGCGCCGCATGCCAGTGCCAGTTTCGCCCTCTGCAGGTCCTAAAGGAAGCGAATACAGTGCCTCTCCCTCGAATGCCACCTCCCAAACCAAAGTCACGTCAGCCGCCTACATTGAATCCGTTCTTTCCTCTTGCCGGCCCTCTCTTTTGCATCTCTTACCCATTCTGGAAGAACTTGGCGTCCGGCGTTCTGAACACATGACGGCGCTCGCACGAATGCGTGAGGAGACGCGTGACCGCGAAGTTAAAGAAGAAGCTCTGAAGAAGGGGGTCACCATCGTCGAATGGGCGATCCTCATCGACAAACTGCAGTCTCTATAGTTTCTCGGATGATACCAGACTTTCGGATTCTCGGTCTCTGAACCGTTATGTAACAGTAACAGTGGGCTCTGATCTGTACAGGTGTTTCTCATGTTCTTATGCTTTCACTTGGATAACAACTATCATACATATTCATTTCGCAAAACCCGACAAATGGTGCACAGTTTCAGCCGAGCGATTGACCATAGTGGAGTCATGACGAAGTAAGTAAAACTTCAAACTGATCTCTGTGCCCAAACAAAGTACATTGGACAATCGAGTTGCCATTCCGACGCGTCATATTCCTCAAGGAGTCGCTCCTTGAGCTCGGGTGTAAAGCCCAGCGCAAGTAGTCCGGGATGTGTTTTGCCGGAGAAAGATCTTCGCCACGAATTTTTGATGGTCAAGGCTAGCCCACCTAGTCTGGGATCTAACCTTCCCATGAGCAACATTTGGATGGGGGTGGTCGGACGCGTACCTGGGGAAACCTGAGAACCGAAGGTGGCGTTGGCCTCGTGGACGTTGACTTCGCTGAACGTGCCGATCTGCCGTAGCCACGGCTCAACTTTGCTGCCGACGGTGCGCACCTGGCCGTTAGACTCCCAGAACTTGTACACCAAATCGAGCCCCGTCTGAATGGTGTGCCCGTCGCCTTTAACCTCCCTGCTGCCTGACCCTTCCTCTATCAGAAGCCAGCCCCCGGGTTTGACGAGCTTGGCAATGCGCTCAAGGACGCGCTGTGGTTCTGGAAGCTATTTACAGCAATGTGTCATCGTCTCTTGACATGACCCGGCTCCAAAGGTCCAAACAGACGTACATGTAAGAGGAGAAAGCGGACGTGGATGACGTCTAAGGAACCAGCCTCCCATGGCAGGGGGTCGGCTAGGATATCGAGTTGTTGGAATTCAAAGTTGGAGGGGACTGGGCTGGGATAGGATGGTTAGCAGTACTCCCTCGAAACTCGAGAGCGACCAAGGAAGGCGAACCGAGGTAACATTGGACTGATGTCGACCGCGGTCACTTTGGCATCTGGGAAGTATTCTGCGCACTCCATTGCCCTGTGAACTGCCGTCAGGCACGCATACGACAAAGAAAGGAAAGGGGCAAGCGTACCATATTCCGGAGCCAGACCTGAAAAGAGAATGGACGAGTCAAGACCTGTAACGATGTGCGTACATAGTTACCAGTAGATGCATACCCAATATCTAATATCGTCCGTGGGTCATCGAGGGGCGCGAGGAAGAGCTTGCCATCGAAATAATTCTTGATGCCATTGTGGATAGCATCCAGCCTACATCGAGTTAGGGATACTGGGATCAGACTCAGATGTGATCCCACCTCACAATCTCGGCCTGGTCGAGCTACGGCAAAGAAGTGCGATTCAGGGAACAGTTCAGGAAATCGCCATTTCGAAAACTGCCCACCGTTCCGTGCCAGTATATGCCTTTGCCAGGCTCAGCGGTGTGCGGCGTCGTTGTATCCGCCATAACTTGTATGTATTGTGGGGGTGGGTATTGGGAGATCAAGTTGGGATTACAGTCTCCATCACTATAAATCTTGCTAAATCATAGTTTTTTTTTCCCCATGCAGATACAGTACTATCACGTGTTTTGGGTTTCAAAAGTCTAGAGAGTTTCAAAACACGGATTTTTGTGAGATCGCTGAAGTAAAACAACTGATCTTTGCTTAGATATATTAGCTATATACTACTGAAATACAGATCACCAAAAAAACCAAGAGATTATGGAGTATTTGCATTGTGATGTTATCATCATTGTCAACATCCAGTCAAAATCCGGTGAAAACAGTCTCAGATTTAAGCATCAATAAATGTATGGAAGCCCAATGACGTATGTGACATTGGGCAACACTAAGGTCAGGCAGATGCAGAATAGAAATCAAGTATATGAAAGCGCTTTTAGAACAGATACAGGGATGCAAGGGGAAAAGGGGGAAATCAAGGTAAGTATCTTAGGTGTTGTATGTGAGCTTATATAGACTTCAGTGTCGTAATGCATGTGATAAGAAGTATGTTTGAGGGAACCGTTTGAACATGATAAATGATGGCATGATCTTGTGTGCTCATGCATGCTCGTGCAAGAGTAGACTTGCACTCCTTGTAGCGTTATCACCTAACGCTTGTTCAACTTGAACAGTTCTGCGACGTGACGTTCGCAAGTATGGATGAATTGTGATAACACTGGCAACTTAGCTAAGTTGCACTGCCACTAGATCAATGACTATAGATACTAGGGTACCCAAAGGGCAAGCTTCAATCGAAAGATTGGAAGAAGACAGAAGGGTGATGATTCAAGAAGACCAAGCTGAAGAGCCTTGGTCTTGACACTACAGTTTATATACAGTTACTCGCTGGCTTTAAAGCGCAGCTTCGAATCCAAACCCTAGTACAACTATACTAGTAATGAGTCATTGTCCGTTCTAATAATACCTGAAACACCGGCAAACCCAAGTACCGGCGACGTGTCAGTGTCCATGACTAATTGAGGCTTACTATCATAGTCATAACCATATAGTAAGCGTCCCGAACTCCGAGACTGTAATAGTGATGATAAGTAGTCCGAGCGATGTCAAACCGTGACATTACCCCTTTTTCAGGTAGAATGTCCATGTTTGAAAACCCAAGGGATAATAGTCGTACCTTGGCTAATGCTAACCTCCTGATCCATGATCCATTGTAACCCATTCGCCTCTTCCAGACGACGGTACACTTCCTAACCTCATTACCGACAACATATGTTCGTTCTCTAAAGCGGTAATCCGCTCACCGAGTTCGGAGTACCGGCTTGTGACGGCTCGGTATCGGAGGACCTCCACCCAAACGACCGATCTGGGATCTGCGCCATGGCCAATCGACCCCGTGGCGATCACCATAATCTTGGCGCAATAGCGCAACTGGTGTGCTCGTAATGGCGTTGTTATCCACGCGTCGAAATCAGGGGCGGCATGGACTTCACCTTGTTGAACTCTCCTCCCTTCTCCATACATCCGTACACGATGGGGTTGTTGCCAGGCATCACATGGATGTACTTGGCAACAGTAATGACCGTTGATGGTCATTCTGAAAGCGATGTATCTGGGGGGAATGTTTAGTTCAAAACCGTCGGGGCGTCAGCCTTGTCCTGAGGCGTTGTCGCTCAGCCGGAGCTCCTCCTCCGCGGTAGTCTGGGAAGCAAGGGCTTTCTTTGATGCTGCCACACCAGCTCTTCTTCCTCTCGTACCCTCCGGCACAAGTGGTACCCCTTCATCTTGGGATCCCGATACTTGGCGGGGATCTTGGTTTTCTTTATCCAAGTCGTCTTGCCGAGCTCGGAGGGTGGCGCGGATGTGAATACCCCAGGACGTCGCGGGGTCCATGATGACATTGGTAGGGGGGTCGACATTGATATATCGAGGCGTTGGCGGGAGGGACGAAGACAGGGTTGTGATTACATGTGCAATTGTTGATGAGTTGTCCACAGTCGTAGTGGATGTGGGAGTCGCGATGTCAGGATGGCCTGGACATGACAGGGCGGATGCTTACAGTGGCCACAAACTCGGACCACGTCACTGAGGTCGGAGACGCTTGGAACCTTGATAAGCGTTTGTGGAACAAGGATACTCTCGACGCGAGTAGGGCTTCCCTCCTCCACCTCGATTGGTCTTCCTCCAATCCTTCAGCGTCGTATCCACATACATCAGGGGTTTCGGGGATGACGTCTCCTGGTTCAATGCACGAAAGGCTGCGCGACTTCGGCATAGGTGGTTGTCGGTGAGATGCGGAGCATGGTAGAAGATGTGAAGTGTGTGTAGAAGAAGAAGGGGAAGTGGTCATTGTTCGTCGAAGGAAGAACTGATGCGCTTCATCAAGGAAGAGCCTGCTTTTATGCGTGAGGGAGATGAATTCAAAGACCGTTTGAACTCAGCTAAGGCGTCAGGGGCATGTACGTCAGTGGCGTTGACCCACTGCGACTCCGAGTCTGGATACCCCTTCCATTTGATAAGGAATTGTTTGCGCCTTGTCCTGCCGAATTGCCGTTGGTCTAGAATCTTCTCAATTTCATATTCTTCTTCTCCGTCGATTAATTCAGGGGGAGGTCTTGGGAAATTTGGTCCGTGAAAGGAAGTCTCGCGATAGGGGGTGAGAAGATCGATGTGAAAGACGTCATGATACTCCATTTGGTAGGCAATTCCAATCGATAATTGACTGGGGACATCACCTGGATGATCTGGAAGGGTCCATGTCTCTTGGGCGCAAGCTTGGCGCTCGGCTGGTGAGTCCTCAGGTGACGTCCTTCTAACCATACGCGATCCCCTATCTGGAATTTGGGCGTATCTTTATGTGATACCCATGACTTCTGGGCCTTGATAATCTGTTTCTGAGCGTGTTCCCGTGCTTGTTTGAATTGATCGAGGCGCAACGCCACTTGCGGCAAGGACTGGGCGTGGAATTCCAATCAGCACGAGGATTATGCCCCATCAATAAGAAGAATGGAGACTGCCCTGTGGCCTCATTAGGCCAATTGTTATGCGTGAATTCTGCTATTGGAAGATAAAGATTCCAATTGTCTTGTCGTTCATTTACCCAAAAGCGAGATATTGTTCGAGCCATTGATTTGTTCGCTCTGATTGTCCATCTGTACGAGGGTGATATGCAGTGGAGATATTTTGACTAATCCCCAGTTGTTTGCATAGTTCCCTCGTGAATTTGGACGCAAACCTAGGATCTCTATCGCTGATAATTTTGTTTGGTAGACCGTATCGCATGAACACGTGTTTGATGTACAAGGCAGCTGTTTCTTCCGCATCGATTTCCTCATTACAAGGAATGAATACCGATGCCTTGGTACAGTCGTGATCTGTGACTGTAAGAATTGAATCATAGCCCTGTGCGATTGGCAATTTAGTGATAAAGTCGAGAGCGATAGTTTCGAACGGCATAGCTTCCGGTTTGGGAAATATAGGTCGTAGTGCGGCCCGAATAGGGCGATTGTTGACTTTATGTCTTTGGCATTCTGCGCAACCTCGTACGTAAGCCATACGTCTGTCGTATCGTCGGCCACCAATAGTATCGTTCTACTATTTTGCCCGTTTTGTTAATCCCTGGGTGGCCATGTACTGGGGTATCGTGATGAGCGGCGATTATTGACTTCCGCTCTGCACTTCCCTTGGTGATTACTCTCCTTCCTTCCTTGTACCACACCCCGTTGATCCTTTTCAGTTTGTGTGGATCTACCCAAGGTTTGATAATACTTTCGTCCTGATCGTTTTGCGACTGGTTGACCCCATTTCTTCTACTGCATTGTTGCAACGGATGGACGGGCATTCCTGTACGGCGTGTGTTGTTGGTTCGTATGAATATTTTGTCTGGTAACACCGTGACATTTTCGTTGTCTTGTTCCCCGTGATCGTAGTCGGGTCGTCTTGACAATGCATCTGCTCGTCCGTTCGCAGTCCCCTTTATATGATGAATTTCGAGATCGTATTCCGACAATTCCAGTACTTCCCTTGCAACTCGTCGACTAATCTTCTGTGGTTCTCTCCAATACCGCAAGTTCATATGATCCGAGAATACTTTGATTTTGTGGGGTGATCCCGCTAGTAAAGGCCTCCAGTGCGTAGAGCCTTGACTATTGCTAGTAGTTCAAGGTCGTAGATGTCGTAATTTCGTTCCGCTGTGTTTAGGGTTGCGGAGTAATAGCCTATAGGATGTCTTTTGCCATCAGTTTTCTTTTGGAGTAACACCGCTCCCACCCGAATCCTGATGCATCTACTTCTAACTCGAATTGATCCTTCAGTACTGGATGTGCCAATACAGGTTCACTTGTAACCCGTCTCTTCAATACCTCGAATGCATGTTGTTCTGTTGAGCCCCACTGCCATTCTGTTGTTTTCTTTGTGAGATTGTTCGTGGTTTGGCAATTGACACGAATCCTTTGATGAATAGGCGGTAAAAATTGCAAAAACCCAAAAAGGATCGTACGTCCTTAACTTTAGTTGGCGTTGGCCAATTTTTAATGCCAGCGATCTTCACAGGGTCCATGCGTGTTACCCCTTTTTCAAGGATTACCCCCAGGTAATCAAGAGACGTCGAGTGAAAGGTGCACTTCTCCGGCTTGAAAAATAGGTCGTACTTTGCAGCCACCGTCAGCACATCCCTAACTGCATTGATATGATCAGTAATATTTGTCCGAGTAGCGATACCGATGTCATCCATATAGACCCGAATGGTGGTCCCTTTTGCGTCGTGTTTTGCAATCGTGTCCCGATAAATGTGATTCATCATGGTCTGGAATGTGGCTGGCGAATTTGTTAATCCGAAAAACATCACGGTAGGTTCGAAGAGTCCATATGGTGTTTTAAACGCCGCTTTGTGTTCGTCACCTGCCTTGATGCGGATATTATTGTATCCCCACCATACGTCGAGTTTAGTGTATATGTGTGCACCGCTAAGGTCTTTGATGAGAGTTTGAATCAATGGCAATGGATAATTATTGCGGATTGTAAACTCGTTGATTCGTCGATAATCCTGTACTGGACGTAGCTTTCCATCCTTCTTTTTGACGAAAAAGAACGGAGAAGCGTACTGCGATTTAGAGGGTCTGATATACCCCTTGTTGAGTTGTTCCATGATGAAATCACATAATGGTTTGTCCTCCAATTGGGAAAGTTCGTATATGGAACAATTGATATGATCCGGAGTGTTGGTTTTGAATTCGATAGCGTGATCCCATTCCTGAGAAGGGGGAAATCGGTGAGATTCTTCTTCGCTAAAAACCTTTTTGAAATCGTCATACTCTTCTGGTATTTGGATCTCTTCCTTGGGCCCTGCGGCGATGGCGAGATCAGTGGCGGCACCTTTGATAGAGCTATGCTCCCCTAATTTTGCGACAATATTGTCCTTTGCGACATCCGAAAGTAGGTGAGCTACTACGTTGACATTGACCTTCGGATGGCATGATTTGATTACGATTGGTAACACGTTTTCATCAATGGTGCCATGTTTCCAACTGAACTTTGGTTCGAAGGTACTGAGCCATGGATATCCAAGAAGAAGATCCTCCTTTCCAATATCCGCAATCAGAAATCGCATTTTCCTGACAATCCCTTTTGTCAATATTTGTAAATTGACGAAGTGAGTGACTGATCCCTTTTTGTTATGGGTGTCATCTATATTGAACAGTTGTTTTGGCTGTGGCAGGGGGGCTACTCCCAGCCCCATTCGTTTTACGAATCGATGATTGATAAAGTTGTCCGTAGCTCCTGAGTCTACTAGTGTTTTTATATCGGCCTTGTTGCTGCTGGTTCGAATCAATACTGGAATTCGCATAGAACGGAAGCGAGTTATGTATACAGCATTGCAACGTAATGCCCTCACCCAGGCCGTCGGGTTCAGGCGTCCCCAAAATCCTTATTCCCCATCAACTCCTGCATGGCCATGGCTTTGAACTCTTCGGTTTCATTAGCCGCCGTTCGTAGCCAATCATTCTTTCTTTCCTTGGTAGTGCAGTTGTCCGCTACCATTTGTGCGATGTGGAGATCTTCACCGACTTCGGTGCGATCATCCACCACTTCCAGTCCTCTTGTGTTGCTATATGGCCTTTGTGGTTGGCGTGGTTGACGCAGCTGGGAACAATTGCGACTGAGGTGCCCTTTCTTTTGACAATTATAACATGTTACTTCCCTGAGGTCTGGGGGTTGCCTCCTCTGCAAGAACCCTTCACGGGGTTTAAAAGGGGGCCTAGGGTTGTTGAGGTAAGGCCTTGGTTGGGCCAATACATCTTCGGCGTGTGCCAGTCGTCCTCTGGCCCTGGCTCGGTCCGCCAACGTATCCATCGCATCTGGGTGACGTCTGAACTGTCTCCAGTTCGTTTGTGCTGGTGGTGAGGATCGAGGTTGTATCTTGTATTGATCAATTTTATTCTTCATATGGAGGTACTGGCCTTGCCGCCTGATGGCTGCCCTTTTCCAGTCTTCGTAGTCGGTAGGACCATCATGGAGATAGATGGTTTCGTGTAGTTTGCCTGGTAACCCATTTGCAAATAGGTCCAGGACCATTGGTTGATCTATGTTATAGCCAGCGTATCTGACCAGTTGTTCGAATTTGGCCATGTACGCATCGATATCTCCTTTTTCCATTTTGATTCCCCTACGCAACTCGGTTTGCGCTTTTTCTTCCTTTAAGGTGTCCGCGTATTGCCTCATAAACGATGTATGAGTGTTGTACCACAACCAATCGTCGAAAGTGTCTCGTCCGTTGACGTCCACTTGTACTCGTAACCAGGCCACCATTGATCCTACCCATTCGGTTACTGCGGTTCCCTGAATGTAGGTGAGAAACAACATAGCTTTCTGATAGGGGTTGCGCATGATGGAATGGGTGGTGTTGATCCCTTCGTATAAGCTCCATTGCATTAGAAATTCTTCAGCCTTTTCACGATCTCCTGCAAATACTGCGGGTGGATTACTGCAAAATTTATCGTGTGGCGCTGGTACAGGTGCTTGAGCCGCTTGTATCGGTCATGGTGGGTTTCCTCCCGGTGGCCCTGCTCCTCCACCACCTGCTCCTCCGCCTGCTCCTCCACCACCGTTTCCTCCCGGTGGGTTCGGTGGTCCTTGTTGTTGTGGAGGATCCACAAGTGCTCGAAATGCAGTGATGTTTGGTGCCACTGGTGAGTTAGTGAGAGAATAAGTTGGTTGAACAGGTCGACTCCCCGAGGCAGCCTGAGTTTGAACATGAGAGGTGAACGTGGTCATTGCTCCTAATCGCAATGCTTCTGTGGCGATTGCCAAAGTTTCTCCTTGTAGAGAGGGAGAAGGTGATTTGTTATGACAAGATTCGTTGCTTTTGATACTTGGCGATGGAGGTGGTGTAGCTGATGATGGTCTTGTCTTTGCGGTGGTCAATTGTTGTACTTCTTCTTATGTGAGTTCGTTGATATAGATGTCACAGCCTAGATCCTCCAAGGCTGGTCGAAATCCTTCCCACTCTCCTTCTCCAGTCCTAGGTTGAAACCAGCGAACTTCAACCCAAACGTATCGTTCGTAAACAAACTCAACTGCGACCGATCGATTGTCTTCTCGGCTTCTGGTGTGATATCCTTCAGTGCCTGTGGTTTTGCTATACCTATACTCTGTATTCTTGCAGAATCGTTGTGGTACGTTGTCAGCTAGCCTCTGTTTGAACCAGAGGTCGTCACAGTTTTGACAACGGTCTCGAGTAGTTTCTGATGACGCCACGGTGAAGCTTGGTCTTAATGTAGCGTTATCACCTAACGCTTGTTCGACTTGAACAGTTCTGCGACGTGACGTTTGCGGATATGGATGAATACTGATAACACTGGCAACTTAGCTAAGTTGCACTGCCACTAGGTCAATTGATATAGACACTAGGGTACCCAAAGGGCAAGCTTCAATCAATAGATTGGAAGAAGACGAGAATGGTGATGATTCAAGAAGACCAAGCTGAAGAGCCTTGGTCTTCGTACTATAGCTTATATACAGTTACTCGCTGGCTTTAAAGCGCAGCTTGGAATCCAAACCCTAGTACAACTATACTAGTAATGAGTCATTATCCATTCTAATAATACCTGAAACACCGGCAAACCCAAGTACCGGCGACGCGTCAGTGTCCATGACTAATTGAGGCTTACTATCGTAGTCATAACCGTATAGTAAGCGTCCCGAACTCCGAGACCTCATAATAGTGATGATGAGTAGTCCGAGCAATGTCAAACCGTGACAGCTACATTACAATGCACACGCTTGCTATCAGACTCAGGTTTATTTGTTAACGCAGATAAAACCATTGTAGTGATAGTATATGTCGATGATGTTCTATTCCTTGGAAAGAACAAATCAGACATTAGTTCTCTAAAGGAACGCTTTATGAAAATCTGGGAATGTCGTGACCTTGGTGATACCCAAGAGTTCTTACACATGTGCATTATTAAATCCAAGGGTCGAATCCTTGTTGATCAAGTAGATTATCTACACAAAGTGCTGCAGCACTTTAAACTCACGAACGTGAAAGCGGTCCCCACACCGCTACCTGAAGGGTATCAACCAGTACCCAATAAAGGTTCATCAGACCCAGAAATTCGCGCGTCATTCCAACAAGTGATAGGATCACTCCTATACATTATGATTGGAACTTGACCAGACATTGCCTATGCAGTGACTAAACTTGCGCAATACGCTGCAAACCTCACACAAGACCATTTGAATAGGGCACTATATATTTGCCGCTATCTCATTGGTACTTCTAGTTACGCTTTAGTCTATGATGGCAAAAGTGATGGGGGTTTACTAGCATATGCGGACTCTGATTGGGCTTCTGACCCAACAACGAGAAAGTCAACTACAGGTTACTTAGTTAAATTAGCTAAACTACAGAAACTGAGAAACCCTCAGACAACTCAGCATTGGATCTACTAGTTCTTCCTCCTTAACTTTTGAAAGATAGGTAGAGTTTGTAGAAACTGGCTCCTAAACCCTGATCTACTTGATTCATCTGTGTCAACAGAAGATTGAGATGGCACTAAAGGTTTTATAAGACATTGGTGTAACAGAGAAGAATAAACAAACCCATATCAGTAGCCATAATAAAGCCTGCAAATCTTTCAACAGTGTCCTCAGAAGAAAATGCCTTGAGATATTCCTGGATATTTGAGTCCATATTTGCCCTCTGATAGTTTTGTTCAGCTTGGGATAGAGCTGATTGTAGTTTATTTGAGGGCCATAAAAATGTAGCATGTTTCAAGATAAGGATGATAGCTTTCACAAAGGTGAGATAAACTCTATAAATGATCAAGGTGAAATACCAATGATCAAATGATGTTGGCTAGCATCATTATGGATAATCTAGAAACATATCATAAGTCAGAGAGACAGCCAGCATATGAGAAATAGTACATTCTGAATTGCAGGCAGTGATCTGACCTGCTTTGTCTTTTAGAGAAGTAAGAATTTTGCTTAATACTGTACAGTGTACACTTACAGCCTGAAAAACCTAAGTAAGCACATCAACTGAGTTACAAGAGAGCACACACACTTTCTAGTAAGTCAGAAATAAGCATAATTAGTGAAAAGGCAAGGATAAGCATCATCAACAAGTGCAAAACACCATAGGACAAGCATTCCACTCACATTCTAATGAATTAAGAGAGGTGTTGTGAGCAGATTAAAAGTGCAGTAGGCACCACAGTGACTCACCAACTAAAGAGGCAAGGACAGATGTCATTAGCAGGCTAGAAATGCATTCAGGCACCACAGCCACTCACAAACTGAAGAGCCAAGGACAGGTGTCATCAGCAGGCTAGATGTGCAGTCAGGCACCACAGCCACTCACTTTCTGAAGAGCCAAACACAGGTGTCATCAGCAGGCTAGAAGTGCAGTCAGGCACCACAGCCACTCACTTTCTGAAGAGCCAGAAACAGATGCCATCAGCAGGGTGGAAATGCAGTCAGGCACCACAGCCACTCACATTCTGAAGAGCCAAAAACAGGTGTCATCAGCAGGCTAGAAATGCAGCCAGGCACCACACCCACTCACAGCCTGAAGAGCCAAGGACAGGTGTCATCAGCAGCTAGAAATGCAGCCAGGCACCACAGCCACTCACAGACTGGAGAGCCAAAAACAGGTGTCATCAGCAGGCTAGAAATGCAGTCAGGCACCACAGCCACTTACTTCCTGGAGAGCCAAGGACAGATGTCATCAGCAGGCTAGAAATGTAGTCAGGCATCATAGCCACTCACAAACTGGAGAGAAGATTATAACCATTGTCAGGTTTGTCAATCTGAAAAGTATGAGTAACAGCTTGCACTCACAAACTAGGAGTTGGATGGCATGGCACATCATTAGACATGAACCATCAATGGAAGCTTTATAAACACTTGCCCATAAGTATGGAAATGGAATAAGACATTCCCGAATTACTGGTTCGCCCTTGGACCCAGTAAGGCGATGGACACTACACTTTTCGTTGAGATTGTCACTCACTTCACCCGTCAATATTTGCACTCACCGGCTCAATGCTGCTTTAACACTCAACTCTATATTACCCCTTTGCACAGCTAAGAGCATCAGTACAACAGTATCCTCGTTTAGCGCTGCAGCTGTCTCTTCGACAAGACTATCGCAGCGGCTATCTTTCATGTGCATTTCTGCTGAAGTACATTAACCTGTGGCTTCGGCATCTAACTCTGGACTCACTCTCTAATCGCACATATTTCGCATTATTACCAAGGGGACGCACGTAGTGATCTTGAAATAGTTTTCCGCCACTTCATTTCCGTTGCTATCCGGGTATTTATCTGGATAATCCGACACGTCCATTTTGACATTGCGCAGGAACTGGTCATATTTGGTGAACACCGCAATGACAGGAACTTCAAAGTGGCGTGTTAAACATAGTCACAAACGTTTGTAATGACGCACCATTGGGTCGGGACAGATCTTGTCGTAAAATTTCAGATCGAGCTCTGGTCGGTGGTTGTCCATTGGGACGCAGTACCTCAAAACATGACGTCAGTTGTCGTAATTGCGAAAACTGGGGTTCAAACCATATCGCATGCAATCTGTCTCGCAGTTTCTTTTCTCCACATTTGCGTTGAACGAACTCTTTTAAGATCTCGAGTTCCTCTGCACTACCCGACCTATTCCCATAGAGTCGTGAAAAACATAGCCCAAATGGTTGGAGAAGAAAGTTCATCGTCGATCTTGTTCTCGCCGCGCTGACTCCATGCTAGTTAGACGCAAGCGAAGATAAGTAGCATTGTTACTAACATTCACTGATGGGTCAAGTGTAACCTGGTCCGACGGTAGTGAGATCATTTCGCAGACAAAGGCTTGGACCACGTACCACGTCCCCTCCGCGGGAAATAGTGGGACTCTCCGTCGTTTCACAGACCCGTTGTAAGATAGATGTCTTTCCTGCATTTGCCCTTCCTACCACGAGGACTCGAAACCGGAATTTGGAATCCAGGAAGGGATGTTCGGTGTTTGTTCGTTGCCCATTGGTGCGATCAGTACGATGAGTTTGTGATGGCAAGAGGATTTGCTCCCATCCTGGTCGAAACCACGTGCCCTTTCTCACGCCGACTTCCCGACTGGCTCTATGATAACACGCTGGGATGAGCTCGGCCCCCAATGCGGCATCCCATCAGCTCTCTCCTAAACTCGAATCCCAATACACCGACTCTCCCAGGTATATTTCCTTCTCTCAACTCTCTCCAGCGATCACCACACCTCTTAAAATCCCAGCGATTGCGATCTTCGGTCAGCATAGCCGCCGTGGCCTCACGCCCCATCAGAATGCGCCATATATGCGGTCATCGCTTCCCTCAAACGCTCAGCTTTGCCACTCAATCGCCAGTGGGCAGTCTGTTATGGACCCCTGCTAAATCTCTGCCGGTGCAAGATGAACCCGAAGAGGATTGGAAATATGAGCACAGCCGGGGGGTTCTTGGCGGGCCATGAAAATCATTTCGAAGTCTAACGAAAGAACTCGGACGAAGCGAAGCGGAAGCACGACGGCGGTGATGAGGAACATGCGCAATTCTAATCGCATACAGTCCCAAGGTGAGTTGCACATCACGGTCTCTATCCGTAGGCTTCGCTCCTGAACGTTGCTTCGGGACGCGTGATTCGCCTGTGCATCACGGTAGCAACAAGCACATTGCAAGACCGATCCCAGACCCTGCGTGTTCAGAGCCGACTTGGCTGCGCTTATTTAGGTGTAGCAAGCTCGAGGACGCTTAGAACAGCTCATATACCACCCCTTTGAATAGAATCATTCATCATATTCACAGATCAACGTTGCCTCGTCTCGCCAAATACACTCGCCCAGTTATTAGGGCATCCAGTATGCTACCATGGCCACCCTCACCCATTCCCCTGGGTCTACGCCTCACAGTTACACAGCGCCCGCGAGAATAGCCTGAAGCCCATCCTTCCACTTTATAGTTCTGCCCGGTCCGCGAGCTCACGTACCCGTATCCGTTCAGGGTCATGGGCGCTGATGCGACAGATTTTTCGCAGATGGATACCAACGTCGTCCGTGAAGAACTTCTTCTACAGATGCGGATCCATACTCTCAATAACAGGCGTATGGTGTCTGATTCGACGCGCTCCCATCGTTGAAGCCGTTCCTGAGACCGCAATACAATCTTCGGACCCATCTACAGATGAGTAACAGGTTTGGCGGGAGACGTGGGGACATAACAGACTCGACGGCGAGTATGCGTTCGGACCCGAGGCACCAACCTGTACCTGCACCCCCTTTTAGTGGAGGAATGTGCGGACTGCGTCTCCGTGAACATTCCAGGGACTTCGCTGGCGGGCTCAGGTACGTCTACTGCCGCGTGGCCATCAGGAAAAACACAAGCACTTGAGGTCTGGCTTTGGACCCATTCCCTTTCCTTTTCGCCCCTTTTCGAAAAGCCATTTTGGTTGTTTCGCATCGCAATTAGACCATTGACTCGTTTAGTCATTGCCCTCTTTGATTTTATTGCCTACTACTGTAGTAGATATTTCGTTCATATTTAAAATGTTACAGTGGCCGAAGATGGAGGGTGTTTGTCCGCTGGGAATAATGCCGTTCTCTCGTGATTGTTGCTTCCCTGTCACCCCAATGGCCTTAAGTCGACTGGCCTGGCGAAACCGGGGCAGTTGCAGTAGCGCCTGGTTTTTGTTGGTCACAGTGCTCATTGACGCGTTCGAATTATCTAACGATGGTGCAAAGAGCCTCGTCTTCGCCTCCCTCAAGCTCAAGTTTTGGCCTCACTTAGTACGATTGTGATGGAGTATAAAACTTGAGTGCAGTTAACAGACCAGTTGAGTGCCATGCTCGACGCCCTGTATCTACCACAGTTGTCTTGAATATGAATTGTGCTTGCTTTTTCATCGATGATTGTCTGAATCATCGTTTCTGTGCGATACAGTATTCGAGCAAAAATAAATGGTAAGTGCTACGAGTATGTTCGATAAGATTTACGCGTGCACAATTAAATACTTTATATAGGACAAACAAAAAAATGAAATTTCATCTGAGCGGCGAATTCCTTCTACCAGTCCTACTATGTCTTCACCTGTTGGACAGCATCTGGCTCTTCATTGTGGGTTCATGGAAAACGTACCCATGCCTATCAAAATATGAGTATTTATCGCCGCTGATAACCTCCCGGTAGTATTATAGCTTGCTCTGCTCTGGGAAGAGTGTTCTCAGGTGCGTTATTTCTGGCGAGTCGTGTCCCTATTGAACTTATATACTCGACAAGCTCCGTGATTGTCTGCGATATCAAATCCATGTCGGGCCTCGATGCCAGGTCAGCTCGCGTGGGCTATTTATATTTATATTTCAAGGACACAGGAAAACAGTACTTGCGTACTTTACCATCATCCTTCTTGTCCAGCTCTCCAACCAATTAAATCGATTCTTTCATGCTCTTCATGAAACACCAGAAGCACCGCAGATGTGATCAGCCGTCTAGCGACTCACTCGTGGAATGCCTCAAGACTAGTATTCTCATGATTTCAGAAGTCCCTGAAGGAGATCCTGGTATCGAGGAAGCGCAAAGTCCGGCAGGGTGGCGAAAGAGCTTCTTCGGCACGACGTCCAAACCTGAGGAAGGTCCGTTGATGAATTAGTGATATCCGAGGCGTTCTGATAGCCAATTTTAACTCATTCGACATTTTTTTTGGTTTCCTGACCCAGGTCGTTGCAACCTGCTCTACGTTACATTTTGGGAGGATCGTTATGCTTATATCCGCCACTGTTGTCGATTGAATGAAGAATTCTTAAATATGTTACGGTAGGTGGATTGCTCCATTTGGGCCACACAATCGCCTGGTCCAGGGACGACAAGTATAGAATATATGGCACGTTAACTACCTTCGGAAGGCTTCATCGGCTATCGGTCGCCGGTACTGTCAGCTAACCCTTTGGTTCTGCCCTTCTGCAACTTTCTGCGGCCTGTGGCTTGGCTTCTTAGTACTTCTGCTCTTTATAGTACAAACTTTGCCTGTCTGTCGCTCAGTCTCACGGAAATCTTAGCCTTCAGCCTGCTTGTGTTGTTGCTGACCAACTCAAGGGAGTCCCGTACAATAGACACCGTAGACCATGAGGAGGGTCAACGTCAAACTTTGTGAAATATCTAGCTCCCATAAAAGTTTATTTCGCAAACGCAGGCCTTCCTCCCCTCCAACTACAACCCCCATCAAAATTCGCCATGCTGCCCAGTGCCGTGTCTCAGCTGACCCCAGTCTCTGTCCAGCAAGCCCTCCTCGCCATCATCGCTATTTGCCTGGCCTGGGCGTTTTCCACTGCATTATACAACGTCTACATCCATCCCCTGCTCACTTTCCTGGTCCAAGGTTGGCCGCAGCATCAAAATTCTGGTTGGCATATCAGGAATTTGTCAGAGGAGTCTCCCTTTCTGACATTCGGGATGAGCTCCACGCTAACTACGGTGAGAAGAGCTCGCCCGGCGAGGTCCCTGGTCAGAGCGGGCGTGAGTGATGCTGACCCTATCGTTATCGTTAGGCGACATCGTCCGTCTGCAACCTAACTTGGTACGTTGTTTACTAGTGTCGATTCCGATTGAATCCGAGGGAACAGCTCCACTTTGCGAACCCGCACGCGTACAACGAGATCTACAACGTCAAGAACAAGTGGGACAAGGACACGGCCGTATATCGCGCGTTCAACTTCCACGAGTCTTCAGCCTGCTTTATTAAATACCGAGACTCAAAAAATCGTCGTGACGTGCTCAGTCCGATGTTCTCTCGATCGTCCGTCCTCAAAATGCAGGATCTGATACTGGAACGGGTCAGTCCCCTTTTCTCGAATCTACCTCAGATGTCCTAAATAGTGCAACCAGGTGAAGATACTTTCTGACGCTCTTGCGGCGCAATATGCGGCGGGTAAACCGAGCAACGTCTATCTCGGCTTCCGCTGCTTCGCGACAGATGTCGTTATGCATTTTTGCTACGACAAGTCGCTCGAGGCGACCAGAGCCCCAGACTTTGAGGCGGAAATTGTGCTCGCGCTTGACAATATGCTACCCGTCCTCAGTCTCTGCAAATACTCCAGCGTCTTCGTCTTTCTCGTGCACCACTTCCCCGCCTGGCTCGCCAAGAACGTGGGCTCGTCCGTTCTAGCAGCGGCTTTTCGCCTTCGCGAGGTCCGTCTTTCCCTTCCTCGAAATACGCCGTCGTGTCAATGTTTGCGGCGCTGATCTGTGTGGCAATTTACACCACATCCATTAGCTTCTCGCCGCGCAGATCGATGCCATCCTCCGCGACCCGTCGGAGCTCACGCACGCCACTCACCCGACCATCTACCACGCCCTCCTCTCCCCCGAGGCTAATAAGGGGCGTCCACTCCCGTCGCGCCAGAGTCTCTTAGACGAAGCTGGTATCCTTCTCGGCGCAGGCGCAGACTCGGCTGGTGTCGCGCTCACGACTACCGCGTATCACGTACTCCACAACCAGGAAGTTCTCCAACGCCTCAGGACGGAGCTCCGTGCGGCATGGCCCGCGCTAGAAAACGTCCCGCGATACGAAATTCTAGAAAAGTTGCCCTACCTGGTACGTCACGTCAAGAACCAGATCACCCTCCCAGCTTCGATGTGGCGGATACAAAACTGATGCAACGTCCTGACAGACCGCCGTGATCAAGGAGGGCCTTCGCATGTTTCCGAGCGCGATCGCCCACCCGCGTGTCGTGCCACCGGAAGGCGCCGTCATATCAGGTTCGTTCATTCCTGGTGGGGTGAGTTGCAAGGTTTCTTTTTCCACGCCGCCGCCCGGCATCCTCTCGTCCCGTTCTTCTAGCTGGACTTCTCACTCGGTTGTTGCAGACCGTTGTCGGCCAGTCCTTCGTGTTCGTGCATCGGTCGCCCATCATGTACAAATGTCCAGAAGAATTCCTGCCTGAGCGATGGTTAGGGCCAGAAGCCAATGCGTGTGAGGCGGCGCTGAGCGTGTTCTCAAAGGGCCCGCGCAGTTGCTTCGGGGTAAATTTAGTGTACCTAGAAATGTATACGGAACTCGCGCATCTCTTCCGGGGGTTCGAGCTACAGCTCGACGAGTCGAGGTGCGTGTTTCATTTTCTATGAAGCAAGGAAGGAATTCTGAAATTCTGTTCTTTTTTGCCGCGGTGTAGGCCAGCAAGTTTGAAAATAAAAGAACACTTCGTGCCTGTATTTATTGGGGAACCCCTGCAAGTTTACTGCAAGCCTGCGGTGGACTAGGCGTCGTCTTGCCGACGACGACCTTAATTGCACGTGGACGTAGGAGATTGGTTTGTAAAGAAGACATCGACGTTTTGAGGGAGTGCTGTGTGGCAGACATTTTCCGTACGATCTAAATGGACTTTTTTCCGAAAATGAATCCACCTCCAGGTCTGTCTCTCACTTGTGCGGCACGCAAAGCACAGCTTGTTAACAGGATGTCGTAAATAAGGTCTGAGTAGGATGTGTGCCTCACAGCTCGCAGCGTTCGCCATTGAGCTACTCCAGAAATTCATTTCCATAGATGAGGAACCGTCTAAGACAGTTGATGGTACGACAACAGTTCGCGGAAAAGTTATGCATGTATCAGATCACATTGGCGACAAGATTGGCGACATTGCGGTGAATGAACTACGCCAAGAATTTCAAATATGGATATCTCTCCCCCCGATACGTAAGTCAATTACAAAGTTCCGTGTGATACAGTTATGAGGGTAGTGTGCGGCCCGTGGCCCAGTGCACTCAAGGCGTCACCTTTGCTCATTGGATAGTATCTGGCATACACATATTTACAAGTGGATATCCATGCCTTTGGCATGGCACTCGCTTCGCTCGTGGCTAAGGCATAAGCATTCTAAGGTATAAGCAAGTGTAACATTAGTGAAGCCAGCATACTGTAGAGCGGAAGCCAGTGTACTGTAGAGCGGAAGCCAGCGTACTGTAGAGTGGAATCCAGCATTAGTGGGAAGTCACCATAGAGCATTGGCAGGAAGTGATTAATGTGCTGCACATTGCACTCTCATTTTATTCTATTTCAATTCCAGAACCCTGCATGCAAGTGTGTGGTAGTTTAAATGTGCTGTATTTAATTGTGTTGTATTTTTAATGTGGTGCAATTTAATTGAGTTGTGTTTATTTTGTGTTATATTTGTGTTTTAAGCAATCTGAGTGTGTGTGGGAAGCTGGCATAGTGTTAGGGAAGCTGGTGTAGTGTTAGGGAAGCCAGCATAGCATTAGGGAAGCTGGTGTAGTGTTAGGGAAGCTGGTGTAGCATTAGGGAAGCTGGTGTAGCATTAGGGAAGCTGGTGTAGCATGAGGGAAGCTGGTGTAGCATGAGGGAAGCTGGTGTAGCATGAGGGAAGCCTGCACAGCATTAGGAAAGCCAGCATAAGTGCAGCATTAGGGAAGCCTGCACAGCATTAGGAAAGCCAGCATAAGTGCAGCATAGGTGGAAAGCCAGTGTATCATCAGTGAGCATAATATTAGCGGAAGCTAACATAGCACTGGCAGGAGCCGGCAAAGTGTATTGCTGAACCCTATATAAGCCTGAACAGAAGTTTTAAAAGCCTGTGCAAATTTAGTTTTAATTTTGTCTATAGTCTTTCATGTGTCACACATTGTGCTTTCATTTTATTCTAATTTAATGGCAGAAACCTGGATGTGAGTGTGCAGTCTTTTAATTGTGTTGTCTTTTAAATATGCTGTATTTTAAATGTGTTGTCTTTTTAATGTGCTGTTTTTTAATTGTGTTGTGTTTTAACTGTGCTGTATTTGAAGTGTTGTAATTTAAATGTGTTGTGTTTATTTTGTGTTTTAATTTTCGGACTTGCCTTCCTTTTTGGGTGTGGGACAGTTGTCAGCCCTTAAAAGACAGCAGTTCTGATGACCAATCAACCACCTTCCAATTTAAGACAGATTTTCCTTTTTCGGACTGACCTCTCCCAAATGTGGACTTTCCCACCCTCCTTCGACTTTTATTATAGTGACAAGCTTCAGTCCGTGCCTACGGCACAGTTCACTCACTTCGTTCGTGTCCTGACCTCCAGCACTCCACTTCAGCTTGTTGGGGGCACAGCCCCCAAACCCCTGCTTTCTCAACTAATCCATCTTTATAACATCAACACAAATCATATGATTCATATATACATATCCTTTCACAGGTATACAACTATACTACAAAACTAATCTTCTACTAACACTTCTCTATATACAATGTTCTTTGTTTTATATGATGAATCCTTATCATCACAGATCACCTTGATGTTCTCTCTTGAAGTCACCCTTGACACCCCAACATACAACTGCCCATGAGTGAACACAGGTGACCTAAGATCCAACCCAACATGCTTCACAGACTGTCCTTGTGACTTGTTAATGGTCATGGCAAAACAGAGCCTTACTGGAAATTGCTTCCTGGTAAACTTGAAGGCAACTTGGTCTTCAGTGGGCTGGTTCCCAATCCTGGGGATGAACACCCTTGTCCCAGCATGCTCCCCAGTAAGAAGTTCCACCTCCAGCACCCTGTTCCTCCACCTTCTCAGAATCCCTCTGCTCCCATTGCACACTCCATGAGCTGCATCCAGATTCCTCAGAATCATCACAGGGCATCCAATCTTCAGCTCCAGTCTAGCAAGTGGAAGTCCAGAGCAGTTGATCTCATTCAAGTACTCCACAGGGTAGTTCAGCATAGGGTCCTCTCCTCCACTTTGCTCAGAGCTGGGAATGAAGTCTGCACTGTGGAACACCTTCACATCTCCAGGGAACTGTGACAGCACAAAGCTGTTCAGGCTGTCCACATCTACATTTTTGCTGGACAGTATGGTGCACTCTGAGAAGTATCCACTCCCAAGCTGAGGGTTGTTGATCCCAGGGTAGATGGTCTCAACCAAGGAAGACACAGTGTTCTCCCTGCACTTCATGTGCTCTGGCAGTGTCAGGTTGCAACCATCATCAGTATGCAGTCCCTGGCCCACTTCCAGCTGCCACTGAGCAAACTCCCTCTCAGCAGGAATGGTGGTGTTCAGCCTCATGTTTTGCTCAAGGTGAAGCACTGACATCCTCCCCCACAGAGTAGACCTTTTGATGCAGGCCCCCACAGTCTGACCTCTGGATGCCCCTGTGATTACTGGCAGGATCTGCTGGAAGTCTCCACCAAAAACAAAGGTCACTCCACCAAAGGGCCTGTCACACTGGCGCACATCCTTGAATGTCCTGTCCACTGTCTCCATGATGTGCCTGTGCTGCATGGGTGCCTCATCCCAGATCACCAACTCAGTGGCCTGAATCAGCTCTGCCAGTGCTGAGTTTATGGGGATGCTGCACATAGATGTCTCATGGCAAGGGATGGGGATTTTGAACCTGGAGTGAGCAGTCCTGCCACCTTGCAGGAGAAGTGCAGCAATCCCAGAGGATGCAACACAGAGCACAATCTTCCCCTGGGAGTGCAGGTGATAGCAGAGGGTGTTGTAAAGGTATGTCTTCCCAGTGCCTCCTGGTCCTTGGAGGAAGAAGTACTGCCCAGTGCCATTGCTGATGGCTGAGGTGATCTGCTCAAAGGCAGACTGCTGATCCAGGGTCAGCCTGGAAATGCGCTCTGCAGCAAGAACAGCTTGCTCCTCATGGTTATAGGCCCTTTGCTCCACAATGAGGTGGTTGCCAAAGATCATCCCCCAGTTCTCCACACTCTGTGGCATGCTCTCCCAATTACTCAGCCTCTTCCCAGACTGAGAAAGGAGCTTGTCAATCAGGTAGAGGCCATAGTCCTGAATCTGTGCATCTGTGGGCTCAGCCACATTGCCATGATGCTGAAGCTGATACTTCAAGTCATCACAGATGTCAGGCCAGAAGGTGTCCCACAGATCCCTGGGCTGTGCAGGAGTGCAGTCCCTCAGGATGGTCACAAAGAGGTGGCACAGTTGCCGACCTATCTGCATGTGCCTTGCCTCATCCAAACACTGGTGCCACTCATGGTCATCTTCCAACAGGCCACGCGCAATACAGGCCTCTCTGAAGGAAGGATACTGGGTGCCCTCAAAGGAGTAGAGATCATTGAAAGAGGTGGCACCCTTGACACAGGTGAGAAGAAGGCACAAGTAGAAGCGCTCTCCAGAAGTGGGGTGTGCATGGTACATCCTACCTATGGCAAACCCATCCCTCCTGGGAGTCCACTTGTAGGTCTTCTTGCTCCACACCATCCTGGAGGGGAAGTCCTGATACAGAAGGTCATGAGTGTCAAAGGCAGGCTGAGCATTGGCCCTGAACCATCCAGTGAGTGTGGTGTCTCTGTTGGCATGTCTGTCCACCACATCCTGAAGGTTGCCACCCTGTGCAGGGTTGAACACCACATTCTGCTGGTCAGGAAGGTGAACCTGAAGGTGAATCACAGCAGGGTAGTGCTCCTGCATGTCAAACAGGAACAGGCGCCAATGGGCCTCACAGCTGCTCACATAGCGCGCATCCAGATACTGCTTGATCTCATCATTGCAAGTGCCAAACTCCATGGTGATCCTGTCATGGCCCTTGTACACATACTTGTAGATGTACTTGATGGCCTTGACAGAGGCAATGGACTCTATGTTGATGTGGCAGTGATACTTCCAGATGAGATAGTTGGAGTGACAGACCACCCATCTGTTGTCCACCTGCCTGCCATTGTCGAGAACAACTGGCCTGCCTGTGTCACGACGCCTGGTGCAAGCATAGGAGTCCTCAGTGATAGAAGTCTCCTCTCTGAAGGACTTGGGGAAGCCCTTGGAACATCTGCCATTAACCATGCAAGGGGAGTTAGGATTCTGTGCACCACATGGTCCATGAACCATGAACTTCTGGATAAGCTCATGCAGGTCAGGATTGCCCTCTGGGAACTCAGAGGACATCAGGCTATCAATGTCCTCTGGAGAGCGCAACTTGGCCTCAGGCTTCAGGAAGACAATGATGTGGGCATGAGGGAGACCACGCTTCTGGAACTCTATGGTGTACAGGTAGGCATTGGTGGCACCCAGCACTCCCTGTGTGATGTCCTTCATCAGGCTGAGAAGCTTGGCTCTGAAGACGCGCACCACCAAGTCAGGGCGATCAGAGGCTTTCTGGCCATAAAGGAGTGCAGACTTTATCTCTGGCCAATTGGTATTGGCAGTCATGGTGATGAAGAGGTCACCACCACCATAAAACCTGTTGATGGCCAAGGCATCCTGGCAGAGCTGCTGCATGTGGCGAGTGCTGCCAGAAAAAGAAGAGGGCAAAATGACCCTTGTGCCCAACCTGTTCCTGTCTGCATCTACATCAGCAGCCACTGCATCCACCAAGCCTCTGTACAACTCAGCACGCAGGTTTGGCTGATTCAGCCTGAGGAAGGTGAGACGGCTCTGCTCAGCAACAGCCCAGGCCTCACATGCATACTCCTGATAGAGGTTGCCTGAGAGGAAGAGGTGGATGGACTCTACACCTATGGGGCGAATGAAGAGGCGGTAGCACTGATACTCTGCAAGGGACACATATTTGCGCTTCACATTAGCTGCACCTTCCTCAACATCATGATAGAGGATTTTGGGATGCCACCCAAGTTGCCCAGTGGGGAAGAGGAGGACATAGCGCAATGATGGATAGTAAGGGTGGACATCAGAGATGCGCTGCAGAGGCTCTCCATGGTTGCGATACAGGACAATGTCCTGAGAGCCCCTTGGCTGATCCCCATCACCAAGCAGAAGAACTGCTACCTCTCTGACAGAGGCATCTGGAGCCTGATAGCGCCTCCTGTCACAGCCAGGATCAAAGCGCAAGACAATGCGACACTGCTGATTTGGAGGCATAGCACGTGTCAGCTGAAATGCCTGCTTGTAGTGCTGCACCCCAGGATGAGAGCGAAACAGCATGTCCTGCAGAGTTTGCAAAGTCTCCTGATGCAGGTTGGAGTTCCATGCATTTGACATGCGATGGTTAAGGGCCACCTGAGAGTCACAGAAGTAAAGCTGTGAATAGACAGGTGGTTCACCTGCTGGTGGCAAAAGAGAGCCAACCCTGTGAATGAGTTCACCCTGCAGCCTGAAGGAGTAAGGGCCACCTCCAGCCCTGTTGAGAGAGTTGTCCAGCTTCCTCCCCACAGAAGTCATGGCCAGTGCACTGTTATAGTTGCGAATGTGAAGGCGAAAGGACTTGCCTGTATCTTCCTAAGAAGTCAGAAATGTGAACAACTCAGGAGGAGGAGGCTGGAGAGGGGGAGGGCCACCTTGCCCTGGTAACAGCACATCCCAAACTTGGGAGTGGTATCAGAAGAGTTGACCAAGCGCTCAGCTAACCAATGGAGAGCCTTGCAATCAGGGCATGGAATGCTCAAATCCCCAAGGTTGTGTACCTGCCAAGCAGGATCAAATGGATGATGTGCAACAGGGAGAACAGGAGCAGCAGGTGGAGGTGGCAGTGGTGGTGGTGAGGGTGGTGGTGAGGGTGGTGGCAGAATGTGCCAATCAAGAATTGGCAGAGGTGGTGATGGTGGTGCAGGAGGTGATGCAGGAGGTGCTGGAGGTGCTGGTAAGACAACCAAATCCTGTACCACTTGAGGAGGTGATGGAGGTGGAGGTGGAGGTGATGGTGGTGGTAGAAAAACAAAATCACCTATCACTGGAGGTGGAAGAGCAAAATGGCCAGCCAATGGGTGAGGCAGTGGTGAAGGTGGTGAAGGTGGTGATGGGGGGGACAGTGATGGTGGTGTGGGGGGAGGTAGAATCCTGAAAGTAGGAACAGGTGGAGCAGCTGAAGCAGCAAAGGGGGGAGTTATATTTCCCACTATAGGAGCTGGTGGGGCAGCAGTTGAAGCCACAGAGAAAGATGAGAAGAGAGGCTGAGCAGCAGGTTGGGGAGGCAAAAATCTGGCTGCAGGGACAGGTGAGGCAGCAGGAGGAGCCACAGAGAAAGATGAGAAGAGGGGCTGAGCAGCAGGTTGGGGAGGCAAAAACCTAGCTGCAGGGACTGGTGGAGCAGCAGGAGGAGCCACAGAGAAGGATGAGAAGAGGGGCTGAGCAGCAGGTTGTGGAGGCAAAAACCTGGCTGCAGGGACTGGTGAGGCAGCAGGAGGTGCCACAGAGAAAGATGAGAAGAGAGGAGGAGGCTGTTGAACAGTCTAAAAAGAAAAGTGATATAAAGATCAGCATAGACACATGAAAAGTTGATAAGATAATGGCTTACAGGAATTGGGGTGGGGCAGCGCCAAACAGGAGCAGCAGCAGATCCATCAACAGAAAAAGTTGAGAAAAGAGGTGAAACCTAAGAAGAATAATAGTAATACAATTAGCATAAATACTTTAAGAAGAAGACACACAGATGCTTACAGGAGTGGCATCAGGAGCAGAGTGAACAACAAAAGTAGGGCCAGAAGCAGCAGAGACATGAGCAGAAAGGGGGGCAACAGCAGAGACAGGATCAGACACAGCAGGAGCAAACATAGAAACAGCAGCAGAGACAGAGGAAGGTGGTGGTGGCATCTATTTAAAAAAGAAAAGTCAGATACAACACTTGAAATCAAAAAGGAAAACCTACAATTGAAGGGGCAAAAATAGAGGCATGAAAATTATGGTAGTGCTGTGGAGGCACAGAAAGAGGGGGAAGAGTAGCCAGCCTTGCAGCTAAGTGAGCTGATAAGTGCTGGGATTGCTGGCCATTGAAGGTAGATGGCCCAGCAGAGTCAGTGGCAGTGGCAGGAAACCTCCTGTTTTGAGGAGTGCCCAATGCACGGCTGCTACGCTCAAGCTGACGTGCAGCATGCTGGCTGTGTTGAGAGGAAGTGAGAGGAGCAAGGGAAGAAGAGGGGGGAGGAAGGGGGTCAGAAGAAACAGAACCAGAACCTAAGCCAAGTCCAGAGCCAAGTCCAAGATCAAGAGGGGGGGGAGGAGGAGCAGCTGGCATCCTAACCTCTCCAAAGACTCAGTGAAATCAGTGAAGGCTGAGGCAGTTGATGATGGAGCAACTTCCAATAATGGAAGGGGAGGTAACTTAAATGTGGTAAAAACCACCCCACCAACCCAATCTCCCTGCACACAGCACCAAGTGAGAGGTCTGGTCTAAAAGACCTTAGCAACCGGCAAACACCCTGCTTTCACAGGGAAGCCAGGGAGTTAGGACTTCACGCAGCGTCACCTTGTTCAAACCAAGTCTCCGAGGCAGAACCACCAGCTGGGTAGAGTTGCCAAAGAGAAGAGCTCAAAAGAGCTGAAGAAAGCCCCTGTAACATATTCAGATCAGTAAATATGGCCGCAGAGTATAGAAACATACAAAAAAGGGGCAAAAGGCTGAAAAAGGCATGTCAGAAGGCCCATTTTGGTTCAAAATGGGCAGACATACCTTGTACACAGCAAAGAAAGAGCCCAGAACAGCCTGACAGGGCCAAAGGAAGTTCCTAAGACACATTGAGATCAGTAAATAAGAGCGCAGACAAAAAAAACATACAATAAAGGGGCAAAAAGGCTGAAAAATCATGTCAGAAGACATATTTTGACACAAAACAGGCTGACATACCTTGTGCGTGGTCAAAGAAAGAGTTCAAAGAAGCCCAAGGGGACCAAGAAAGATCCTAAGAAACATTGAGATCAGTAAGAAAGACCACATGATATGGAAACATACAATGAAGAGGGAAAAACTGAGAAAAGGCTGTCAGAAGGCACAATTTAATGGGAAAAGGGGAAACATACCTTTGACAGAGGAAATAAGGCTGTAAGAGAACAGCAGGGACGTCAAAAGTAAAGAAAAGATCAGGTTGAATGGTGCAGAGGCAGGGGAAGGAGCACCTCTGGTGATGTAGACAGGCTTTGATGGGGGGAAAGTGATCCAATTTTCGTGTTGAGCTGCGCTTTTTGCTTACAAATAATAGGAGTTCATTTTGGGTCAGGAGCCATGACCCAATTTTCAAGTCTGAGTGCGCTTTTTTGCAAACCCTAAACCCTATTCTATTTTGAGCCACCATTCCTTTTTTAGAAGAGTCAAACATCCCAAAGTGGTAATGAATACCCTAATTGGGATGGGACAAACACCCCAATTGAGATGTGACAAACAACCCAATTTGAATGGGACAAACACCCCAATCTGGCCCCCTACAAACTCCCAATTCGAACGTCCATTTATAGTAATGCTAACACCCATATCCGGACGCCAAAAACACCCCTTTTCGGACAGCCCAAACCGGCAACCTTCGTCTTTTAATCTTTTGATTATCCTCTGAGTCTTTATCGCTGCTAACAACCTCCCAGTATTATAGCTATAGCTGGCTCTGGGAAGAGTGTTCTTAGGTGCGTTACTCCAGACGAGTTGACTCTGTGCCTCTATTGAACTTATGCTTAACAAGCGCTGTGATCATCCGCAAGCGTCATCACTTTCTTCTTGACAGATTGACAGATTTGCCACCACAAATACGTCGTCCGTCTGGGACCTCTGGACATACTACTCAACACCCCGACTCAGAAGCCTCAATATGTCGTGCCTCTTGATGGCTTCATCAATCCATCTTTAGTATCTATTCTTGGCCTATGCACTATTATTAACTTGTTCCTAGCGAATCAAACTGTACGATAGTGATGGAGTATAAAACTTGAAGCTTGAAGTGTAGTGAGCAGACGGTCTGTCATTGTTTCACTTATCTTCAGCCAACCCCGTTTATATAAAGAGTGACCTAGTAACCATCCTATGACTGACACGCCTGGCGCCATCTTCTTGGCCACCCTCTTCAGCAGCTCCGTAACCTTCTCCTCAACGATGGGTGGGAGGGGTCGAGCAGGTCTGGCCTCCAGGTCATCTGGGAAGTACTCGGGTATATCGTCCCTCTCTTCTGCAAAGGCTGAGGTCATTGCTAGTTCTGAGGCTGACGGTCCACCCAGTCGAACTCGAACTGCCATTAAGGGAGTTAAGGGAAGCTAGATGAATATCCTCAGCTTCCGATCCCGGCGGCAACAATTGCCACTTCATCGCATAGAAGAGTCAGGGGCGTCCGAATCCGAGCCGATCTTTCCAACAGATTCGTTGTTCGGGCCATCCAATATGACATGCCTCTTAACAGATTTGCCACTCGGCGCATCACCCAACCCCGACTCGGATACGTCGTGCCTCTTGACAGATTTACCACTCGGGCCATCCAACACCGCAGATACGTCGAGCCTCTTGATAGAGATGGATTCACCACTCGAGTCATCCAACACCGCGAACACGTCGTCCCTCTCTCGAGATTCATCACTCCAGTTATACTCCGCCGCAAATATGTCGTTCATCTCTACAGATTCGTCACTACAGTCATACTACACTGCAAATACATCGACGGATTCGTCATTCCGGTCCTACTACACTGCAAATGCGTCAGTACTATGCTGTCCCTAATTCCACAAATGTGTGGTAATATGCAAATTTTAAAGATTGCCTTCGATCTCAACATTCATCAAATCCTTTTCTCTCAAAAAAATATAGTAGATAAAATGACATCTCTAGATATGAGATCATATAAAAAAATAAAGATCAACCTGAATTTACGAGTATGGCGCAACAATGAATTGGGAGGGGTGGTCTGCAGTGCACATCTGCACACCCAGATCTCACAGATCTTGGATGCCCTGCGACAACCTGTCTCAGTGAGGTGTTAGCAAATATTAGTGAGACCTACCATGGCAATGTTGCGCAGCAAATAGCGCAGCAAACAGTGTCATGGAGTCTCACCTTGTGAAGGTATTGAGACTAGTAGAGAGGTTTGTAGAGTGGAGTGCTCAAGTGTGCGTAGAGTGAACGACTTGTATTCTTAGAGGGGCTCTACTCCCCTTATTTATAGGAAAACCGGTCCCTATGATCCACCCATGTCCATTTGCGTAAAAGTGATGAGTAAAGGTGTCCACAATATCGCGTTTTCAGTGACGCCTGATGTGAAACACCCCAGAAGTCTTCGATATCACCACGTGTGATACTGATAAGACTTGCGCCCTCCATATTGGAGTTGCGCCCACTTTTGGGCATAACGGAGTACCCTAATATGGTAATCATATGTACGATACTACTGTAAATGTTGTAACTGCTATAGATAAGATACGTATGTACTTATTACGTTTCAACACTCCCCCTTGCTAAGTATACCGTGTATGTACTGAGCAAAGTAATATAGTACAGTAGAGATTATTGATGACAGCAATCAAAGGATCATTCGTGTATTATTCGAAGATTCGCTTTGCGCATGAAGCTTATAGCTTCATCATGTCATCGGTGTTGAGAGAGAAAGAGTCGCGTGAAGAAGATTGGGACTAAGGTTGAACTTTTGGTAAAGCTCAATCTTTTCCACTTCTCGGCGAGTGTGCCATGCAAAGGCATTACTCGACACATTTTCTAAAATAATCGGGTCTGACTTGGATGCATAGGCATGCCATCTGAATGTCAGGCTCTTCCGAGATCTATGCGACGATTTCGTTCTCTTTCTAGGATGAGTAGAACTCAAGTCCTAGTTGTTCCCTAAATTTAAGAAACTTTATGCGTCCCAGATTCTTAGTAAATAAGTCTGCGGGATTTTCAGCTCCTTCTATGAACAATAGTTCAATCTTCTTTAAGCGAATGACCTCGCGAATGTAGTGGTAGCGTAGGTCTATATGTTTTATTCGCTTTTCCTGTACAGGATTAGAAGCAAGGAATATGGAGCCTTGATTATCTCCGCATAATGGAATTGGTTCTAAAGATATTCCAATCTCTTCAAAGAGAGATCGAATCCAGACCAACTGTCTACTCGTATCTGAGATAGACATGTATTCTGCTTCTGTGGAAGACAGCGCAATTGATTTCTGCACTCTAGAATTCCAACAGAATACTCCATTAGCTAATTTAACTAAGTAGCCCGTAGTAGACTTTCTCGTTGTTGGGTCAGAAGCCCAATCAGAATCCGCATATGCTAATAAACCCCCATCGCTTTTGCCATCAAAGACTAAAGCATAGCTAGAAGTACCAATTAGATAGCGACAAATATATAATGCCCTATTTAAATGGTCTTGCATGGGGTTTGCAGCATACTGCGCGAGTTTCGTCACTGCATAGGCAATATCTGGTCGAGTTCCAATCATTATGTATAGGAGTGATCCTATCACTTGTTGGAATGACGCGCAAATTTCTGGGTTTGGTGAACCTTTATTAGGTACTGGTTGATACCCTTCAGGTAGCGGTGTGGGGACCGCTTTCGCGTTTGTGAGTTTAAAACGCTGCAGCACTTTATGTAGATAATCTACTTGATCAACAAGGATGCGACCCTTGGATTTAATAATGCGCATGCGTAAGAACTCTTGGGTATCACCAAGGTCACGACATTCCCAGATTTTCATAAAGCATTCCTTTAGAGAACTAATGTCAGATTTGTTCTTTCCAAGGAATAGAACATCATCGACATATACTATCACTACTATGGTTTTATCTGCGTTTACAAATAAACCAGAGTCTGATAGTAAACGTGTGCATCCTAGCGTAGCCATGGATTTATCAAGCGCTTTCCACCATGCTAAAGCAGCTGTTTTAGTCCATATATAGCACGCTTTAAACGCATCACTTTATTTTTCTGGCGGGGGTTTTTAAACCCTTCAGGTTGTTCCATATATAGTTCCTCATCAAGTTCACCATATAGGAAGGCTGTTTTGACGTCTAATCCGGAGATGTGCCAGTCTTTTAACGCTGCAAGCGCTAACATCATCCGAACAGTCTCAAACCGTACCACGGGTGAGAATATTTCGTCATAATCAATGCCTTCAACCTGAGAGAAGCCTTTGGCTACAAGCCTGGCTTTCTTCCGGCCATCTGACTTTAAGTCAAATACCCATCGATTCTTAATGACCTTTCTGCCTTTCGGCGGGTCAACTAGTTCAAAGACCTTGCGTTTGCGAAGAGACTCTAACTCTTCACGACACGCTTTACGCCACTCCTCCTGTATATCACTTGGCATTTTTAGAATGTCCCTAAAGGTCCATTCACGTATATTGGAGGTATCAGGTGATTCCAGATCTAGTGGTGAAATTGCTTTGGCAAGCAATAGATCCAGGAATTTGACTCCCCCTTCCTGAGCAAGGCGGGTCAGCAACTGCTGATCTACTTCATCCTCTGAGTCGTGCGAAGAGTCACTCTTTGTACTTGGAGGATCAGGCTCGATTTGCTCAGGAATTCCTCCTGGAATCGGCTGATCTTGGCGTAAACGCTGCCGAGAGCTACCCGGCTGGTTCGTTACCAGTTTTCGCCAAGTATGACTTCGCTCAATGTCTGCTAGTGTTTTACTAGGAGGTTTATCTCCATAGACATTTTCAGGAAGAGTAGTTGTTTTCCTCACACGTCCAGATCTCCTCGGCTCAAATGGAGGAGGTACAGGATCTGGTACGGAAGGCGGAGCTTGCGGCTCGTCAGGCTGAACAGCAGCCTCAGGTTCATCTGGAACCTGATCAACCCCGTCGGGTTGTCGAGCGCGTCTCCCTTTAAGAAGCTCGGGAAGTGGTGAGTCAAGATCACCAGGAGTGGTGTCTTCAGACGCATCAATGGGTGGTTGATTAGATGGTGGTTTATTCAACTGGGTTGTTCCCCTTGTTCTACCGTCTCTTGGTCCAGTAGTACAATTTGGGAATAACATTTCATCAAACAGAGCTTTGTCTGAATAGAATACGGTATTATATAAGCACCGCATCCAAACACTCTGAGATGAGAAATGTCTGGAATTTCATCGTTTAATAGAAAGTATGGTGTTTGCCATTTAAGGCGACTCATAGGTGTTCTATTATAACAATGTACAGCATGTAATACTGCAAATTCCCACCAAGACTGTGGTATACAAGCATCAAGTCGCATTGACTGTGCTTTGTCCATTATAGTGTGCATAAAGCGTTCAGCACGCCCATTTTGCTGTGGCGTGTGAGGTACGCTTTGTAGCACTGTAATGCCGTCATCCTTTAAAGTTTTAAGGAACACATCTGATTTGTATTCACCGCCAGCATCGGACATCCACTCTTTTATGGTAGTGTTAAATTGATTTTTAATTAACGCTAACCACTGTTTAAGCGCGCCAATTGCCGAAGCTTTGTCGCGTAAGAGTGATACCCATGCATATGAAGTATAATCGTCTAGAAAGACGATAAAATACTTATATTTATGGTATGACGGCATAGGGAAGCTTTTTAGATCGGAATGAACACGACTAAAAGGAGCTTTAGCCCTAGTATCAGATGGTGGATGAGATGCTGCAGGCATTTTGCCTTGCGCACATCCTGGACAAATACCATCAGTATTAGGAATTGTAATTCCTTCAGGAAAACCCTTTGTATAATCTTTAGCATGTCTTAGAACCTCTTTGGATGGGTGTCCGAGGCGACGATGCATAAGATCGTAATCTACTTTGTAGATCAGTGGCATTTCTGCCGACTGAACTTCTACTTCAATGGATTGCGCATCTAACCAATATAATGGATGTCCACTTAAAATGGGTTTACATTGGACAAACGATTGTACTTTATGGTACAAGGTAATATGTTGCGCGTTGCCCATTACACACATACCTTGTTGTAAGAATGCTCCCATAGAAAGCAACCGCGTTGTCATTTTAGGTATGTAAAGGACTGGATGTACTCTGGTTGTTACTAGAGCATCGTTTATACAGTGCTTTAGAAGCACTGTACCAGATCCTTCTACATAAATAGTATTAGACGCAGTTCTAACCGGTATCCGGTCAGATTCTATTGCAGGCTCATACTCAATGAAGTCACTAATTTTATTAGTGAAGTGCGCCGAAGCTCCTGAGTCTAATAGCCACATGGAGCTTATCTTTTCTCGACACTTAGCACACTGTGTGAAATATTGATCATGCTCGCATTTTAATACATCAAGCGCGCCGATATTCATACTGTACAATGGAGACACTACAGACGGTACATTTTTATTTTTACAACTTGGTATCCTTATACTTTTTAGTAAGAGGTCCAAGGCTGTCTGATTGTCAGCATTGTATAAGTGCTGTGTGAGAAAGGCGTACCTTTCTTCATCTGTTCCCCAATCAAGGGAAACGGTGTCCTCGTTGTTCATCATGGGGTCCCAAGCTGAGAGATCAGGCTCAGGCGTTGGTGCACGAGACCCTGCAGGAGTCCCATCACGAGACCCGTATAATTGGTCTATGATCCGCATCTCTGGAGTCGTAGGCTCCAGTACCTCTCCACGCATCATTGCTTCTCCTTGCCTATGCACGAAGTCTTGATGTTGTCTATAGACAATATCAATCATCTCCGCAGAACTACGAGCTCTGAGAGTTTGCGTATGCGTAGCATTACCATACGCATCTTTTGTATAAAGATGGTAGGTTTTGCCAGAGGCAACGGCGACTTCCAAAGGAGGGAGGGAAGGATGACCGACATACCCTTCTTCGTATAGTTCATACTCCCTTGTTTCGGGAGTAGGAGCACGATTCTCTTTATCAGAGTCACGTGAGTCCATTGACATATTATCGAAGACGGAGGCCAATTCTGACTCACCATAGGTAGTTGTGCGCTCAAAGTCCTCCGTATGATTGGAAGGACCCGGCTGCGACATGTCGACATCAACTTCGGAGTCATACTCCTCGTCGTAGTTCCAGTTGGAACGTGTGCGAACTTCTCGATCGAAATCAGAGAAGCACTGCTCAAGCGTCTTCGTCGTTTGGATAGTCGCTGGGACTTCCAAACGCTCAGCGAGCGATAGTGCTTTATTGACAGAGGGGTAGATGCCCGGAGTCCTTGTAGTAGGAGGGGACTGAGAGACGGTGCGGGTGGTAATAGATGAATGCCCAATATGGGCAATGGTAGATGAAGTGGGAGATGGGAGTGCGGCAGTGGATGCGATGTGAGAGTGGCCTTGAGGTTGACCACGACCCTTGCCTTTGAAGGACTTGCCTCGTCCTGCACCTCTAGTACCGCGCTGGTTGTTAGGCCGCTGCTGGTTTGTAGAGGGTGTGGTGGACGATGAAGGCTGCTGCTGAGCACCCTGCTTGGTAAAGCGAGGGTTTTCGCGCTTGCGCTTCACGGCAGAGATCTTCTGGGCAGATTGCCCACTCTTGACTCGTCCTCGGTTAGCTTCCGTCTCATAGTGATTTATAACAATCGTCCAAACATCACCAATAGTGAGTTTGTCGAGGCGACTGGATGAGAGGATAATGGGGACTAGATGTTCCCATTTAGACGGAAAGTTAGCCATGACAATCATAGCTTGGAGGAGGGGGTCAAGATCCATGTTTCGTGAAGTAAGTCCAAAGCCAAAGTCTACTTCATGAAGACGTCCGATGGCTGCCACCATCTTATCAAAGACTGGGCCAGGATGTTGGTTCGGGTTGAACCGTATACTGATAACCTCTTTAAAGTCTTTGTAGATGCTAGGGACTGTAGGAATCGAGTAAGCATCCTTCAGATTGTTCCAGAAATCGTCAGCTTCAGTGAAGTTGGCAAAGTTCTGCTGAAGGGCTGCAGAGAGACGAAGGGTCATGTTGCCAATCGCCATGGCATTCTTATCCTGCCACTTCTTTAAGTTGTCAGGATAGTCGTCGTCCTGCGACTCAAAGTCCTTGAGTTCGGCTTTATACAGCTCCCTCTTCTTCTTGAGAGCATCTTTCTCAAGGTCAGTGGCATCAACGGCGATGGGTGTTGGCTCGACAGGTTTGATTGGCTTGATAGGACAAACGTAAGTGCCATTTACGACACTCCAAAGTCCTTGAGCCATCAAGTAGGCTTTCATCGCACGTGCCCAGCTACCATAGTCCTGACCGTCAAAGACGGAGACGAAGGTGTTAAGTTGGGACGACATAGTATCTGTGAAGGCTGATGAGACATCAGCATGCTATTCACAATACTGGTATGAGTAAAATAGAGAGCCTTGGCATTAGCTATCCCCTCGTACTAGCGAGGTAGAAGCTGCCCCAGGGGTCCGTTACATTCTCCTACTGAGAACTGGTCGGTGCCACACGATGGGGTCTTATTGCGCCCGTCAAGGGACACAATGCCAGGTTGCCAAAGGTAACCTCGATGGTGTTGTCGACAACAGCAACTGTAGTTAAACAGCTCAACAATCATCGTCGTTCGCAATGAACGCAATGGTACCCATGTAGCAGGGCCCATAACCTGTTGCACAGCAAATAGCGCAGCAAACAGTGTCATGGAGTCTCACCTTGTGAAGGTATTGAGACTAGTAGAGAGGTTTGTAGAGTGGAGTGCTCAAGTGTGCGTAGAGTGAACGACTTGTATTCTTAGAGGGGCTCTACTCCCCTTATTTATAGGAAAACCGGTCCCTATGATCCACCCATGTCCATTTGCGTAAAAGTGATGAGTAAAGGTGTCCACAATATCGCGTTTTCAGTGACGCCTGATGTGAAACACCCCAGAAGTCTTCGATATCACCACGTGTGATACTGATAAGACTTGCGCCCTCCATATTGGAGTTGCGCCCACTTTTGGGCATAACGGAGTACCCTAATATGGTAATCATATGTACGATACTACTGTAAATGTTGTAACTGCTATAGATAAGATACGTATGTACTTATTACATTTCAACAGGCAATTATAGAGCCATGGAATGCTCACGATCGAATTCAAGAGCAAAAACTCACTGTGGAGGTCCTTGGGTGTGACAGGAGCGTGATGTAATTTGAACTCCTCTCAAACAGTTGCCGCAGGGGTTACAGCAAAGTCCATAATTACAGCAAAATCCATATTGGGGGACCCCTTTTTACGAAAACAGCAAACATGCTGTGTTTTAAAGGGTACTTAACCGTAACCATGCCATAGTTTGCCAACCCTGTAAATTATTTGCAGTAATTAAAAAACGAAAATATTAAAATAAAATAAATCAAAAAACTCATGCAAGAACGAAATTTGACTAAGTTGTGCTCATGGGTGGAAAAGAAAGAATCTGCATGCTTCGCACCGTTCAGCACTCTTCATTGGCAATAATACTAGTCCGAGTGCAGGAGAATGACCATGCATTGCAGTACTGTAATATAGATGGGTAACAAGTAATATATGCTAGTGGTTGACACAGGGCGACTTTGCCTAGGACGATGCTGGCATTTTTGAGGCAATGGTACGCGTGGTGAAAACAAAAAGCGTGACTGAGTACACTGTATGAAAGATACTGTACTGAGGTTCAGTGGTCTATTCACGAAAAGAAGAGAGACGTCTTACAAGTATGCTGAAGGGTGTGGGTGTCTTCCCTTGCACGGCGTTGAAAGTTGACGGTGACATGGTGGCAGGTACAAAACTTACAACCGCAAGCATCTGTGCCTCTATCAGGAGGCACAGAGGGTGGATGGTTGAACCGGCAGGGCCTGAAATCCCATCTTTCTGAGAGTATAAAGAGGCAAGGTTGCCCAATGAGACGCCCATTGTCACTTTTGGTGTCAACGATACTCACTTTATGCCTTCTCCTCCTCCTGCCTTGCCTCCTCCTCATGCCCATACGCCTCGTGTTGGCGATGTTGCTTCTCAAATCCAGCCATTGCCAATGCCTGTCCCCCACCTAGGGTTGCTGCCACAGCAGTATCCTCCAATGCCACCGTTTCATCCCGGCCAGCCTGGTGCGGTTGGTGGTGGTCAGTATGATGGTACTGGCCAGAGAATGGGCCCACCTCCTTTTTACTACAGTATCCCGCCACCACCTCCATTCAACCACTACAGCGACATAGCACCATGGGGGCACCGTTACCCTCCTCCGCAAGCACCTATCCAGCATCCCGGTAATGTGCAAGTCCACGTTCCAGTCCAAGTCCGTGAGGAGTGTGCACATGTGGGGGCCATCCAGGCTGCATGTGTGGACCTGCTGGTGTTGAAATCATATCCTAACGAACGGGATAAGGATGGTGGTAAGTTACGTCGGCTTGAATCAGGAAAAGCTTACCACTAATATGCCATAAGCCTGGATCATTCCCATTGAGATCTACAAGGATGACACGAAGCGCAAGATGATGTCCACCACTAACATGGAGTGGAAAGAGTTTAAGAAATGCGTGTTCACGCGGTTAGACTCGGTGGACGTCCGACTGCTCTATCGGATCAGTAGCGACGGTCCTACATGGTTACAGCTTACCTGTGAGGCCGACTTCATAGCAGCTATGGTCCGTGCGGCAGATAAAGCTCTTGTAGCATGGACACGGGTTGTAATGATCGATATCAAGAATAAGGTTAGTAAAGTTTCCCCACGGTGAAAACATATGCTTACCTGTATGGTTGTAGTTGGAGAAAACGAAGCGGCGCAAGACGGCGGCCAAGAGAGAGAAACGAGAACGCAAGGATGACCTACCTACAGGGGTTGCGTCGAAAATGATGGATCAGCTAGCTCAACTGAGGCAACTAGAGGCTCACCTATACTGTGCCACTCATTCTTACCCCGGAAAGAAAGTCTTTTGTTTCGTTGAGCAAGGGAACAGCAGCGTCAAAGGTGGGCACCAGGAGCTCTCAAATCAGGAGATGACACTGTGGGCTAAATACATCGTGAGTCAAACCAAAAAAAAAAGGAAGAACGCGACGAGTAACTTACGAGGGTTCAGGAACGTGGCCATGCTGCCATACATCGCCAACCAAATGTCAAAAATCTGGACTATCCACCGACAAAAAAGTCCAAGGTGGCGCCAGTGGACAGTCCTGCAATGGAGGGGAATGGCAATCCAGATCCCTCAAGTGCCGAGGAGACTGTCAAAAAAGAAGAGTTGTCAGAGACTTCGAGTGCTCCAGACCATCAGCCGTTGGGGCGCATGATACACATATGCAGATCCCGCGAGCGACTCGTGAACGTCCTGACAGTTTGTGTTGTTACTGGAAGGCTACCAACGACGAAGGAAGTACTTACCTTGATGGACTCCGAGTTCCCATCCACTGAAGAGCCCTTCGTGGATTCATGTGGCGACCTGGTTGCGTTCGATATTCACGATGCCCTGGACATCTACCAACAGGAAACACTCTTCTTGGCCACCTTTGGCACTCTCGGGCGAGGCGGTGCAGCCCAAGTCCGTCAGTACACGCGCGACAACATTCTCTTACCACTCGACATGTTGGAGTCCAAGCCCGACTCGGTCGACTTCGATGAGAAGTCGACAGATGATCGAAAGGTATTTGGGTGGCGAGAGAAAGTGGAGCCGGGACTTGAGGAAGAAAGGATCATTGAGGTAGAGAGTGAGGACGAGGTGGAGGAGGTGGGTGATCACTCAAGCTCATTTGTTGAGGAGATTGAGGGATTGGAGGTGGGATACATGACGCAGGAGGAGGTCTAAAATTTTTGAAGTCCGCTGTCTCACGCCACAGCCTGGACAGTCACATGACCAGTCACTCCCTCGCTCGTCGTGCAGAACATTGAAGTCGATGCTGGTGCGGCACGTGCCACGCTCCCACACACTATACCCACCCAAAAAAATTACTTCATTCTGTCCTGTCATCACTTAGTTACATATTAGAGTATCACACAACAAGTTTTGTCCATTGCAAAAATAAAAAGGCGTCGATCGAGTCGACTGGTTCCATTTCGCGTCCATGGTATTGGTATATGAGACAGGCAGTAATTGTATCAGTCGTATCAGTCCGGGTGAGTATACCCACAGTGTTTGTACCAACCCCTCGCCTTCTCTGTCGTGACCGAATGAACCGCCTGCCAGAGCGCATTGTAAACCGAACCCTCATCGGTCTCCATATCAACATTCACGTGTTCACGATTCGCACGCAGCCAGGCCTTGATGCTTGAGAAAGACAATTCGATTGGGTTGAAGTCAGGTGAATACAATGGGAGGTACAGCAGGCGCATGCCGTGTTGCTCGATCATGTTGCGAATGCCGGCGACTTTGTGGATGGAAGCATTGTCGATAACAAGTACGGAATTAGGGAGTGGGAACTTGTTCATGTGTGGGAGTAACCCCTCGATGAAACAGCGAAAATGTTCTCCGGTGACGGCATTCTCGATGACCTCCAGGTGGAGGATACCATCGAGGGAGAGAGTGGGGAGGATAGAATACTTTGCCCCCCGAAACTGGAATTCATGTTGAGTTGCACGTTCTCCACGCCTTGACCACGCGTAAGGCCTCCTCAACATGAGCCGGTTGAAATGGCTCTCGTCGGCAAAGATGAGTTGTTCAGGGCGGTAGTGGGTGTTGACAATGGTCCTAAATTCCTCACGATCTTGCTCATTTCGCTCCAATGCAGGCCGTGTGACCTACAGTAGTTGGTATCAGTGTCTTAAACCAAGAAGAAAAGGGACGCACTGTTTTCATAGTGTAGCCCTCCTGTTGGAGTGAGCGTGCAACAGTTTGCACTGACGCTTCCATACCACAAACCTCCTTAAGCTCCACCTGCAGCTCTGAGAGAGCCATATCAGGCTGGCGTTCGACGCAATCGCAGAGGAATTGTGTTTGCATCGATGTGAGAATACGTGGCTGACCGGGAACATCGGGCTTCCAAGAAACTTCCCCGATTTGCTGGTGAGTCTTTCGCATTCGTTTGATGGATCGCACACTGATTCCAGTGTATTCCTGGATCTCGGAATTGCGGACTCCCTGGAGGGACATAGAAAGAGCCATTTCTTTCAGCTCAACGGAAATGAAACGCCCAACCATGGTCGAGGAAAAGGGTGGGAGACAAAAAAAAAAAAGGACAGATGTTTGAAAGTGGTAGCATCCGAGACATCCGAGATAACTATTCCATAACCCTATTTTTGCAAGGTAACGATAACCAATACTTCCCTTTTTGGACTTAACTATAAACCCAGCTGTCAAAAAATTGGAACTCAGATGTGTACTTATTTTGTCAAGGGGCCCCCCAATATGGATTCAGCTATATTGGCGGAAAAAAAATTCGCATAGGTAACGATGTTTGAATTGGCCTTTTGGCCACCCATGCTGAGTTTTCTTCCCACAGAAATTAATTGTAGAAACCATAGAAACCAGAAAAACAAATCAATAAAATCAACTTGTTGGGTCTTTGCAAATTTATGTAACTTCAAATTCACCGCCTCACGGGATGTGGACCAGCTGTAATAGGAAGGATATACTTACATAATCAAACCAGCCTCGTGTATACTGTTGTGAACCGTGAAAGACGTCATTGAATGCTTTTTGTGGTGGAACTTTGAAAATATGATTATTATTTGCTATTCTATGCATCTGAGTGACAGGTACTAATGATATATCCTGGGACTTGGGTAGGGCACAATGCAGTCGACATGGTGACATGCAGAAGGTGTGGACTCCAGAGCTTGTGAGGATTCAGGTGAAGTGGCGGACCGTGGCTGGCAATTGGAGTCGGAAGTGAGCATCGAAAGTGAGCAGAGACGAGCAGTGGAGCACAGGTGGGAGAAGGGAATATACAGTGAGCCAGCTTGAAAGCTTCAACCCAAAGCAGGTGAGGAGCTTGTGATATGGTCGACATGGTCTGCGACGGCCTTGACATCCGCACTGTTTGGATCCACAGTCACAAATGCGGAATAAAAGTTAACCTGCATTTAGATGTCAGTCGCTGTGGTGGACATGTGCACACCATTATGTGCCCGTCGCGCTGCTCCACACCAGTCCCGACATGATGGAGGACCTCTTCCGGCACGTTCTGGGGGATATCGCACGGCAAATGTGTAGCTGAGTGGCCCATATCACCAGAGTGCGGTGTGTTGGGCGCAGTACGTGTGGTTCGTCTGACGTGTGTGAGAGGTCGATGAGGATGCCAATACGGTTGAGCAGCTGAGCTCCCTCATGAGTATCTCACTGAATGGGCTGTGTGGATACTGAGTCACATTCAGCGGTTCAGTTCAGATGAAGACCACACCTGAGCCCATAG
The DNA here is from genome assembly GCA_015025155.1 of Lactarius quietus. Lineage (NCBI taxonomy): Eukaryota > Fungi > Basidiomycota > Agaricomycetes > Russulales > Russulaceae > Lactarius > Lactarius quietus. The sequence continues at coordinate 65,842 of WITN01000019.1, read as the reverse complement.
TGCAATGGTTCGATGCCATCGATGAGAGCCCCTAGAGTCAGCGAACACATTGTGGCACGTGTGGGTGGGCATGAAGTAGTGCACATCGACAATGGACACAGAAATGACATGAGGAAAGACAGGAGTAGCGCAAGTAACGTCTGGAGGGGTTGGAGCCGAAGGCCTAAAATGGAGCCGAGACGGGATAACTATACAATAACTCCAATTTCACACCAATATGGCTAGTTACGGAGGAATAACCATTTTATAACCCTATATTTCACGATATAACTCTTGTCTTCCTACCTCACTATGAACTCCGCTCTTCAATTATCGAAGTCCGTTAGATAAACACATACAAACACCCGCCAATAATTATGGACTTTGCTGTACCACGGTTGCCACAAATTCCGCCTGCGCCGAGGCGTGACAAAGTGTGACCTGGGCTTTGCAGATAGTGATTACCGGGGGGTATGGAAACCCCTGGGGTATTGGTCAAGGGTATTGGAGGGTAGGGGTAAGGGTACAGAAGTTGTTACCCTTGACGTACCCCTACCCCTACAAGGGATAACCCTACCCCTGTGGAGGGTAAGTGATACCCTTCTGGGGGGTAAGGTACAGTAAGGGTAGTATGTCTCAATGTTTATTCACCCCATCCTGTCTTGCATCCCTTGATCCTGTACTTGTACCAAGTTGTATGCTTATAATGGATTATGTAATCAATTTGAACTTGCATAGGTTACCCAACTGTGCACCACAAAAGGTGTTGTTAACGCTTTTGTAGTAGAAGTCATAACATCGTGTATTTGTACTATTCTAATATAATTATCTGCCAGGCTAACTACAGTGGTTAGTATGTAAAACTACAGGGCTCGTGTTGGGCCAGTGGTCGATGTGTTGCCATGCAGAGTCACAATGGAGCGCACAAGAAAAAACGCGAAATAATTTTGATTTAGTTTTAGTGCCAACAGGTAATACATATATAGAATCATTGAAAGATAAAGTTGAAGTGACTTTGGTGTAACGGGCCACCGGTTATTTGTCGTCATGTAACCTTTTTGTGTCGTGGGTTCAATTCCCCACTCACCCTTTTTTGTGCCACAGCCAATCGGCCACACTCGGCACACTCCGTGATGGCGACCACAACACCAACTGCAACAGGAAGGCACCAGCCCCGCAACTTACTGCGACGACGGCAATGAACCATGACGCGTGACGACTCCGACACTGACATCCACTTTTGCGATGGCGACAATCACGATTACAGCAACCACAAATATGGCCTCAAGATGTCAACCCAGAGGACAACCACCGCCATGGCGACAACCGTGGTCAGCGGCAATGACCGTAACAATCCCAACTCAGACGACGACTGCAACAACCACAATGACTGCGACAACTGTGACGACTGCGACGATGGGCCACATGACTATGATGGCGGCGATGGCGCGATGATGGGCAGTACTGGCACGGTGGCAGGACACGGTAGCACTTAGTTGAACTCCTATTTGTACACGATTTGGTAGTACTATTTGAATACATCTGTCACTATGGACCCTCCTCTCATACCCGGGGGGTATTTCTTACTCCCCGTACCTGCCATACCCCGTACCCCTACCCGCACAAAACCCATACCCGCCCACGCGGGTATGGGTTTTGGGGGTAGGGGTAAGGGTAGCGATTTTTTACCTGGGGGTTACCCCTGTCAATCCCTATTTGCAGAAGTGTGGAAAAACTTGCAGCCTTATGCACTTTCAACTACATCAGAAACAAATAAATAAAAATCGGAAGTCGATTCAATACGCATTATTCAGTCTGTATGTGAAATTTCAAGTGGCCACAAAGTGTTGTTGAAGCTACAGAAAATGTTTAGTGCTTTTTTTGCACAACCCCGGACCGCATAGTATCGTCGCTTTCAACAATCAACTCGATCTCATCGCATTCCTCTGCTTACTCCGTCAAAACAATCAACTCCTACAAGAGTCGCAAGACTGTCTTGTACCGCCGCCGTGAACATCCGCCGCCTGTTGTAATATCGTCTCAAGTACGTGTGCTTCATTTTGTCACTCTTTCCCAAGACAAATTCTCCTGCAAGAACTCTCCGAGTCTTCGTATCTTGTGTGACGCATGATGCATGATGTATACAGCTGGGTTGACTCATTCATGCTTGGTCTATGCACTAGTCTTGACTTCAAGTTGCACTTAGTGGATCAAACTGTACGATATCGACACGTATAAAACTTAATAAAAGTGTACTTCACAGACCAATTGAGTGTTTGATAGGTTCGACGTCCCGTATCTACTGCAGTTGTCTTAAATCTAAACCGTGCTTATTTTTTTATCGATGCCTTCTGAACCATCGCTCCAACGTTTCCGATCCGTACTATTTCCGTGCGCGCACATTGCATGAAAATGCAGTATTTGAGCAAAAATAGATGATAAGTTAATGCTGGGTAAATGTTATAACCGAGGTTTTCGGCACAATTAAGTACTTAATTTACGGACTGGCAACTAATGAAATTAAATTTCATACGACCTTGTGAGAACGAATGAGGTGGCACGTATCCATCATTCCATCCTCCTCTTTTCGATCGAGAAGCACTTTGTGCTTCCGCCCATTCTCTACACCGGTTATACATTTCCTCTCCCACCCTCGCATTCTCCCTAAGCTACCCACTCGACGTCAGTTTTCCCTGTGCAGCGTGCGCCTTCTCTCCTTGCGGCAGGTTCATCCTTGGGTCTCGGTCCGCAAGGTCACTACGTTCGAGCTCGAAGAAGCACCCACTGGCAAGCTCCTTCAACCAGTCCTATGTCCCACGTAATTATACCGGTGGCAGATTACATTGGCGATATACAACGTTCGTGATCTGCCACCTCTCCACCGCTGGCTGTCATTACTTACGTGCTCGTGCAGTGAATGAGCTACGCCGGGACATTCAACAATGGAACTCTCCCCCCAACCCGTCTGTCAATTACAACGCTGCGTGTGATGCCCATCATGAGGGTACTATGGCCTGGTGCACCCAAAGCGACACCTTCGCTCGTTGGACAGCGTCTGGCTCTTTATTATGGATTCATGGAAAACGTACACATACGAATTAACCTCTGAGTTTTATCGCTGCTAACAACCTCCCCGTATTATAGCTGGCTCTGGGAAAAGTGTTCTTAGGTGCGTTACTCCTGACGAGTTGTGTCCCTATTAAACTTATACAATGACAAGTTCTGTAATCATCCGTGATGTCAAAGCCATGTCAGACTCCGATGCCAGGCCGGCTTGCGTGGCATATTTCTATTTCGATTTCAAGGACACAGGAAAACAGGACTTGCGTGCTTTATCATCATCCCTTCTTGTCCAGCTCTCCAACCAATCAAATCGATTATTCGATGTTCTTTACTGGTTATACAAGAAACACCGCAGACCTAATGAACCGTCTGAGGTTGAGCCGTCTAACGATTCACTTGTGGAATGCCTCAAGAGTATGCTCATGATTTCAGAAGACCCAATCTATCTCATCCTAGATGCCCTCGACGAGTGTCCCAAAGATTCGGGAGCTCCATCGTCACGCGAAAAGGTCCTAGCGCTCGTAAAGGACCTTGTAGAGCTTCGCCTTCCAAATATGCATTTATGCATCACAAGCCGTCCCGAGTCCGACATCCGTACTTCCCTTGAGCCATTGGCACCTTACCAATTATCCCTGCCCGACGAGAGTGGACATAAGAAAGACATAATCGATTATGTTACCTTTGTCGTTCACTCGGATCAGAGGATGAAGGGATGGCGAGACGACGATAAGGATTGGGCTATTGAGAAACTCACAGAGAAGGCTGATGGCATGTGAGGGTATCTTCGAACGTTCACAATTGTCTCATCGACTCATGCTCCCTCGCAGATTTCAATTGGTTTTCTATCAACTGGACGTTCTACGGCACTGCTCGACTGACGTGCGTCGCGTCCTCGAGGAATCGCCCAAATCACTAGATGAGACATATGAGCGCATCCTTAAGGGGGTCGACAAGGCGAACCGAGAGCACGCGTATCGGCTTTTGCAGTGTCTCACGGTGGCTGTCAGGCCACTTCAGGTCGAGGAGCTCGCGGGAGCGCTCGCATTTGACTTCACCACGGGAGGGCTTCCAAAACTGAACGCGGATTGGCGTTGGGAAGACCAAGGAGAAGCGGCGCTGTTAGCCTGTTCCCATTTGGTGTCCGTAATCAGCGACAATGGGTCTCGGGTCGTTCAGCTCTCGCACTCCTCTGTGAAAGAATTCATCACATCAGATCGCCTCGCGAGTTCTACTGAGGAGGTCTCCCAGTTTCATATTCTCATGGAACCCTCCCACGCGGCTCTTGCCAAGGCTTGCCTTGGCGTCTTACTCCGCCTCGATGACCGCACCAACAAAAAAGTTTCGCGCAGATCCTCTGGCTCGATACGCTGGTCAATATTGGGTCAGACATGCTCGGACCGGCGATGTGGAGTCACAAATCGTGGACGCGATGGACTATTTCCTGGACATGGACAGACCTCACTTTGTGGCATGGGTCCGAATACTATGCCTAAATGATCTCCTGAAGCATGCTCCCGAGGATCCCATTGAACGCATGAAAGCTATGCCACATCCGGCGGCTCCCTTATACTTCGCTGTGGATCGTGGATTCCGTGGTCCAGTAGAACGCCTGGTTGTTAAGTATCCACAGCAAGTGAGTGCTTTGGGCAGTGAATTCGGCACTCCGTTGCATGCGGCGGTGCTCCAGGGGCGCATCGAGGTTGCTCAGTTGTTGGTTGCGCATGGCGCCGACATCGATTCCCGCTCCGCCATCACTCATCTCTTCGCGTCTGAGCGGACTCCACTGCATGTTGCGTCAGAAGAAGGACGCCTTGAAGTCGCGGAGTGGCTACTCGATTTTGGCGCGGACGTGAACGCTCATGACGACAACCAAAATACTCCAATACATTCGGCAGCGACCCGCGGAAGGCTCGAGCTTGTTAGGATGCTACTCAAGCGCGGCGCGAAAGTCGAGGCACGCGGTTTCCGCGGATATCCCCCGTTTTTCAGTGCAGTGCGGGGTGGGAACCTTGATGTTGTGCATTTATTGCTGGAAAATGGTGCGGATGCGTACGCCTGCGACGACGACGGAAACAGCGCGCTGCATATAGCTGCTCGCCACGATCACCTTGAGGTTGCTCAAATGCTTCTCGCGCGAAATCTGGAGGTCAATGCCCGGAATAACAATGGATCGTCCCCGCTTGACAGAGCATTGCTCGTCAGCAGAAACCCTGACGTTGTGCGGTTATTACTAGACCACGGTGCGGATACAGATGGGTGCGACATCGAAGGCTGGAGCACACTCCGTTGCGCAGTGGGGAGTGGGAACCCGAAATTGTTCAGATGATACTCGAGCGAAAACCGACGATCGAAGCCAGGGATAATCGAGGATTTACCCCATTAATGGCAGCGTCGTATAATGTATACCCGGCTGTTGTCCGGTTATTGCTAGACCACGGTGCGGATCCACATGCACGCGACTACAACGGAGAGACGGCGATAGATTATGGCGCCAGCCTTGCAGCTTGTCGCATGTTACTAAAGCTCAACGTCTCGCATTCTACGGCATTTCATCGCGCATCTGCGAGTGGAGACCCCGACCTCATGCGGTTATTGCTGGACCACGGTGCGGACGCAGGCAAGCTCAATGAGGACGGATTCACGGCACTGCAATTCGCAGCGACCACCGGAGGTATTGGGGCTGTTCGGTTTCTAGTGCTTGAGCTTAACGCGGATGTTAATGTTCGGGACGAGGACGGATGGACCCCATTACACCGGGCATCCGAGGGTTGGGAGAAAAGAAGCGCGGAGGTCGTGCAGTTCTTGCTAGAGAACGGTGCAGATGTGCAGGCGCGTAATAATCGTGGACAGACTGCATACGAAGTAGCCGGTGGCGAGGAAACGGAGGAAATTCAAGAATTGCTATCCAAGCACGCCACAGCCGTTGCATAACTGCACATATTGTGTACGTTAGCTACAGTATGTAAATTGTTGACTCTTACTTACTATAGTCGTCCATTGAAACTACTATGACGAGGCGAAGCGTGTGTGTGGAATATAGTTAATAATACTGATATCTGAATTAAGTGTTTAGGAGTGATTTTGGCGTATTAAAGTTGGCGTTATCGGCGGGGCCTCCTTACTTTACACGTTAGGGACGATGCCCTTGGTGACTGGTGATCGCGCCCGGGAATCGTCCTCAATAGCGCTGCAGCATGGCATCCACCTCGTATCAGTCTACCATAGCAATATGTCGCGCGGAACGGAGTCTCTAAAGACCAGTCGGGCGTGCCGTGAGCTTGCCTACTTCTGACGTATTCCTTTCGCACAATTCACATTCCAGAACTCGACAGCAACGGTCTGAGGGTCGCACAGCAATGGGAACGACACTTTCCAAGAGCTGAAAAAACCGTCACCACTTTTCACCCGGTGGTCCTCGCGTGAAATAAGTGGCGCGCCGGAGAGATTTCCAGGCTGTGACTCGGATGGTACTAGAGCATACCAGTGTTCGATAATGATAGTGTTACTACCGACTCCGCAGCTCAACCCACCTTTCATCGACATCGGTTTTGACCACTGGTAGTGACTCGTCACGGTGGTGGCGAGTAAATAGGCTGAACTCGATTGAACAATCAACCGACAGCCTGAGAGCCAACCTGAGTAGCCATTCGCGTCGGATACCTACTTCTGAAACCTAGCACTTTGCAGACTGCCAGTGCAGCCCCATTTCAAGTCTAATGACTACTGATGGCTCCTGCATCTTAGAGGATGTCCTAAATCCGTCCACTGGCAGGTCGCCTATTGACATGAGAATATCCCCGACGTCGTAAGCGCCCAAATATAATGCGATTTAGTGCGACTTTGGCAGTACCAAGGTCATATTTCGACCAATTCCCGGCTAGAGCAGGTTAGATCTTGGGCCAGATCGCCATGAAGTATGTTAAGTGCGACCAGACACACAGACGCGCCAGCGAAGGCCCAGCGCTGCAGGTCGCCTAAGCAGTTTATGTGGCCCAAAAAGCAACCCAGACAAAGGCGGAGCGAAGCTATTTTACTGTAAGTGTTCAGCGAATCAGCGCCGGCCCTGCAGTCGTAATCCATGAAATGCATGAAAGCCCGCCGCCCTGGCGGAGTTTCAACGAAGGGACTCACTGTCAGTTAGGGTCTTTTTGCACGGATCTCACGATCAGGTACAGCCACATTTTTAATCTCCGTCTGAAATTACAATTTAAGAAAATAAGAAAATAAATTTATTGACTAATGAAAATTACATAAACTAAGTAATTGTTTTTTTGTCTAAGTCGATACCGTAGAGGGGGGGAGGGAAAGTGCGGCACGCGCCCATTCTGCCGCATCCCCGCTGTGGTACACCCTACCCCTCCGTGCTTGGGCGCGCGGGGTTGTGCGCCGCCCATCCACCCGGGTTGCGTGTTGCCCCGCTCCCCCCTCTGCTCTCGCGTCCCGCTTACACACCGCCCCGCCTCTTTCCCATGCCCGGGTTGCCCGTCGCCCCCGCTCGCGCCTGCTCCTGGTTGCGTGCGCACCGGCGGAGCAGCCCAGGCAGAGGGACTGGGGGGGGCGCAGTCCCCCGCCTCCAGCTCGCACGCCAAGGGGGGCGTACGAGCGGGGTGGGGTCACGCAGCCCGGGCGGAGGTGCCGGGTGGCAGCACTCCCCTGCGCGCTGCCCCTCGCACCTCTTCGTGCAAAGGGAGAGGGAGGGGTGCGCACTATCCCCCCGCCCCTGCTTGCGCGCAAGGGGGAAGGGCGTTCCCTCCTGCGCCCCCGCCTTGCGCGCCAAGGAGAGGGGCGGGCAATGCGGGCGGTCCGGCCTGGGACGCGGAAACCAGGGGTGGGTGGCGCACTGTTCCGTTGCGCCCCCCCCCCCCCCCCCCCCCCTCGTGCGCCCCCTGCTTGTGCATGGAGGGAGGGGGCGCGCGGAAATGATGCGCCCCCCCACCCCCCCTTGCGCGTGCCAGACCCCGTGCGCAATCACTTGCGCGCGGGGTCACCGGGGAGTCTGCACGCCACCCCTGCATTCTTCAGAGGGGGGGCGTGAAGGGTGTGCACCCCCCTCCCCCCGGGTTCGTGCGCGCCCTCCACCCGATTCCAGCCCCCCGTTCTGTGCAAGTGACGAACGCGGGGTGCGTGGAAAGGAGGGGGAGGGGGGGGGCAAAGGGGAAGGGGGCGCGTGTCTTCCCCATTTGTTCGAACGGGGTGGTTAACGCGCCCTCCCCTCCCCCCCACCCCTCTCCACACGCACCCAACAGGGAACGCGGCAGAGGGGGGCGCGCGGACGGGGCGGAAGGGAGGAGGGGGGGTGTGCAGTGGGAGGGGTGCAGTGGGAGGGGGTGCGCGCGGCCACGCTCGTAGCCCCGCTGTCGCGCAAAGGGGGAGCGGCGCGGATCGCGCGTGAAAAGGGGGGGCGGGCGAGCGACGTGGTGGAGGTGGGTGGTGTCTACGTTGATACACAAACACGCCTTGTTGACGCGTTGTTTTTCTTTATTTGTTATTTCAGGATATTTTTTATTTTATTCTTAAGGAAATAAAAAAATTTAAATTAGAGTTCGGGATGGGCGGCAAATGCCGAGCGCCCGGCATGAGATCCGTGCGAAAAGTCAAAAACTCTCACTGTCTCCGATGACAATCCAAAAAGTGCGTTACATATAGTAAGTTATGTACAATACATGGCGCCTTGACAAGGGAGGGGGTCTGGACTACAGCATTTATGCTGTAGGTTAAGAATCACTAGTAGTATCATATGCGGCTACTGCACCCAGGCTCTATCTCGTCTCCGTCAGCCGGGTTGCCTACAATACCTTCCTCACCCCCATTTGAACCATTTCATGGCACTGTCCTTCACCACGGGGGAGATCGAGCGAGACAATGCGGTGCTCGCAGCTATATACCAACTCCCTGGCCGCATTGAAGACACGGACATTGGCGTGGAGACCAATCTCTATTCTAAAGCCAAGGGATGTCACCTTAAGGATGTGATTAGCGAAGCAAAAGCATAGAAAACAGCAAACACACCACAGCTTCAGTGCCGGCCTGGATGTATTCCCATACCGAGGCTACTAGTAATAGGACTCGGATAATGTAGGCCAGGATGTATCTCCTTACCCAGGCTAGGACGTACTCCTTTACCCAGGCCAGGAATCGGACAACCCCAGCGAAAGACATTGTAGAATGTGTGGAGGGTTGAAGGGATAGTTGTGTTACAGTAACAAGAAGGGCACGCTCAGCCAGCCGTTTGCCAATTGCCAACATGTGCCCAACTACAGTACATCACATGCATCACATCTCACGGTACTACAGTAGCGGCAGTCTACAGTCTTTGTCAACACACTTTGCTTTTCTTATGGAAGTGGAAGCTGAGCTGCGCCCCTACGCGGTCACCGGTCACTAGTCATTGCGACTCTGAATCAACCAACCCCGGCTTACTCGCAGCGTATCTCCAGGCTCGGCCCGGGGTCCCTATGCTCAGCGAGGCGGAACGAGATCGTATCAAAGACACGATGCTCCACGCATGGGAGGAGAACACGCGCTTTTCATACAACACCGGGCTTATCATATGGCACTGTTTTTGCGATGGCCAGGGCATCCCAGAAGCTGCGAGTTTCGGTGGGCGATAGCACGGTATAATTGGAACATCAGGTCACTTGTGCGTGAGGGTGGAGGCAGCTACTGTCTTTGCCGCGCATTCCGGTTTTCCTTGCCCATCCATGCCCCCGGCTTTGCCGTGGGAATACTGTGGGAATTCCAGAACCATGGTGGTGGTTGCGGAACAAGGAACTCCTCTGTCCGATGACGATCCAAAAAGTGCGTTACATATAGCATGTACTAATACATGGCGCCTTGACAAGGGAGGGGTATGGACTACAATATGTATGCTTTAGGTTAAGAATCACTAGTATCAAATGCGGCTACTGCACCCCAGGCTCTATCTTGTCTCCGTCAGCCGGGTTGCCTACAATACCTTCCTCACCCCCCTTTGAACCATTTCATGGCACTGCCCTTCATACGGGGAGATCGAGCGAGGCAATGCGGCGCTCGCAGCTGAACACCTTCCCGTCCGCGTTGGAGATACGGACATTGGCGTAGACACTAAAATCTACTCTATAGCCAAAGTATCTCAACTTGAGGGTGTGATTAGCGACTCAAAAACATAGAAAACAGCGAACACACCGCAGCTTCAATGGGGACCAGGATGTATTTCCTTACGCAGGCTAGGGCGTACTCCTTTGCCCACTGGCAGGCCAGGAATCGGCCAACCCCAGCCAAAGACAATGTAGAATGCATCGAGGGTTGAATGTGATGATGGAATAGTCGAGTTCAGTAACAAGAAGGGCACGCTCAGCCAGCCGTTTGCCAACACTTTGCCAACATGTACAAGAACATGTGTCCAACAGCACAGCCCCAGAAGCATCACAAGCATCGCATGTCACGGCACTAGCGGCAGTCTCCAGTCTTTGTCGACACACTTTGCTTTTCTTGTGGAAGTAGACTTGAAGCTGAGCCGCGCCCACGCAGTCACCGAGTCACTCGCGACTCACCCAACCTGGCTTACTCGCAGCGTGTCCCACCTGTGACCTTTCTTGCTTAGTCCAGCTCCAGACCACGTTCAAAGTCCACATTCGTTCTGAGCCGGGCCCTGGGTGCGCCTCACCACTCCACAAACCTTCAACACCACAATCGTGCAATTCGAGCTGCTTGGTCTTGACCGTTCCCTTAGGCTCTTCCTCTCCCGCGACCAAGGAAAGACTGTGCCTGTAACATCTTGCTCCTGTCAGCGTACATTGGTCCGCGAATCGCCGTATTGTATTCCGTGACGCGCTCAGCGTGCCAGTGGATGATCTACGCCTTCGTCGTTACCCTTGAGCGAGCCGCCGAGCTGCTGTAGATACACGCGCAGAACGAGCTACGCGTGCGGACGGGGCCACAATAAGTTATTCTCGGATACATTCGCCGCGCTTGCGTTCGCCGGCGCGCGTCACTTTTGATGCAGGCCAGGCCCGGGCTTTTCTACAACCTTGCCACGTTCACGGTCTTCAAGTTCTGAAACTTTTGTAGATGGTCGATGGGGTATGTCCTACCTACATCGATGTTGATCAACTCGGGGTGGCCATGGTGATTAAAATTTACCTGGCTTGTTGAACATTTCTTGATATCTCGACCATGTATTACTGTACAGTACCTGGTCCACTACTGCGGATCGCTCGCAGATGTCGCTCCGTCCCTAAATATAAATTTGAGGGTTCGATACGCACACTTTCGCTAAGTTGGTGTAAGTTACACAGTGAAAAATTGGCGTCCTGAAGGGTAAGTTACACGACGATCTACAGCACGGTAAATAAAAAATAAATAACTGTCGCTTCCGCTTACGTCAGTCGATAAGTGCCAGGAAACACTCCTGCTCGTTGGCAGGCGGCTGAACAATTACAACAAAATATCGTTGCTCCGTGGGGCGAAATATCAAATGGCTAATACTACGGATACAGGCATTTCTGTCATCATATAGCGGTCTTCATGAATCCCTCCCCCTTAGTTTTTTCTGTCGCTTCCCATCACCGGGCACCTGCAGCGCGTCCTCGAAAACGGAAAACGAAAAAGAAATATGGGGGGAAGGAGAATGGCACTACTAGAGCGCGCTAAGGGGATAAAATAGCTCGGAAACAACAGGAGGAAGAGCAAAGCAGGGGCGTAAGCAAGAACCTGGATGAGTAGGGAAGGAAAGCAGGGGGTTGGGGTGATAAAAGAGATGGTGTTTGTACAAACGTTCGTATATAAAGCACAGTATTGCACAGAGCAGTGGGTTTGGTTGCATAGACAGTGAGACAGACCTTAGGTAACGACCCAAGCGTTATAGTGTTGTAGATGCAGAAAGATCCAGGAGAAAAAAGGGAGCGGGGGTGGGAGTAAGATGAGACAGCGTGGGAAAGTGGCGATAGGGTAGTGTTGTGGGGAGATGGAAACGAATCGCGTGCGAAACATGGAGGAAAGTGGGGTATGAATGAACGAGCCGAAATCACTCTAGGACTTCAAAGCGACCACGCTTGCCATCCCGCTCGTCCTCTGCGTCGGCCAAGGAGCGTTTCTCGCCTGTCATGCTGACGCCCGTACCGGCGGTGCCGTTGACGGCCGCGCTTAGTGAGCTGTCGCCGTTCACGAGGCCATGCAGAATCAGTTGATACTGCTGTTGCGTCAGGCCCATCCCGGCGAGCGGGTCGATACGCCCGGCATCCTCGACGGGTGGGTTCACGGACGGTTGCACCGCCATCGACGTCTCTGGGTCTTCTTCGATGGTCGTGTCTGGTGCACCTAGAGCGCGAGAGAACTTTCCCATCTGTTGAATCGCCTTGAGATGCATCAAATGTTTCTAAAAACGCGCGCACATGGTCAGCAGCGAGTAACGGGAGGGGAGAAATATGAGTTCATACCTCGAGCATCTCCAATAGGCCCTCCTTCGTGAATGGCTTGGGTAAAATGTCGTTCATGCCGGAATGGTAGTACGTCATTATCTCGTTCGGTTTCGAGTTGCTAGTCATGGAAATGATGGGCGTCATATGGTCGAACTGACGGATAAGGTTTGTCGCCGACACGCCATCTAATTTGGGCATCACAATATCCTGTACGGAGAAGACGCGGCGATGAGACTTTTTGGTTACACAGGGCAAGGCACATCACACTTACCATTAGGACAAGATCATACTTTTCGAGATTCATTTTGTTCACAGCGCCGACACCGTCCACCGCGACGTCAATGGCGCATCCGAAAACCTGCAAAAACTTGCTCGACAGTTCCTGCTGACCGCGTCGTCCTCCACTAACAAAACACGTGGAGGCACCGCCCATCCAGGCACATACGCCGATCTCCGTACACGCAACGTCTGCGCGGACGCAGGTCGCGTCTCGAACGGCATGCTGGGAGCGTTGGCCGTCGTGGCGATGGGTTGACGATATCGCCTTCCTCCTCGCCGCCCAGTGGTAGTGGTATGAGCCCGTTGAGCGAATTCGCGTCAAAGGTCCAGTTACCGTTCACGTCGTCCTCGCTCGACCGTGGGAGTAAGTGCCCGAGCGTGAAGACCTGGAGACCTTCGTGCGCGAGGCTCTGCGGGCCGTACTGCGTTAAAGTACCATCCACGGATGGATCGGCCGGCATCACGAATGGGTCGGACCCTGATGGAACACTGGGCCCGTCCGCAGCTACCCCTTGCGCACTCTGTGGTCGGTTACGTTGTAGCTCCTCAATACGGGCCAGCGTATCTTGGCGGCTTAAAGGCGTGTCGCTATCGGCGAGGTTTAGTTGGGGAACGAGTAGCCCTGCTGCCGCCGCAAATATTTGCTGTGCGCTCCGAGGTCTTGGAGGATTACTTGAGCTAGAAGCGTTTGCCGTGGAGGTACTCGTCGAAGCACCCGGCGCTCCGGTCGTACCTGGCTGTGGCGCGGATGCCGAGGTCGAGGCCGCTCCAGCTCCGGAGACATTCGCGGTGAACGACATCCCTGCGACCTCGGCCCTTCGGGAAATTTCGTTCATTTGGAACAGCGAAGCACGCGCTACGTCGGTTTCGGGGTAAGAACCCATCACTCGTTGTACTTCTTGTGTCGGCACGAACGGATTTGCATCCGAAGTAAAGCTGGACAGTGGGTCTTCAGCTTTCGTTTTCCCTAATAGTAGGGAAGTAACGTCAGCGTTTGCGTTTTTCAGGGGTGCAAAGGTAGAAAGATACGAATTAGGACAGAATATTTTTTGTTACAACATATAACGCCTCGAACAGAACCATCGTGTTTTCATCCCCATTAAAAAAAAAAAAAAGTAGCGGAGATGCGAAGCATAGTTCATTCATCAAAAATTCAACTGACCATTCTCCATCTGCAAAAAGTAACTGATCAGGTTCTGCATGAGGCCATCCTGCTGTGCCATGTTTCGCTGGAAGTTCACCATCTCGGTGAGAACATTCTGGTAATTGTTTTCCAAGTGGCGAATATGCGTAGACATATCATCTTGCGTCTGAACGAGACGCTCTACCTGAGCCTGTAAGGCTTCGATAGTCACAGATGACGGCGATGGTGATTCGCCATGAGGGCCGCGAGCGGTTAATGACTTTCGGGCTGCTGGCACCTTTCGCTTAATGTTCTCAAGAGCATCACGGCGATCAGCATGAAAGTCAGGATGGCGGAAGGTCCAACTCTTGATAAAGGGATGAGAAATCACGGGCTGACGGGTGGGGCGCAAGGCTTACATGTTCCCCAAACTGGCTGTCGTCGGTGTTCTTAACCTACGGAAGACCGGTCCGATCAGATGGCGCCCGCCGGCCAAGGAAGGCGAGAATAGGAAACGGGAAAAATAACGTACCTTGTGAAAGTCATACTTGTTGAGCTGGCGAACAAAGGAAGCAAAATTGGAATGTTTAAACATCCGCGGGAGGATGGACTTTGTGAACTCGTTCATGTCCTATCGCGGGAAATCAGGGGTTCTAATCACATCTCGGCACGCGGAGAGCCAACTGCGGACCTTGACTACAAAGCAGTCACCATTCGGGCCCCACGAAACAACCCTCTGGAAAGAGGGATCCTCCAACATCCTAATACTGATGAGCATATATCGGAAGGTATGAGAGACGAGCCGTACTTGTAGAGCTTCTTGACGAAGTCCGATGTTGGCGGCATGTTATCCTCTGATTCCTTCTGCGGCTCTGGTTGTGACGGCGGTGGAGGGGGTACTGGATCATGGATCAACGGTTTCACCTTGGATTCGTGAGAGCGTGGGGGATAACGCTCGTCGCGAGAGGAGGATGTGCGCTGTGTTGGCCATGGCAGCTGCGATGTGTTTGAAGGAAGGGGAGGAAGGGTTGGTGAGGCCGATGCGAGCGATGGATGGTAGGAGGCGGGGGGATACCTCGATGAGAGGTTAGGAGCGAGGGCTGGAATGGGCGGCAGGGTATTTGATCTCGAGTAGGATGAAGGGGCGAGTTGGTGTAGTTGTGAGGGCGGAGGGAGCTGCGCCGATTGAAACATCTGACGAGAGGAGGAATGATGCGGGAGACTAGAATATTGTGTTGGCTGGTCCATTTGTTTGTTTAAGTACTCGGCCGGTCGAGACAAAGACAGAAGCACGGGTGGTGACAGAGGCACTGGCTTTAATGGAATTGCCGCACTTCGCACTCGTCTGCCCCTCCACCGCCTGTCCTCGAGGTCATTACATAATATTGCCACGCTCATC
Organism: Lactarius quietus; assembly: GCA_015025155.1. Lineage (NCBI taxonomy): Eukaryota > Fungi > Basidiomycota > Agaricomycetes > Russulales > Russulaceae > Lactarius > Lactarius quietus. Next base: position 50,601 of record WITN01000019.1, on the reverse strand, counting down.
CCACCAGCGCCTTCCCCACACACCCCTCCTCGTTTTTCCTTTTTCACGTCCTATCTTGGTTAGCTCTCTTGTCAGGAGATAAGTAATTTGTAGTAGCGACTCTACTTCATCCTTGTGGTGCCCAGTGGCTGGGGTCACGTATGGAATTATTCGGACGCCGTCGCCATTGTCGCCGCAACGCCTACGATTTTCCCGTGGTCTAGACCCGGCCCTGCATGCTCCAGAACTTGATTTTAACAACCTACCTTCCTCTCCGCCTAACATCCACACATCTACTACAAATTCCTCCTCCCCATCAGCCGTAACAGAGCCGGTTGCACCTAGAACGGCCGAGTCTGCTTCATCCTTGTTCCAAAGCTATCCCGCAAAGTTTTCATCTATAACGACTGCCAAGAGTTTTTTCTTTTTTTTTTGCAGAAGTCGGATCGGACGAACTTGGTATATATATTGTGCAGGGAACTGCGTCACCTTGAACCCTAGCCGTCATTAGATCTCGCAACGCGGCAAGTGACGCTGCCCCAAGAAAAGGGCATCACCATATTTGAATAGCGCACATGACCCCATCAGCGTGTCGTGGGCGACAAGAAGTTTCGCCGCGTCAGCCATCACGCATCACCCCATGTCCATGCAGGGTTTGATGCGGCCCTGATACGGTGGTTTTCCGCGCCAAGTTGGGCGAACTGGAACATCTGTGCCCCGTGAGCCAAGATATGCACAAATCAGTATTTGCATCGGCGAAGCGCTGGCAAGGGCCAGAGCGTTCCACTATCGTACCACTATCTGTACCCCTTGAGAACAGGGCACCTTCGCATCCGTCACTCCGAAGGACCTCGGACACTCCTTCCCGCGCTTCTTCATCCGCCTCATGCTCCCGTTACTTCGTCCTGTTTGTCCCCAGGTCATCGCCAACATTCGATCGCGGAGACTATCCTGGCTTTCGTTATCTACCACACTCGTATCGCGACTTTGAAAACGTGCCAGCTGTTCTGTCTCAGCTTCTAGCGTGTACATTTCCTGACTAGACTGCGCCGCATTCCTTTTCCCATCCTATTGATGCTAAAAATTGCTTCGTACCTACCAGGATTGCAGTGGAGTACGTACTCCTACGCAATACAAGCACACCTGCCAAGCTTGAGCGACGTATATGATTGACGTCGTAGAAATCTATACAGAATATTTGTCCCTGTGGCGTAACAGGGAATGGCAAGTTGCTGCCAACGTGCACCACGTAAGCAAATCACGCGTCCACTCAATGCAGTTCGATGACTTGCCAATCCTGCTCAATCGCAGACATATCGATCCTAGTGGCGTCACGACTCCTCACACGAGGCAAACAAATAAGAAAATAACATCTCCGACCTCGAGATAGCAGGGTTGTGCTTGCGATGGGGAAGTTGCGATGCTAGATATTTCAAGACGGTGACCGGCCGAAGTCCAAGAAGAACCACAGGGTACATCTGATGCCAATTCCATTTCTGAGCTTCGACATCGCAGACGCGCACGCAGTGGGTGTCTGAAGCCTGTGCGCCCCAACTTTTAAAGGGAAACAGATGCACGTGTTTCTGGAAACTAACAATTGGCAACCATCCCGTTGCAAGGGACTCTGCAAGATTCAAATAGAGTGTGTTGAGATTGTCGAGTTTTGACAATCCACGCATGGCCAGGGTTCCATGACCGAACATTGTGTCCCAAGTGGGCAAATTTGATCGCGATTGCATACAAGTCGAGTCAAATTCGCTGATGACGCGTGGCAACGACGGAGCGCGTTTAAGCGTATATGCCTTGGTGCTAAGAATCCAGTCGAAGACAGGGAGACACGGAGTTTGTGCGGGAGCGAAGTCAGGGAGGAACAAGTTGAATGAGGGTTTCTATTGCAGGATACGGGCGTGCCACCTCGATTACATGTATCGACCATCCTAATGGTGCTCCTCCTCTTTTGCGATCTGTGCTGCGTACGGGTTGCGGGGGTCATGGCGGAAACCTTCGGCTTTATACGAAAAATCCGAAAAAAGTGTGAGCTGGCAGATAACTAAATATATCAAATAACGCACAGCGAACACCCATGTCTTGCGCTTTGGAGACGAGGAAGTAGGTGATGCCGCTAGCAGCGAAGAAGGGCCACAGTGGCCGGAAAACCTGAAAAAAAACAACCGTGACAATTGAGCATAAGCAAAACCGAGGGGGAGAGTAGCCGCTAGTGCCAATGTATCTCCAAAGCAAGATATTTTGCGCTTACAGGCGTGGGCCACTTGCGGAGACCAAAGAATGCCATGAGTGTTCAGTTGGTGGTTGATGTGCTGGACGCAAAATCCGAGAGGGGCGGTTGTATGAGGGTGTGGGAATGTTCGGGATGACGCCGAGCCGACGCCGAGAGCGGCCCGCTGGGTAGCTCATCTCATGCTTTCGTCCGCATCCCCGACACCGTCCAAGACGACGGCCTTATCCTCGACGGCTTTTGCGCCAGGAGTGGGTGCTATGAACTACTCCCATGAAACTGTCTGATAAACTTGCAGTGGAGGCATTTCCCGTTCTTTGACGTCGCGCCAGTGAAAGATGCCCATGATCTTGCAGAGAGTCCGCATATACTGCGAGTGGCGACCTCCGTTTCAACCGTCACATCATCGGTGTATGGCGTTATCGCCGCAGATATGCATGGGAGCGTACATGTGCTGAACAAAGAATTCGAGCCTGTCTCAAGTTGGGTCGCCCACGTCGGCGGACGCGTAACACATATGGTGGAAAGACGCGGGTACCTCGTGACTCTTGGTGTCAGCTGCTTATCTTCCTTCGATTGCGCTGGGTAATATTGACGTTGTGATTACAGGAAGAAGACGGCATCAGGGGTCCGCTTCTCAAAATTTGGCATCTTGAGAAGACAGACAAGCACGGCGCGCCGACGTTATTACGCTCCATCAAAGTACAGTCGAGCAATCGGCCGCACCCGGTGTGTCTTCCTAAGTGTTATTTTACTCTACCATGTGTTCATGTCACTGTAGGTTAGTTCTATTGCCCTCTCGGCCGGCCTAGGGTTCCTTGCTATTGGACTCGGTGACGGCACCGTGGTTCTTTACAAACACCTAGACCAGTCTCTCTCTAGCTCCGCATCTCTCACCTCCATTCCGAAGGCCCGCACTGTCCATGAGTCTCCCGCAGAGCCTGTCACGGCGCTCGGCTTCCGCGAACCCACAGACGAGACTCCGGCCACCTACCTCTTCATCGCGACCACGAACCGTGTCTTGGTTTATCAAGCATCCGGGCGTGGGAGCGGCGGCACGGCAAGTGAAGTCCATGAAGCTGGGGCAGCGCTAGGGTGCGCAGTGATGGACTGGAAGGCCCGTGACATGGTCGTTGCTCGGGACGAAGCGATCTATATCTGCGGTGCGGAGAGCCGTGGTTCATCGTATGCATATGAGGGTGAGCGTTTAACGTTGCCACCCTGTTACATGCTATGTGCCAACTCGGATTTCAGGTCCGAAGACCTCCGTTCACACCCATCTGAACTATCTTGTTATCGTATCGTCTCCGCTTACCGCGAACGCGGCCTCTGCCTCGGCGACCATCAGGAATTTTGCCGCAAGAAATGTCGGCGCGAGTGGCACCGAGGTCACAAAAGTCACCGTTTTCGACCTTGAGAACAAGTTCGTGGCGCATGTTGAGCCGTTTACCGAGGACGTACGGGAAGTCTTCTCGCAATGGGGGAACATATATGTCCTTTCCAACGACGGGAAGCTCTCCTGTCTCCGAGAAAAACCAACTGCAACCAAATTGGACATGCTATACCGTAGGGGTTATTACGTCTTGGCGCTGGATATCGCAAAAACGCAACAGATGGGCCAAGAAAGCGTGGCTGATATCCACCGGCAGTACGGAGATTATCTCTACGCGAAACCGGACTACGACGCCGCAATGCAGCAGTACCTCCAAACGATTGGGCATGTACAACCCAGTTACGTTATACGCAAGGTATTACAATCGGATATCCTTGGACCGCGGAAGCCTTACTGGTGCTTAGTTTTTAGATGCCCAACGTATCCACAATCTCGTCACATACCTCCAGGAACTGCACTCACTTGGTGTTGCCAACTCAGACCACACGACACTCTTACTCAACACCTACACCAAGCTCAAGGACGCCTCGCGACTTGACAGCTTCATCAAAACTGAATCGAGGCGCGAGAGCAGCGGTGTTGGCTCAGATGGCGGTACCGATGAGCTGCCGTTCGATCTTGACACAGCGATCCGCGTCTGCCGGCAAGCAGGATACTTCGAGCATGCGTCGTACCTTGCCAAAAGGTGGTCACGGCACGAAGACTATCTTCGCATCCAGATCGAGGATACCGGAAACTATACTGACGCCTTGGCATATCTGCGGCATCTGGGGCCGGAAGTTGTGAGTGGAACGTTCTCGAAACGGCTGCTATCGTGAATACTGAGAAGCTGTTTCCAGACGGAGCATAACCTCGCACGCTATGGTCGTGCTTTGGTAGCGGCGCTGCCCGACGAGACCACTCAACTACTCATAGAAATTTGTACTGGGACAGACGTCTCTGAGCCGGATACGTTACCAACACCTTCCAAACCTACAGCTGGTGGCTCTTATCTCTCATACTTGGCTCTTCGTGGGCCAGCTCCTGCAGCGGCACCTGTCTCACCCGTCTCTGTGTCCGCCGCCGCCGCCGCCACCGTCACAGACCCACCTGTTTCCTCTGGCGCGTCAACCCGAACAGCTCGCCAGACCGACCGTGGTTCGCGGCGCGAAGCAACGTACGATACTTCGCGCGCACCATCGCCACCCTCTACCCTGCGCGCAGCACCTCCTCTTATCAAACGCCCGTCCCCACGACTGTATTTTGCGAATTTCGTCGGGCACCGCGAGCACCTCGTCGTCTTCCTCGAGGCCGTCGCGCTGCGTCGCTGGGGCCAAAGCCTCGACGAGCCAAAGGACGACTCGGCGATAGAGACAAGCGACGAGGAGGACGCCGAAGCAGCCGACCAGCAGGCCGTCTGGAACACGCTCCTCGAGCTGTACCTCACGCTCGCCTCTGCAGCAGGTGCCGGCGGAGTGGCCCTGAGCGACAAAGCGCTACGGCTCCTCCGCGCCGCCGAGCGCCTACCGTACGACCCAACACACGCGCTGATCCTCTGCGCCACGCGCGATTTCACGCCAGGGCTCGTGCTGCTCTGGGAGCGCCTTGGGATGCACGAGGAAGTGCTGCGTTTCTGGATGGAGCAGGACCGGCGTGGCGAGGCGGGCGCAGGTGCGCTGGTCATGCGCTGTCTGAGCCAGTATGGCGAGGCTGCGCCGCAGCTGTATAAACTTGCCCTGCGCTTCTTCACGTCTGCGCCCGAGCTTATGGCACGGCATACGCAGGACCTCGGTGAGGTGCTGCGCGTTATCGAAGAGCGCGCGATTATGCCCCCGCTTGTGGTCGTGCAGGTCCTGAGTAGGAACGACGTGGCGAGCGTCGGGTTGGTCAAGGACTGGTTGCTCGCGCGTATACGGACTGCGCGCGAGGAAGTACACACGGTGCCGCGCATCTTCCCGAATTTCCTGTTTCGTTTGCTGCTGATTGGTGTGGGAATATAGGACGAACAGCTGACTGCGTCGTATCGGCTCGAGACGGCCACGAAACTCAAGCAGGTCGAGGAACTGTCCGATCCAGACCATCCACGGCTGTTCCACGCCACACAGTGCGCGCAGTGCGGCGGACACCTCGATCTGCCCAGCATCCATTTCATGTGCAACCACAGTTTCCACCAACGGTCCGTTCTACTCCGTTTCCATTTTCTTTATCGCGACTCACTGTGTACTGTATCGATTCGCAGGTGCTTGGGCGATCACGATACGGAATGCCCGTTGTGCGTGCGCGCGCATGGTGTCATCCAGGAAATCCGCCGGAACAACGAGCGTCTAGCAGACCAGCACGAGCTTTTCTTGGCAGACGTGAAGGAGAATGGCTTCCGCGCCGTCGCTGGGGCGTTCAGCCGAGGAGTGCTCAATCGGCCGAGAGTAGCGGACGTGTCAACATAACTTAGTCTCTTATACCCTAATCTTTTGCACCCTATCTATCCCGTCGGATTCTGGCGCCGTCACGGTCCGCACAGTGATGTATTCCTTCCAGGGAAAACGAATACGTGGGATACCGTACATCACATCGTACAACTGCACGGGGTGTCTAGTATAGCACTTTGCTCAGTCGCTGGATGCTGTTAAGCAACACGTCACCCTTGCGAATCACCGTATCTGTCTGCGCATTCTTAAGCGCTGGTCGGTTCGTTTCTACGACGCCGTGTACACGATCAATGGTGGCGTGTAGTCGCCCAGAGGCAATAAACCGCGATAGCTCACTGTAACAAAGACGCGTGAGTTGCGGGTCACGGACTAGGGAGAGTTGAAATATAACGCACTTATCGACAAAGTCAACAGTCACACCGAACGCGTGCGCCAGTGATTCTAGCGTGAGCGAGGAATAGGACTGCAGTAATTGCGCGTAGGCTAGAATGCGCATTTCGCGGACATAGAAGCGGGCATGAGGCGCTAGGAGGCGTGAAGGGAGTAGGTGGGTTTGTTCGAGGGTCGCTGAAACCCGTCTGAGTCGTTAGCCCAGCGACAACCGGTATGGACGACTGGCGTAGCTCACCGAGAGCGACGAAGAACTTGTCGTAATGGCAATCGTAGAGGTTCTTCGTCGTGTCTGCGAGAGTTGGCAGCTCTGGTAGGGCACTGATGACCTCCGGCGCGCTGATGATCTGCAGGTACGGCTTCAGCTTCATGTCGTCAACTCGAGAGTTTCACCGACCTTCTTTTTGAGATCGACGCGGTTCAACGTGAGCGTGCTAGAAATGACGGTGAGCGACACAAAGTCGCTATAGGATAGGAGCTCGGTTGCGGTGAATGTTGAGAGTGCGTCGATGAGAAGTGCGCTTGCAGGCTTGAACTGACGGATGGAGAGCAGGTGGAGGCCGCGGTAAACTTTAAGGCGATTGCGACGGTCCCAGTCACCTCCCTTCTCGATGAGCTCGTCTGCCTTGGTAAGGTTGGTAGAGATGAGCTGGTTGTCGCCAAAGAAGACGCCGATGCGGATGAGCATGAGCACGAGATCTATTCGAGAACCCAAACCAGCGGTCTTTTCGAGTGCAGTTTGCTGCGCCTCGATCGCTTTTTCCTGCGGAATCATCGTATCATATGAATTTAAGAACGGTGATGGTGTAGGTAGAACGGCACCTTCTCCCCAATGCGTGTAAGGTAGCTCGCTTTGGCTCGTAACGCGTCGGCGATGTCGCTCTCACCTTCAGTCTCCTCCGCCTCCTTCAGCACCTTATCTAACCGCTCCAGCTCCGCAGTATTTTCCTTCTCCAATCTGTCGAGCAGCGCTTGGTCCAGCGGGAGAACGTTCGCTGCGACTACAAGACGGTAATAAGGCGCCATCTGGTCGGCAGTGATGCCTTCGAGCAAGGCTACACGGGCATTGTCATGGAGATGGGAAAGAGAGGACTGTTGCAGCACGAAGCATTCTTGAGGAAGCGCAAGGTTGGGGATTGGGAGAACGTTGTCTTCCGCCATGGCCGTCGATGGAGGACTCGGACGAGCGCGTCGACGCGTATGCACAAACCCTAACCCTAGTTCTATGGTACAACGAAACGCGTCAGCGCGTCGTTCACACTCGAATTATGTCTCCCACAACAGATCTACTGGCAGAGGCTGAGGCTCTCGGAACTGGGAACGCGAAACGGCGTGAAGAAATTTACAAGCATATCCTCGAGGCGTCGAAATCGACAGTGAATCCTGATGAACTCCGGGACCAGGAGACCGCCTTGGTCAAGCTCGGGGGGTTGTACAGAGACCAGAAGTGAGTGGGCAGCGCGTATTTCTTCAAGGGGGCTTCTCATCAATTTGGATATTATAGGAACGCTCAGGGACTCGCAGAGGTTGTCACACTATCGCGCTCCTTCCTATCCTCCACCGCCAAGGCAAAGACGGCCAAACTCAGTGCGTTTTCAATTAGCTCACTGGGATGTAAATACCGACATTCGTCCGCGTGCAGTCCGAAATCTACTCTCTCTCTTCAATGGAATCCCTAATAGCCAACAAACTCAGATTACTGTCCTGAATGATAACATCGGATGGGCCAAGCGAGAAAAGCGCATATTCTTGAAGCAAAGCCTAGAAACTCGCCTTATTACCTTGTGAGTCCAGTCTGCAATCCTTCCACCTGATTTCTTAACACCGTTCTATCTGCAAGACAACTGGAGACCCAGCAATACAAACCCGCGCTCGCGCTCATCGAGACGCTCTTGACGGAGTTGCGGAGACTCGACGACAAGATGATTCTCACCGAAGTCCACCTTTTGGAGTCGCGCGTCTACCGCGGGATTGGTAACCTTGCCAAGGCTAAAGTACGTCTCCATCATCGCCTCCTCAGTCATGTTTCTTACTATCCAGCATCATAGTCCTCACTAACTTCAGCGCGCACAGCCGCCAACTCGATATACTGTCCACCGCAACTCCAGGCTGCGCTAGACTTACATTCGGGAATCCTTCATGCAGAGGACAAGGACTACACGACGGCCTACTCTTACTTCTACGAGACGTTCGAGAATTTGAGTTCCCAGGACGACCCATCTGCGCTCGGCGCCTTGAAATATATGCTCTTGTGTAAAGTCATGCTCAACCTCGTGCGTCTCTTCTCCCTTCTCCCTCTGCTCGTTGTTACCGACCACTGTGGGTTCCAAGCCGGAGGATGTGAACTCTCTCTTATCAATCAAGCTTGCCCTCAAATATGCACAGCTACGCGACGTCGAGAGTATGCGCGCCGTCGCACGTGCCCACCAAACACGTGACCTTGCTGCATTCGAGCAGACGCTGCGTGACTATCGCGAAGAATTGTCATCCGACCCGACGATCCGTTCGCATCTAGCGGCGCTATACGATACACTGCTAGAACAGAACCTCTTGCGCATTGTCGAGCCGTATTCGGTTGTCGAAATAGAATATGTGGCACAGCAGGTTGGCCAGGGGCGGCAAGATGTCGAAGCAAAGTGCGTCTCTTTTCTTCACTGAACTCGCCCACGTTGATATGTTTTTACCCAATAGGTTGTCACAAATGATCCTCGACAAAATCTTCCATGGCGTGCTAGACCAAGGACGTGGTTGCCTGCTAGTATTCGACGAGGCCGAAACAGATGTACGTGGATGTCATGTGAATAGTTCGTTTTTCCCGACTCATGTCGACTGTTAGGACACGTATGGTGCTGCCATCGAGACGCTCGAAGAAGTTAGCAAGGTTGTGGATTCGTTGTATGCAAAGGTGCGCATTTATCCAATCACATTCGACCTTTCCTGAGACGCGTTCTGGGACAGTCGGTGAAAATAGCATAGTATCGTAGATGTAGAGACTACGTCTGTATATTGCAGCTCTGTGGTAGCTCTTAACTTACGAGTTCACCCGTGGCCGCTGCACTTGGGCACTAGGGTTCGAACGATGATCCGTAGTGCCTCTGTACGAACAAATCTACACTATTTTGACAAAAGGTCGTTATCCTGACTATATGTATCTGAGGGGCAGACAACCGTCACCACAAGGCGATATCATATTTGCTCTGGGGCTCTTCTAAGTTGGTCCGTGCTGAGAGTGGTTCAGGTACTGAGTTATAAGTCCAGATTCAAAATAAAAGAATACGGTGCAAAATAGGTCCGACTCACCCCCGAATCTCTGAGAAAGACTTTCATGGGGCGTAGTTTTGTGGCGCTTGATTGGGACGATTGAAAACAAGTCCGCGAGGTTGCTTCAATTCATCATGAACATACCCCTTACAGGCTACACAAAACTCAGATGTACGTAGGACGACATTAGTACATCACTTTGACCGTGTATACAACCGCCTGCTCGGTCAACGGTGAACTTTGAACATTGAGACGTCGGAGTCGCTGTCCTACCTTGAAAATATCTCCCGCTGGCTGACGACCCGGACAGCGAGGACAACGTATCCAGCCTGCAGAAGAGGGCCAAGCTAAGCCACATGTAACTCGGGTCCCGCCAAGGTGAGCAGAGTCCATACAATTCCCACGCCACCAGGATCCGACGTAGTCTCAACAGTAAATCCGAAGCGACGGGACGTGGAGCGCGGAGGCTCGCGTCCACGTCAGCACAGGGAGTATACTGTCGATCCTAGCCGGGGCATAGTGTCTCGCAGGGGTCGGTGGGAGCTCGCCCTACAGAGTGCGGAGAATGCCGAAGACGCGGAGGGATCTTCACGCAGTCCCAAGGAACTTGTCGGTGAGGCAGCGGTTGACACGTTGATACTCTAGACGACCTGTGCCCGAAGAGGAGCGCAGAGTAGTCAAGGATATCAAGTACAAGCTATATCCCACGACGCGATTCGCCACCATAATAAGCGCCATTTCAAGTCGTGCGAGAAGCACCCTTTCAGAACTGAGATTCGGAGTGCTCTAGATGCGGTGACTGTTTCGCATGTCCAGACTCACCATCAGCGACAAGAAATATCAAGAGGCATGCCTCAACACATCGCAAGACAGGGAGAAGAAACAGAAGGCCGAACAGCTCTTCCGTGGAATTAGAAGCGCGGCAAAGAGTGGGGCCAGATCACTGTGTGAAGAACGGAGGGGAGATCGGTCCCCGTTTCTCAGATGCCGTGACTAAGAAACTCACGACGAACATTGATAACCCTCTAATGGTCCACTGTCCGCACCACACATGGAGAAAGAAAATCGTGATACGTTCCTTCGTTTGCAAGGCAATCGGAGCGAGAGCCAGGATCAAGGAAGCGTTGGAAAAGACAGGGGATCCATCGTCGACCTGAGGTTGCTTGTACTGTGGACAGATCCATGTCATGGTACTAGTACATACTGTAGACCCATCGAATCACCGAACGATCGATTATCAGGGCGAGCGTGTAAATTTGCGTACGTAAAACGGCGCTTACCCAGTCCTATACTGTACGTGTGTCCCAGCGCTTACACTTACCACAATACTCACACGACACAGTATTTGCCCAATTTCCGATCGTCCCAGGGTTTGTATCTTCTTCCGCTGCCACATCTGAATATCGGGTTTTTTCAAAACGTTTAATTCCCAATCCGACATCAGATCGATAATCCACTGAGTGATTCCCCTGTCACCGTGGGAGCAGGGAATGGAACAAATCTGTTCGCGGAATCGAGGTTCGGAACTGCGGTGCGTCTGAGATAACGACCTCGAGGAAGAGACCAGGAGTCATGGCGTATGTTTGTATCTCTTCCGTATACTCGGGTATTCGCTAGAGATAGTCGCACTTTCGTGTTCCATGAAGTTGCTGTCTTCCGCCACAACGCTAAAAAAAATTCCACTCGCTTCAGCCTGGCACCTCTGTCAGTAATCCAAGTTTATTTGACTCAAGCGTTACTGTACATCATCTTATCCTCTTGAAGTTGGTCATTATGGGGCTTATGACCACGCTACGATCGCATATCCTCGTCGCGTTTTCCCCAAAGTCTACAACGACCTGGGCTGGGTGGTTCACAAGGTAATAATTAGTTGCCAGCACTTGAAAAGTGACCAGGTTATTGCGAGAGATGCGTGGACTACTCGAGGCAGAACACGCGAAGGTCTTGCTCCATTACGGTTGTCCTGTGTGCGGAATCTGTAATCAGTATATGGGACTGAAAATTTACGCACATTTTGCGACTTGGTCCTCAACGCTGTTGGGTATGCTGACCTCCAATGTCCATTATATACAACCCACTTAGACCATGACGAGAGGGGAGAAAGCGTGCCCTAGCCAAGAAGCGATTTAAAATAATTACAGCGAAATCGAAGAACAGTCAGCATGTTCGGGCTGAGAAGGGAACGTTACCCGAAGATATGCATGTCGTGTTTGTCTTCAGGCTGCAAAATTCGGCTCGTAGAAGGGACCTACGCCGTGCAAGATCCGTGGTAAGCTCTCCTGTACAGCCCTTCCGTTGGTTTTCTGCGAGCGTCCCGGTTCGTAATAAGGCCCAAAATGAAGAAGGGCCTAGTCCGCGTCGCGCGTTGTAGAGGGCAGTGTAGCGGCATGTGGCTGAGGGGTGGTAAATGATAGCCACTAGCAAGGTGCGGGGGTTACGAGCCTTCCTCTTGCTCAATAGAAGCGGTGATGTTGGGGAGAGTTGGGACGAGGGGTGAATGGACACTCCGCGATAGCAGGCCTGTTCAGGCTCTTGGGTACTGTTGACTCTGTAGCTCACCGCTGGGAGCGCTCCAGGTGATGGGTGTGCCAGTGAGTGTCAAGGCGTACATGAGGGTGAGTGTGCGGGCATGAGAATCGTGAAGGACGATAGATAATAGGTATTGGAAGAAACGAAAGGTTTAATTTGTTCTCTGAACCCCTCTGAGGAGGAAAACGAGGTCGAAATGGAATAAGGGATGGTTCGTGAACACGTCCTTTCGGTGAGAGTTTGGTTCGAACGGCGCCTCGCGGAATTCATTTCTGCTGTCCATGTGTCGGGGTCCAGAAGCGGATGTTAGTCACCAAAAATAACCTCCCCTCCGACCTCACGTTGCACCTGCAACAACAGGTGGGAGAGAGTCGCCTACTTCACCGTGTTTCCTCGAGCACAACCTTGCTTGATTACTCGTCGGTCGCCTTACTTTATTTGAAGATCATCCCGCTCTTCCCCCCCGATCCGCCCCCGCGACCATTGACACAGCGCTGTGCCGTCACTGAACGCCTGAACTTGCACAGCCGAGAATCAGGACTCAATACCGACTCAATATCTTGCCTGTGGTTATATTACCGAGTCTGGTCTTGGGACGCCCTCTCCTTTGACGAGTCCGCTATGAACCTACGCGGTGACCAATGTGGCTTTGCTCAATGTGCGTTTCCCACTTACCGCTCATTGCAGAATATAACTTTTTCCGGGATGTGGTAGGATAGTTTGTTCTCTGCATTGTTCCGGGACTTGAGTAGCAATATCTGATTAGTGTGCCCGTGGTTGTACTACCGGTGTAACCTTCGGCGGCGCTATTGACTTCCTTCCTGTACTCTCCAGTTCTAGGGATACACGATTCAAGTTTGCGGGTTGTGCGGAAGTGGCATAGTGAGCACTTACTACAAGCTATTCCCCACCAAACACCCGATTCTCGAACGATAGGCGCACCGTCACCCCGATTAGGTAATTGCACGTCGCGGGAACGTGCTAGGCGACCGCACTTGGGAATTGGAATGCGCAGTAGGTGGTACTGATGAATGCTCTGATTGGACGCTGCTCAGCGGCCATCGTCAGGACGGAGATAAGAACGTTTGCACTCCAAGTAGCTCTCTGCGAATCATACCTGCTTTCGACCTGGCTCCAAGTCACACTGAATTTTGGATGTCCTAGCCGGCAGTCCCGAGTGAGCCTGAGGCCGATGGTTGGTGGTGCTAACTAAGCCATGTCCCTTTGACTTTCCGAACAGTTATATTGACTATTGCATCCCCATGCATTGTCAGTTGGCGGCAATATAGTGATACTATTATCAACGCACCGTGACTTAGCCCAGGTAGGCCGCTTTCCCCAGACTTTCTCTTTCATCCAGACATGGCACATCGCGGAAACGCCATCTATGTCCCTAAGGGAAGCCTCAGCTTTTCGAGCTCGATGCATGTTACAGCGGCAAGCGTGTTCCGTGTTCCGTGGAAACAACGGAATGTATAGTATGTGTTCAACCTGCTGTCCGCACTGGCGTGGAGTGATATCGTGGCGTAATGCCCCTCGTGCGTTGAAGTCGATCTTGACGTTCTCACCTTTCTAATCTGACAGAGAGAGGATGCTGTGATGACCAGAGTACAGCCGCGGCCACGGAGTGGCGTGACGCTGGCTTGACGAGGGGAAGCGCGCATGTTGAAATAGTCTCATAAACTCCTGAGTCCTGAGGCTTGGCCTCCCAAAACTGGGACCGACAATGTGGAAAGACTAGTGCTAGAATCCTGCTTGGTCCTTCTGGGCAGGTGATGTGCGCGTGCCTTTCTTGCTGGCCGGGGCCCTCGACCTATCCCACCCTCTGCCCACTGTCTTCCTCCCTCAAAACCATCAACTTCGTATGACTTTGTCATCCAGCTCTCCTCCTGCCACCATGTCTTCCCCACCAAGCCCGACTCTCTCAAAACCCGACAACATGCGCCTGCCAGCATATCGTGCCTCGTATTTGGGTCGATACCATCCATACCCCCGCACCCGTACGCCAGCGCGCGAAGTTGTCACGGTATATGCGTTTTCACACATCGCTTTTAAACGCGAATGCCGACGTTCTTCTCCTTTCAGTGCGTAGCAGAGAGCAGGCCCTCCGAAGAGAATGTTGCGGCGGAGAACGTCGACACAGTGGGTGATTTTATTCAATCAAGGTTCGCGTCTAACTTGCGCCACATTGATCCAGGGCAGCACATAGGTTTTGATCAAGTGGCGGTACGGATTAGTAGCATCGAATGCCAAGGAGATTATTTTTTTTGGCTTCAAGCTGGATACCAGACGTGTGGATACCTACGGACAGAAGTACATGAATTTTTTTTTAGTTTTTGGGTAAATGTGAACTTTGATTCGACTGGGCACTTCAAACCTGCTGCTCACCTTTAAGTTGACTGACCGATTGACAGGATGACCAACGTCGTGCGTGAGATCTTCATCTCAGTTCAAATCATCATGCAGTACATATGTTATATCGACATTGACGTTGCGTCTCCATGGTTACCCCCTGGTTTTTTGGCACTGTCTAGGGATTATGGACGGGAGTGGAATGGGATTAGGGATTATTAAGTTAGTGAGTAAATGTGTGTGTGGTGTGATGTCTGTACAAACGGACGGCACGTCTCAGTCTCTGCACACACTAGCAGAACTGATATATATATGTACCTGTACAAACGGACGGCGCGTCTAGCACAAGTAAGCACAGGTGACAGGTAAGGTAAACTACGGAATACTCACCTCAGTCTCTGCACACACTAGCAGAACTGAGGTGTTACAGTACGAAATGGAAGGTCTTAAGTACTACTGTCGGTAACTAGATTATCATACGGAATGAGTCTGGGACTCTGTAAGTATCATAGGAACTAAACGCGCGGTTTGCACAATGGTAACAAGATGAGGCATAAAGTAAATCATACGAACACCTGAGTCCTTATCTTATCTCAACAGAACGTGTCATCCAAGCTGTCCAAAGCCGCGGACTACTACTCCAACACTCCCCCTCAAACCGCGCGAAGTCCTAGGCACTCTGCAAAGTGCTTGACCTTTGGTGAGGGGAGTGCCTTGGTCAGGGTGTCCACAACCATGTCGGCGGTTGGGCAGTAGACAAGGCGCAGTGCGCCGCTCTCCACCACCCCGCAAATAAAATGGTACCGCACATTGATGTGCTTCATGCGGGCATGGTATTGATGGTCGCGCGTCAAAGCGATCGCCGACTGGTTGTCCGAGAACAATGTCATCGCATCCACAATGGGTTCAAAGACCTCAGCGAGAAGGTTACGAAGCCACAGTGCTTCCTTCATGCCGTGGGTCGCAGCGACATACTTGCTCTCGGTCGTTGATAGGGAGATGATCTCCTGTTTCTTTGAAGACCATGAGACTGCCCCACCGTCAATAAGAAATGCATACCCAGTAATGGCACGGCGGTCCTCTGACATGCTCCCATCAGCATCGGCATATCCCACCAACGTGCGCCGAGTCTTGCCATAGGTGAGCCAAAGGTCACGAGTGCCCACAAGATAGCGGAAGATACACTTTACAGTGTTCCAATGCACCATCCCGGGGTTGGCTGAGAAACGGGCCACAGTGGCCACTGCAAATGCGATATCGGGGCACATAGCGAGTGCTGCCCAGTTGAGCACACCGACAGCCTTGCAGTAGGGCACATTGTGCATCATCGCAAACTCGACCACATCCGCCAGGGCCTGCTTGAGAGTGAGCCAGACTTGAGTGTTGAATGGGGTGGACACTGGTTTCGCATCGTCGAACCCATAGCACCACAGGATTGAGTTGATGTAGGAGCGTTGGGACAGGTGCACAGTCCCACCTGCTCGATCGTGTCGCACCTTGATTCCGAGCATCCAGTGCAGCTCGCCGAGGTCCGTAACCTTGATGTGCTTCCGGAGCCCAGTCTTGAGAGTGTCGATGGTCGAGATGCTGTTCGCAGCGATGGTGCAGTCGTCAATGTGCATGGCGATGACGATGAAAATGTAGGGGGTCTTGTTGTGCTTGTAGAAGACAGCCTGGTCAACCTTGCACTGCGAAAATCCGAGTCCGGTGAGAATGGAAACAAATTTCTGATACCACCTTCTGCTGGCTTGTTTGAGCCCGTACAGCAACTTGTGAAGTCAGAGGACTCGCCCAGTGTTGTCCTCGGGGTATCCAGGTGGGTGACGCATATACAAGACTTCGTCCCCAGTTAACTCCCCGTTCAGATACGCACCCTTAATGTCGACTTGGTGCAGCTCCAGCCCGAGACGGTTCTCCATCACGATGACCACGCACGATGAGGGAAGTCGAGCAACAGGGGCATAGGTGTCGAAGTAATCGACCCCTTCCACCTGGCTGAAACCCTGCACGACGAGTCGCACCTTGTAACGCACGACTCTCCCCGAAGCGTCCTTCTTCGCTTTGAAGACCCACTTGGAGCCAATGAGGTTCGCTCTGGGTGGCAAGTGCTCGAGTGTCCAGGTGCCTGCAGTGTGCAAAGTGTCAAGCTCCTCACGTATGGCCTGCTCCCAGAGGGGCCAGTCGGGGCAACATTTCGCCTCAGCAAGGTTTCATGGTTCGGTTGCCTCAGAATCCGAGGTTTCGGCCACAAGAGCCACCTCAAATCTGACCCAGTTCTCACGCAGTACTGGTAATCCAGCTTCGACCAACCACACACCACTGACAGCCACGTTGGCTTCGTCCTCATCACCACCAAAACCCCCGGGGAACGAAACTCCCTTGGGCATGGCCAGGTCCATATGATGAGTGTGATGAGTGTCTCACTGTTTATATGCAACAGAGAGACTAAGGATCACAAGGAACAGGGTGGCTAACGTTGAACCAACAAGGCAATAGAACAGGGATAGGGAACAATGGACCACGAGTAGCAAGACAAGGATGAGGAACAACCCAATGGTGGGAAGCTGCTCAGTAACAGGGAATGGTACAAGTGGGGATGTCGCAAGTGGACAGTCTGAGGGACTGTCTGTTACATTGCTCCAGCTTATATACCTGAATACATGGTCTGTGCGTACTTTAGGGGAGGCCCAACTCCGATCCACGGGTGGGCCCATGGAATACTCTAGAAGGATTCTAAAGATAGCATGGAATGTGCTGGAAGGTTTCTAAGTATATCGTCCAATAGCATTAATCCCTGACAAGCTCTGCTCATCAGGTGATTGATCAACAATCTTCGTTTACCGATCAACGGACTTTGTTTATCAATCAACGATCTTTGTTGATTGATCAACAAACAAGTCATGTGAGGTCATTTGACTTTTCGTTTGGTAAGTCCCGGTTCCGGACTGGTCCTTTCTTGAATAGGAAGGTAAGGATTATCCAATCCTTTCACGCGCGTTGTCTTGGTTAGTTCCACTAGACCAATACTTTGTTTTCCTGGGTTTGTGTGCGCATTCCCTTGCACACTCTTGATATTCATGGGTTTGTCACGGACTGAGGTATAGGTTCGTGACAGGTCTGTACGACGAGTGGACGACACAGCGACTCCCTCCTGGATGTTGCGAAGCCAATGCGACGGCTTGCACATTCTGGAGCTGCATCGCAACTCGGGTTCTGGCTCAGGTTCGGCCTCATCAAGTTGAAGATTGTCTGAGACCGCACGAGATGACGACAGCAATGTCAGGGAAGACTCTGGAGATGGTGGCGCAGGCTCATCAGGCGGCAACGGTGCAGGCTCGTCATGCGGCAGCAGTGCAGGTTGTTGAGGGGGTGGTGCGGGCAGCGGTGTAATGGCAGACAGTTCGCTTGGAGGGACTTCAGAGGACAATATGTCCATTTTCTCCCCCTCGAGCTGTCATGGTTTGACATGTTGCGGACCACTTATCATCATCATTACGAGGTCTCGGAGTTTGGGACGCTTACTACTTGGTTATGACTACGATAGTAAGCCATTATTAGTCATGGACACTTACGCGTCGCCGGTGTTTGGGAGTGCCGGTGTTTCAGGTTATTGTAGTGACTCATTACTAGGATAGTTGTACTAGGGTTTGGATTCTAAGCTGCGCTTTAAAGCCAGCGAGTAACTGTATATAAGTCGTGTAGTGAAGACCAAGGCTCTCTAGCTTGGTCTTCTTAAATCATCACCAGTCGACTCTTCTCTTCTTCCAATCTATCGATTGAAGCTTATCCTCTGGATACCCTAGTGTCTAGTAAAGCGACCTAGTGGCAGTGCAACTAAGCTAAGTTGCCAGTGACTATCACGATTCATCCATATACTCGAGTATCGCGCCGCCAGGTTGTTCAAGTCGAACAAGCGTTAGGTGATAACGCTACATTAAGACCAAGCTTCAAAGTGGCGTCATCAGAAACTACCCGAGAACGTTGTCGCAACTGTGACGATTTTTGGTTTCAACACAGAGGCGCTGACAACATACCACAACAGTTTCGCAAGAATACAGAATACCAGTATAGTAAAACTACAGGTACTACAGGATATCACGCCAAGAGTCGAGAAGACAATCGAACCGTCGCAGTTGAGTTTATCTACGATCAATACATTTGGGTGGAAATTCGCTGGTTCCAACTACAGGACAGAGAAGGAGAGTGGGAAGGTTTCTGAACAGCCTTGGAAGATTTAGGCTGTGATATCTACATCAACGAGCTCACACAGGAAGAACTACAAGAGTTGGAAAGCAAGACCGCATTCACCAGACCAACGTCCACTACACCACCCCCATCACCAAGTACTAAGAGTAACGCATCTCTTGGAGCAAGATCATCTTCTCCATCACAACAAGGAATCAACCTAGCAATCGCTATGGAATCATTACGCTTAGAAGCAATGACGACACTCACCTCTCATGTCCAAGCCCAGGCTTCCACAGGAAGTGTAACCGCCCAACCAGTCTATTCTCTCACTAACTCACCAGTGGCGCCAACGGTCACAGCATTTCGAGCACTTGTGGACCCACCTCAAGGAGGCCAAGGAGGAGGCCCGGGAGGAGGCCCAGGAGGAAACCCAGGAGGAGGTGGAGGTAATGGAGGGAATGGTGGAGCAGGACCACCTGCCAGAAACCTACCAGCACCAATACCAGTGGCGCAAGCACCCTTACCAGTGGCGCAAGCACCCTTACCAGTGGTGCAAGCACCCTTACCAGTGGGCAAGCACCCTTACCAGTGGCGCAAGCACCCTTACCAGTGGCGCAAGCACCCTTACCAGTGGCGCAAGCACCCTTACCAGTGGCGCAAGCACCCTTACCAGTGGCGCAAGCACCCTTACCAGTGGCGCAAGCACCCTTACCAGTGGCGCAAGCACCCTTACCAGTGACCAATGACAAATTTTGCGGAAATCCGCCAGCCATATTCGTGGGTGACCGTGAAAAAGCGGAGGAATTTCTCATGCAATGGAGCTTATACGAAGGAATCAACACTACCCATTCCATTATGCGCAATCCATACCAGAAAGCTATGTTATTTCTCACTTACATTCAAGGAACGGCGGTAACCGAATGGGTAGGATCAATGGTCACTTGGCTACGAGTTCAAGTGGACATCAACGGGAGAGATCCTCACGACCCTTGGCTATGGTACAACACACACTCCTCGTTCATGAGGCAATACGCAGACACTCTAAAAGAAGAAAAAGTGCAAACAGAATTGCAAAGGGGCATTAGAATGGAGAAAGGGGATATTGATGTGTATGTGGCAAAATTCAAACAACTAGTCAGATATGCTGGCTATAACATAGATCAACCAATGGTCCTTGATTTATTTGCAAATGGACTACCAACCAAGTTGCACAAGACCATCTACCTTCACGACAATCCCACAGACTACGAGGATTGGAAGAGATCAGCCATTAAACGCCAAGGTCAATATCTCCATATAAAGAACAAAATCGATCAATACAAGATACAACCTCGACCATCACCACCAACTCAAACAAATTGGAGACAGTTCAGACGCCATCCAGATGCGATGGATACGTCAGCCGATTGAGCTAGGGCCAGAGGACGGCTAGCGCATGCAGAGGACGTATTGGCACAGCCGAGACCATATCTCAATAACTCGCAACCACCTTTCAAGCCTCGTGAGGGATTCCTGCGAAAGAGGCAACCTCCAGATCTCAGGGAAGTAATTTTCTATAATTGTCAAAAGAAAGGGCACCTCAGTCGCAATTGCTCCCAGCCACGTCAACCACGTAATCCACCTAGGCCCTTTAGCAATTCTAGGGGCATAGAAGTGGTAGATGATCGCTCTGAGATAGGGGAAGACCTCCACATCGCTCAAATGGTAGCGGATAATCGCACTACCGAAGAAAGGAAGAATGATTGGCTACGAACTGCAGCCAACGAAACCGAAGAATTTAAAGCCATGGCAATGCAGGAGTTGATGGGAAATAAGGATTTTGGGGACGCCTGAACCCGACGGCCTGGGTGAGGGCTCTACATTGTAATGCTGTATACATAACTCGCTTCCGTTCTATGCGAATTCCAGTATCGATCCGAACCAGCAGCAACAAGGCCGACATAAAAACATTAGTAGACTCAGGAGCAACGGACAATTTCATAAATCCACGATTTGTGAAACGAATGGGATTGGGTGCGGCCCTATTGCCAAGCCCAAAACAGTTATTCAATATCGATGACACTCTAAACAAAAAGGGATCAGTCACTCACTTTGTCGATTTACAAATATTGACAAAAGGGATTACCAGGAAAATGAGATTCCTCCTAGCGGATATTGGAAAAGAGGATCTCCTCCTTGGGTATCCATGGCTCAGTACCTTCAAACCAAAGTTCAGCTGGAAACATGGAACTATCGATGAGAAAACACTACCAATTGTAATCAAGTCTTGTCATCCCATGGTCAATACCAGCATAGTGGCCCACATACTTTCTGAAACAACGAAGAGTAACATCATGGCCGAATTGGGAGCACAATGTTCTATTAGAGGAGCAGCTACTGATCTCGCTATCGCCGCAGGACCTAAAAAGGAGGTTGAAGTGCCAAAAGAGTATGAAGACTTCAAAAGGGTTTTTAGCAAAGAAGAATCACACCGATTTCCCCCTTCTCGAGAATGGGATCATGCGATCGAGTTCAAAACAAATACTCCCGATCACATCAATTGTTCCATCTATGAACTATCGCAATTGGAAGACAAACCATTACGAGATTTCATAACAGAACACCTCAATAAAGGGTATATCAGACCCTCCAAATCGCAGTATGCATCACCATTTTTCTTTGTAAAAAAGAAGGACAGAAAACTACGCCCAGTACAGGACTATCGACAAATCAACGAATTCACCATCCGCAACAATTACCCTCTACCACTAATCCAAACTCTCATTAAAGACCTTAGCGGTGCTCACAATTACACCAAACTCGATGTACGATGGGGATATAATAATATCCGCATCAAAACAGGGGACGAACACAAAGCGGCATTCAAAACGCCTTATGGGCTTTTTGAACCTACAGTGATGTTCTTCAGACTAACGAACTCACCCACTACATTTCAGTCGATGATGAACCACATATACAGGGATACGATTACTAAGCATGATGCAAAGGGAACCACTATTCATGTCTACATGGACGACATTGGTATTGCTACGCGAACAAATCTAGCAGATCATGTTGAAGCAGTCCGAGATGTACTGACTGTAGCGGCACAGTACGATCTATTTTTCAAACCTGAGAAATGCACTTTCCACTCACCATCTCTCGATTACCTGGGGGTAATCCTTGAAAAAGGGGTAACTCGTATGGATCCCGTCAAAATTGCAGGCATAAAAGACTGGCCAACACCAACTAAGGTTAAGGACGTACGATCCTTTTTGGCTTTTGCAATTTTTACCGCCTATTCATCAGAGGATTCACATCAATTGCCAAACCACTGAACGAACTCACAAAGAAAACTACGGAATGGCATTGGGGCCCAACGGAACAACACGCATTTGACCTATTAAAAAGGCGGGTCACAAGCGAACTGGTACTTGCACATCCAGTATTACAAGACCAATTCGAACTGGAAGTAGATGCATCAGGATTCGCGGTGGGAGCAGTATTACTCCAAAAGAAACCTGATGGCAAAAGACATCCCATAGGCTACTACTCCACGACGCTAAACGCAGCAGAACGGAACTATGACATCTATGACCTTGAATTATTGGCTATTGTTAAAGCGTTACGACATTGGCGACCCTTACTAGCAGGATCACATCACAAGATCAAAGTATTCTCGGACCACATGAACTTGCGATATTGGAGAGAACCTCAGAAAATCAGTAGACGAGTCGCAAGGGAAGTATTGGAACTATCCGAATACGATCTTGAAATTCATCACATAAAGGGAACCGCAAATGGACGAGCAGATGTGTTATCAAGACGACCTGACTACGATCACAGGGAACAAGATAATGAAAACATCACGGTATTACCAGACAAAGTATTCGTACGAACAACAACAACACACCGTGTAGGAATGCCCATTCATCCACACACAACATTCGCGGTAGAAGAACTAATGTCGACCAACAACGAAGATGCCCAAGACGAAAGTATCATCAAACCATGGGTAGACCCACACAAACTCAAAAAGATCAACGGGGTATGGTACAAGGAAGGCAGGAGGGTAATTACTCAGGGAAGTGAAAAGCAGAAATCAATAATTGCCGCTCACCACGATACCCCAGTACACGGTCACCCGGGGATCAATAAAACTGGCAAGATAGTGGAACGATACTATTGGTGGCCAACGATACGACAAGACGTATTGGCATACGTCAGAGGTTGCGCCGAATGTCAACAACACAAAGTCAACAATCGCCCTATTAGGGCTCCGTTACAACCTATATTTCCTAAACTGGAAGCTATGCCCTTCGAGACTATCGCTCTCGATTTCATCACTAAATTACCCATTGCACAGGGTTATGACTCGATCCTTACAGTCACGGATCACGACTGTACCAAGGCATCTGTGTTCATTCCTTGTAATGAGGAAATCAACGCAGAAGAAACAGCTGCGCTGTACATCAAACATGTGTTCATGCGATACGGACTACCAAACAAGATCATTAGTGATAGGGATCCCAGATTCGCGTCAAAGTTCACAAGAGAACTATGCAAACAATTAGGGATTAGTCAGAACATTTCCACCGCATATCATCCTCGTACAGATGGGCGATCGGAGCGAACCAATCAATGGCTCGAACAATATCTCCATTTTTGGGTAAACGAAAGACAAGACAATTGGAATCTTTATCTTCCAATAGCAGAATTCACGCATAACAATTGGCCTAACGAAGCCACAGGGCAGTCTCCATTCTTCCTTCTGATGGGACATAACCCTCGTGCTGATTGGAACTTGACGCCTAGTCCCTTACCGCAAGTGGCGTTGCGCCTTGATCAGTTCAAACAAGCACGGGAACACGCTCAAAAACAAATTATCAAAGCCCAGAAGTCATGGGTATCACATAAAGATATGCCCAAGTTCCAAATAGGAGATTGTGTATGGCTGGAGGGACGTCACCTGCGAACTTATCAACCAAGCGCCAAGCTTGTGCCCAAATGACATGGACCCTTCCAGATTGTCCAGGTGATGTCCCCTGTCAATTATCGATTGGAATTACCTGCCAAATGGAGTATTCATGATGTGTTTCACATCGATCTTCTCACTCCTTATCGAGAGACTTCCTTTCATGGACCAAATTTCCCAAGACCTCCCCCTGAATTAATCGATGGCGAGGAGGAATATGAAATCGAGAAGATTCTAGACCAACGGCAATTTGGCAGAACAAGGCGCAAACAATTCCTTATCAAATGGAAGGGGTACCCAGACTCGGAGTCGCAGTGGGTCAACGCCACTGACGTACATGCTCCTGACGCCTTAGCTGAGTTCAAACGGACTCTGAATTCTACTCCCTCACGTATAAAGACAGGCCATTCACTGGATGAAGCACATCAGTTCTTCCTTCGTCGAACAATGACCACTTCCCCCACTGCAACTTCCACTACTTCACAAACGTCTTATCATCTTCCTACTATCACAGCACCCACTTATGCCGAAGTTGCCGCTGCCTTCCGATGCATCGAACCACAGGATTTCATCCCTGAAACCCCTGATGTATGCGGACACGACTCTGGAGGATTGGAGGAAGACTCATTGGAGATGGAAGAGGGAACAACTACTCGCATCGAGAATATCCTTGTTCCACAAACGCTTATCAAAATTCCAAGCAGCTCCGACCTCAGTGACGTGGAGCGAGTTTGTGGAAGTTGTAAGCAAACCGCCCTGTCATGTCCAGGCCATCCTGACGCCGACGACTCCCACATCCACTATGACTGCGGACAACTCATCTACAACTGTACATGTAACAACAACCCCGTCCGCATCCCTCCGCTGCCAACGCCTCGATATATTAATGTCGACCCCCCTACCAATGTCATCATGGACCCCGCGACGTCCTGGGGTATTCACATCTGTGCCACCCTCCGAGCTTGACCAGACGACTCGGATAAAGAAAACCAAGATCCCCGCCAAGTATTGGAATCCCAAGATGAAGGGGTACCACTTGTGCCAAGGAGGATGAGGCGAGGAAGAAGAGCTGGTGTGGCAGCATCAAAAGAGAGCCCTTGTTTCCCAGACTACAGAGGAGGAGGAGTACCAGCCGAGCAACAGCGTGCTCGGGACAAGGCTGACACCCCCGATGGATTTGAACTAAACATTCCCCCCAGGTTCATCGCCTTCTACATGACCGAGAATGGTCACCGTACCGTGGCCAAATACATCCACGTGATGCCTGGCAACAACCCTATCGTATATGGGTGTATGGAGAAGGGAGGGGAAATTCAACAAGGTGAAGTCCACGCTGCTCCCGATTTCGATGCTGTGGATAACAACCACCATTATACGCATGACCAATTGCGGTACTTGCGACAGGATTTTGGTGATCGCCATGGGGTCGACCTGGCCATGGGGCAGATCCCTGATCGGTCGCTATGGGCGGAGGTCCTTCGATACCGGGCTGTCACCAGTCGGTACTCCGAATTAGCGGAACGAATTACTGCTCTGGAAAATGAGCAGTATGTGGTTGGTAACGAAGTCAGGAAGTGTACGCGTCGGTTGGAGGAGGCTAATGGACTACAGCGGATTATGGATCAGGAGGTTCTTGTCAGTCGAGGTGCAACCATTATCCCTTGGGTGTTTGAACGAGGACGTTCTGCCTGAAAAAGGGGTAATGTCACGGTTTGACATGTTGCGGACCACTTATCATCATCATTATGAGGTGTCACGTGGTGACATCGTTCCGACCACTGCGCGCACAAAACGTCGTAGGTGCACTCATGAGCACTGGAAGAACTGTCAAGACTACCCAGAAGCACACACATGGGTATTAGGTCAGCCAACATATAGCGAAGAAGAAGAAGAGGTTCGCGCTCTCGTATGGGCCCAGGCAGACGGATATCCTGCGGCAGAAGAAGAAGACTATGAAGTAGAGGAGGATGAAGCCCTCCATATATGCCAGTTAGTGAGTGGAATGATCGTCCACCCGTCGTCTCCAGACACTGGCACAAGTATCACAGGAAGAATGAGGGTCACGTGATCTGTCACGTGAAAGTCCCAGATCATGCCTTGTATCTGGTCTAATCCATAAGTCATGGGACTTCAAGGATGGAAGAGCTTTACATAATGTAACGTTTCCTCGGATGTGAGATTCCCGAGAGGCCGAAGAAGATGTCACGTGTAGAAGAGGAGGTCAAGTCCCAGGTCACAGTATGTATCTGACCTAAGCCATAACTCAGGGGACTTCGGTGTTGTATCAAGAATGGAAGATTATGGAAGGTTCTAGAAGGGCCATGGTAGGCACGAGGTCAGAGGCGATTCCTGACAGCTGAAGGTCTAGACATTTCCTTTTGTGGTTCAAGTTCTGATGGAACAGGTTCTGATGCGCTGGTGTTGCGCCCTGACATTCGTTATCTTGGTTCTCTATTGTTCTAGTATTCTATGATGTCATTTGTGAGTCATGTGTTGTTCTTATCTCTGACTCATGGTTGTGTTATCTCTGACTCATGTGGGGCCTTATGCCTCATGTACTGTATGTTTCATGATAAGCCCCTGTGGCTCGATGAACAATTCCTATTGGCAGATAAGGTCGTAGGTCGTGTTTACTATGGTTCAAGCTCAGCTTTAAAGCTAGCTTGAAAGTACTATATATACTAGGCAGGTTTCGCCAGTAGTCGTTAGCTTAGTTGTTTTGGACTTCCACCTGTATTCCTCTCAGGTTTATTCAAAGCATTCTCATAGCAGAGTCATTGGTCTGTGTGACTAGTATCTTATCTTGTTGCCAACTTGTGTGTCAAAGTCATCACCTTGTTAGGCCATCACAAGGGGACCTTTTCTGGTTATTCGCCCTTCACGAGTTCTTGTTGAGTTGTAAGCCGTGCGCTTAGCTCATCGTTTGATTCAAGGAAGCCTTTGGATCCAAGTCGGATCAGCGTTTGGTGGAAACGCTACATGAGGTCTCAGAGTTCGGGACGCTTACTACTTGGTTATGACTACGATAGTAAGCCATTATTAGTCATGGACACTTATGCGTCGCCGGTGTTTGGGAGTGCCGGTGTTTCAGGTTATTGTAGTGACTCATTACTAGGATAGTTGTACTAGGGTTTGGATTCTAAGCTGTGCTTTAAAGCCAGCGAGTAACTGTATATAAGTCGTGTAGTGAAGACCAAGGCTCTCTAGCTTGGTCTTCTTAATTCATCACCAGTCGACTCTTCTCTTCTTCCAATCTATCGATTGAAGCTTATCCTCTGGATACCCTAGTGTCTATTAAAGCGACCTAGTGGCAGTGCAACTAAGCTAAGTTGCCAGTGACTATCACGATTCATCCATATACTCGAGTATCGCGCCGCCAGGTTGTTCAAGTCGAACAAGTGTTAGGTGATAATGCTACACGAGCTGTGCAGCCACAGCGAAATACACATTTCACTCGACACTGACCGACCAACTCGCAGGCCAATAGACGTGATGGCCACACAACTCAATGTCAAACCCGATCCATCGCCCCTCCTTCGCCTGCGGGTCGAGCTTTGAGCCGTCCGTGTCGTGTACCCACACCGTTTTGCCGAAATGTTTCAGCCCAGACAAGTCAGGCGGGCTGCCATAGAGCGCCTGCCAAGGTGTTTTGCCCCTGAGGGCACGCGTTGATGTACGGTTCTTCAACCAGGTGGAGTGATGAAGTGCCTCCCCCCACAAGCTCTGGGGAAGACCAGACATGTGGAGGAGTGCCCATACCTTCTCCACGAGGGTGCGATTAAGTCGCTCGGCAACCCCATTAAGCTGAGGGGTATCATGCACGGTGAGTCGCCGAGCCATACCAACACTGGTGAGGTGCTCATCAAAAGCAGTGCTCAGGTACTCTCCTCCGTGGTCGGAGCGCAAGACCTTAACTGTAACGTGCTGGCTGCACGTGAGCCTGACGTAGGCACGTGAGCTGAACGTGGTGACTTAGCAAATCCTAGACTCAAGCGCGAAGGCTGAGTAACGTCTCAACACACGAAGGTGGAGTCTTGTGATCCCGATGGATCTTCTCTCAACGCACGAAGGCGGAGCTTGGATTATTCAGGTACAGAGGCTAGCTTGGTATGCCGAAGATATGCAGATGAGGGCCGTATGCCCAAAGCGTGGAACAGAGAGAAAGAGCCTTGAATACAACACGAAGCAAAGATAACAAGAAACTCAAGCTGCAGAATACAAGCCATTCTGCAGCCCTATAAGTACCAAACTACTACGCGACCACATAATCATACATGCTGACACATGCTGACTAAAACCTACTACGACGATCCTAGAAATCCGTAAGCCATGACTCAGGATTATTCATCGCTGAGTCATATGACTGATGAGCGACTCATCATCATCAGTCACCCATTGCAATCGTACATTCAATGACACGACACACGAGATCACCTGATCAGTCCAAAACTGTACCATAACATTAACCGTGGTGCAGTGGTTCTGAGTCCGCACCCATGCCTCGAACTCCTTGTAGCGAGGGAAGGTGTCGCTCTTCGCCGCGAGGAGGTACATGAGAGTGAAACAGGTCGCATCGTCCGTGAAGGTGACACAATAGCATCGGCCTCGTCGAGTGGCAACCGGGGAAGGCCCCCAAACATTGGTATGTATTTCGTCGCTGAACTGTGCAGCCTGCTTGCTGACTCGGAGTTTTGGAACGGACTGCTGAGTGGCGCACACAAAAATGCACACCTCACAGTGCTCTTCCTGGGAGCTCAGGTCGAGCGCGATCCCAGTTACAAGACCAGCTTTGACGAGCTTGTGTGCGCTAGCGGGTGCGATATGCCCCATGTGCCAGTGCAGCTCCATCACAGTGACGATTTCCACTGCATAGGCTCCCCCTCCCTCATGCATCACACGGTAGAGACCGTGCACACTTTTAGGGATGCAGGCAAGGCGTTCACCGGCGTGCGACATGATCTCAAGACATCCGCTGCCGATGGCGATGTCGTAGCCCAGGCCATCCAAGGCCCCGAGTGAGATAAGGGTGTACCCAACCGATGGTGCGTGAAGCACATTCCGCAAGGTGAGCTCAGATTGCCCACCTCCACCATCCAGTGTTCTGATGACCATGTCCCTGGTGCCCCACGCTGGGAATTGCTGACTGTTCGCTGCATTCAAATAAAGGGGCGGGTCCAGCATCTGGTATAGTGATGGGAAAGTTCAGTTCTGAACCGTGGTTCGAACCCGAACTTAACTGAACTGAACCCCAATTTGGGGTTCAGGTTCGGGGAATTACCTGAACCGGACTGATGGTCCAGTTTGGGGTTCGGGGAATTCCCGAACCCTGAGAGAACACGTTCGAACCGAACTGTTAATAGTATCAGTATACTGCGTTTACGGGCTCTTTAGATACTGTAATTCAAAAAAGAAGTATTTCTAGCTAATTTAAAAGTGAAAATCGCATGTGAGCTATCAAATCTGGAGTGTGAAACTGTGCATTAGCGTCTGAGTGATGCGCCACTTTCTCAATCCTCGACTCTTCGCCCATCGATTGTCATCGATTTTATATCCTGCCTGGACAGTCCTTCCAACTCGCACCAAGACAATCATGGGCCCCTTGTTCGTGCTCCTGCGATTACGCTTGTCCAGGGAAATTCCATGCCCCACTCACACAGGTGCGAGCACCGTACTTCTTTGTTTCCATTCCCATACTCACAGCTTGCCCTTCTTCTCTCGCCTCACCCTGCCCGCATTTACCCTTCCTGGTCCTTATGCCCTGCCCTACTACGCCTTCCTTTCTTCGCTTACCTGGCCCTCTCGACTCCACTTGCTTGCCCTTTCCGCCCTCTCGCCCTCCCCTCTCGCCTGCCCTCCTTGATTCTCTCGCCCTGCTCTTCCCAACACCCTCCCCACACCTGCACTCCTTCGCCCTCTTGTCCTCTCTGCTCTGCATGCCCTCCCGGTCCTCTCCGCTCCACCCTTCCCACCCTTATCGCACACCCGTCCCGGTGCGTACACGCGCTTAAACCTCGTCCACTTGTCTTGTCATATTACCATACTGTGCTCCTCTCGGCTTTGTACACCCACCCTTCCCGGTTCTCTCCCCCCGTCTCCCCCTATTTTCTTGCCCGCGGTCCTTGCCTTGCCCTTCCCACTCTCCTTAAGCCTGCCCATCTGCACCGACCCAACTTCGTCCTCCTCATTATTCCAAGGAAGGTCAAGGCCAAGAGCAGGGTCTGGAGGCGGATGTACGCCACAGGCGCTGGCTCCTCCTGTTCCCTGATCCACGCACCCAGCTTGTACAGCATCCTGACCCTCCATACCCGCCCAGGCGCTCTCAGACCCAAGCACAAGAAAGGCAACGCGGAGCATGCGCGACTCTGGGTTGAAAAACGCAAGCAGCGCCGATGCACGGCTGGCTTTTCGTGCCCAAGGCTGCCCTGTCCATGCGTCATCATCAATGCGCATGAGCACATGCCGCAAAGCATCGTCGATTTGTGGGTTGGGCGGTGAGTGATCTGTGCTGTGAGCATCGGCGAGCGCGCCGGCGACAGCTGCGATGATGCTGCTTCATATCCAAGATAGTGCGCCGGGGTTGAATGGCTGGGGGTCATCTGCGCTGAGTAGGGCGAAGATTGACCAGAAGCCCGTGGGCACGGTGAGCATGCGGTAGAATCCTCGACTGGGAGCTCTTCACACTCGGTAGCCCTGTACAACCAACTTACCTCATATGCAACGCGAGTACTGCTGTATCGTGCAGCACCCATACCCCATCACGGAGATGGGTTCAACGCGCTGCTGGAATCTCGTGGTTCATCTGTCACTACTGTTGATTCCGTTTATGTTCACAACAGCTCCAGTGCCCGGCCGTGCAACGCAACAGCCGTCGCTGACCTTGGCGGCTCATGCGAACGACAACCCACCCATTGCCTCCCAACCCACTGCCGCACCAACTCAGCTGAGGTGTGCTGACACAAGCTTGCAACGATCACAGCAGCAATCGATTCATATTATTGTTGTACATAGCAGTAGAAACATAAAAAATATATTTTTTGGTGAATTATACCCAAAAGTTCATCGTATTTTCTTCTTTTAGGGTTCGGTTCGGCGTTCAAACTCTTTCCGAACCTGAACCGGACCGAAATGAACCTGAACCAAGGTTCAGGTTTGGGTTCAGGCAAATACCCTGAACTGAACCAGTGGTCCGGTTCGGGGTTCAGGAAAAATCCGAAAGAACCGAACTGAACCGAACTTTCCCATCACTAGTCTGGTAAGTGATGAAGTCGTCGCGATAAGGAGAAATATGGCGCGTGGCGCTGGAATCGTAAAGCTCGATGCGTGGTGTTCGTGCCTCCTCCACCTGGGCGATAACAGCAGCTGCAAGTCCTCAACTCGACTCCATTTCTTCTGCACCAGGAAGGGTGACGTCAACACCTAGCTCAAGCACGCTGCCGACAAACAGGCCTGACCAGCACCCGTCAGACTCGTCATCAGAGACAGCCACAACATTAGCTGACCCCACAGGCTTGTTCTTGGGCTTGGTATTGTTCATGTACGCTGGTGGCTGACTCTGCTGTTGACTGGACTGCCCCAATGACGACGACTGATTAGACTGGTTTGTATTGTTGTTTTGTTCTTTCTTGGGGGACTGGCAATTGCGTGCCCAGTGCCCCTGCTTGCCACAGTTGTGGCATTTGCCTTTCTTTTTCTTCTTCCCACTGTCCCCCTGAGTAGCTGCCATCGCCTCGTCCTGGGTCCCAGAAGTTGACTGTTTTCCTTTCCCAGACGAGCCGCCATCATGCTTGCATTGTGCAGCCAGCCGATCTGCCTCCTCGGATATGTGATCAATGAGCGTGTCGGGATCGATGGAGGTGGTGGGTTGGATAACGCGTGAAGCGGTGAGCAATTGTGAGGCGAATTTTGACATTTCTTCAGGCAGGGACTTGATAATTGCTGAGCGATACTCCTTCTCACCCATAGTGACACCGACGGCTGCAAGCTCCTCGCGTTTGACGCACATTGACCCAAGGAATTCACAAACATTGCCTCCTCGGGGGCAGCGCATCTCACTAAATGCGGTGAGCAAATCTGTCTCCGCATACTGGCTCTTGACGCTGAACTCAGTCTTGACTTTGTCCCAGTGGTCTTTAACAGATGTAGAGAATGACAGGGGTAACCCCGGGGTATAAAATGTCTACCCGTACCCCTACCCGCCGAAAACCCCTACCCTCGTAAGGGGTAGGGGTTTTTGGCGGGTATGGGTAGGGGTAAAGCGGGGGTAGCGGG
This sequence comes from Lactarius quietus, assembly GCA_015025155.1. Lineage (NCBI taxonomy): Eukaryota > Fungi > Basidiomycota > Agaricomycetes > Russulales > Russulaceae > Lactarius > Lactarius quietus. Next base: position 18,646 of record WITN01000019.1, on the reverse strand, counting down.
GGTAGGGGTTACACCCCGGGTAACGCGTAGGGGTATGGATATTAACAGGCATTGTAATGCATTCTCGGACTAAGACAATCTAATCTCATATTGTATACCATCCTTTTCGTGCACCGGATCCTCCCTTGACAACTATCCAGACGTGCAAAGTTAACGTAGTAGCAAAAAAGAGCTAAGGGTTTGTGATACGAATCAAGTCCCAGTCTTCTTCCAAATCGATTTCCTCGCCATCAACCTCCGGAAGGGCTGCGGCTGCCTTGAGATCGGAGTCTTTGACAAACCCCTTTGCGCTCCATTCCCCAACACACATCAGTGCACGGGTTGACTGCACTGAGAGCCAGCTGCGGAGATGGGACAACAGGATCCGTCCCTTGCTGAAGATGTGTTCAACATTAACAGAGGTGGCTAGAAAACTGTCAGTCAGACTATGGTATTTAGATTAAGTGGTACGCACCCAGAATTGAAAGATAATCCATCGCCATGCGAGAGAGCGATGGATAGGTATGTTGCCTCTCAAACCACCACAGAAGAACATCCGCGACGTGCTCAGGATCGCTACTGAGGTAGCACTCCAGTTCGTCGCGGAGGTCCGATGGCCCAGGTGCTGCTAAGTCTGGGAGCTCATCGAACACGTTTTTCGAGGACATATTAGCTTGTTGCTGGAATGGGAGATGATACACGTAAACAACTGAGTTCAAACAATGAATGACGCACCTTGTTTGGCAATGCCAGCTCTACGGGATGTTGTTTGTTTTTGTAATACATCTCGAACGTGTCACGTACAGCGACGTATGCTGCCTTGCACCGCTTCTCGGACCAGCCGGTGTTCTTGAAGTACTTGAGCTTGTGGCGAGGATGGAGGACTGTGACTCGGAACTGTTAGAAACTCCTGACAGTAGTGAAAAAGTACCAACCGATCGCAATCTGATAGACATCAGACAGACTGGTCTTGAGGTGGTATCGGGTTAACGTTCGCTTGCCCATTGTTAACGCTGCCTGAATCGGTGGCAAGAACTTCTGGTTAAAAGCATTGGACGTGAGGACATTATTGATGTGACCCATAGTAGGGATCACGGTGGCAAGGTTTGGGATCCCATCTCGTGAGAAAAAAAGGGTTGCGTCCTTGAAGACCTATTGGGCAACATCGAGTTAGATGAATAAGAGAAGATGAGACTAAGACTCACCTTTAGCACCTCCCTCAGCTGATTTGCAATCTCCCATTCTTCGTCGTCCATCTCGTACTTCCGAAGCTTCATGTCCTTATCGCCAGTGATGGTGTCCAGGGCATCTTGGAATTTAAGTGTGAACTCCAACATGTCGTATGTGGAATTCCATCGAGTGGCGACGTCCCGGGGCATCATGCGACTGCTCAGATTAAGGTCCCTAAGCACAGTGTACCAGCGGGGAAGGACAATGGTTGAGGAGTTTTTGATGGCGTACGCTGTCTTGCGGAGCTATGTTCCAGCCCATTAGTCAGCATTGACTTAGCAGCGCACGATTGCTGCTCACCTTTATGAGCACCCTACGAATTGGCAGTATGTTATCATCCAATTCCTTCTGTTCCGATTCTGACATTCCCTCTCGCTCATTCACCCAGCCATCTATATCATCATCACCATCTTCACCCTCGACTTCGCAGCAGTCACCCTCCCTTGTCGCAAGTTCCTCCTTATCAAGGTCCTCTGCCGATACCATCAATTCCCGGAGCACGTCATCAAAGGACTTATTTCCTTTGGTCTTAGGTGAGTCAAATTGTTGAATTATACTCTTCGCAATAAGGTTGACAATATGGTCAAAGCACCGGGTGCGGTTTGAATCCCCAGGAAAGATCTCCAACCGATCTTTGAGTGCATCGACCATTGTATCATTATTGGAGGCATTATCGCAAGTGATGCTGAGGATCTGGGCCACGGTAAGCACACACTGTGTTACATATCGCCCATGGCGGTCACGTGACACTCGCCGCATCAGGACCAGGATGCGCGCAGGCCGACGAAGGCATGGAAGGGACACTGAAAGATCGCGTGGTGTAAGCCCAAAAGCTTGATGTTGGGATGGAATCCAGCAGGCCGAGGGTTGATCCCCTTTTGGAAAGTGTTCTGGATGGATCAGTCAGGGAGTGCTCATACCAAGCGCCGAGGAGTATGCTTACTGAGGCATTACTGATGCTGACTGAGGGACTTATTCAGGGACTTAGTAATGGTATAGGGCGATTAGTGATGCTTCGTCATTTCACTTACACATACCTTACTCATGGACTCATGCGGACTCATATAGTTGTAGTCATCGCTGACAGAATTAGGCTGTTCCAGCAGTATATAAGTCGTAGCTAGGGACGGTAGAGTCCTTAGCTTGATATTCTCATAGCTACCTGCGGTCATAGGTAGTTCCCTGTTAATTGTCAAGCCAACACTCCTTTCTTCTGCGTCGCGTGCCCTTAAGTGTGGCCTATCTATAGAGCCCTTCATTGGGTCTCTCTTGTTCACTGTGCTAGTTGAGACGTCACCTCACTAGCGTCGGTTCTCGTCTACGTCACGTGTCCTGTGCTGGTGGTCAAGACGGCACAGAAGGTTTCGTTAGGTGCTGCGCGAAAAGCCCTTTCATTACACACTGGCTGAATCGAGACGATTGGGTACTCACTTTATCAGTGATTGCAAAGTCGTCAAGTATCTTTGCAAACACCGCAGCGAGGTGCTCACCGGAGTGACTCTCTGCCACCTCCACGAGATCGAGTAACATTGCGATGAGGACCCCATCTTTCTGAAATTGAACAGTCACAGCAACGAAGGCCTTGTGATTCGGAGACGTCCATGCGTCGGTTGCAAAACTCAACGCTCCCTCATGTCCCTGTATGTCGTGTTTACTTTTTTCTCACTGATAATTGATCTGATTGACATACATGCATTGCCTGTGCAATCCGCTGTCAGCACTCAATGAAGACTTTCTTGATGTCACGCGAGACTGTTCAAGCCGATGGTATGTAGCACTCCGGTCAACCCGTCTTCATCAAGCACTGAAACCCCCGATCGTCAACAATTTTGAAAGGGCGCATAGACTCAGCAACCCATCGAACAACCTCCACACTAACGGAGGCCATGGTTTCTCAGTAGAGAAGTGAGGTTGTGGAGGCGGCACTCACCGTGACTCCGTTCGGGTATGTTGTCAGTGTGAGAATGTCACCCGTTCCTCTCTGACCTGCTCAAACGCAGCTGTGATGGACCCATCCCTCAAAGCAGGTTTTGCAAGCACAGCACGAGCGGCATAGACGTCCTTCACTATTGATGCTGCTGCCACAGTATCCGCCCCCCAACATATCTTCGCGTGGCGTCTCAGGTTGCTGGTGGACGTTGCATCGGCAGTATTCAGATAGCGCCGAACATGTCGACCATGCCTGCCCTTTCCCTTGCAAACTTTTGCACTACACTCAAATATGTGAGCACGCCGACCATCAATTTGCTCAATTGCAGGGGTGGGCCTGAAGAAGGCGTATACTGGTGTGTTCCATTGTTTCATCAGCCGCTCTACAACGATCCGTGGTGAGATGAGCAAATTTGCTTTGAATAAAGACCCACCAAGTTCGTCATCTGCATTCTCCTCAAGTGGTTCATCCCAGGCACCATCAACATCAATCGGGTTCTCGTGACCATTGTCAAGGTCGTCTTCGATATCACTGCCTGTGGTCGGTGTAGTAGAGGGGGCTGTTTTCCTGGCAGACGCTGCAGCATTGGTATCAGAGTCTTCACCAGACTCTTGAGATGACGCGTGACGATGATGAATGCTTGGTATGTGATTCGTTGTGGGATCTTGGGCTGATTTGTTTTTCTTCCTTGATAGAGGCACTGGGTCACCGTTATCAGCAAAACGACGGTTAGGTTTCCTTTTGCAAGGCCCTGAAACCACCAGTTGGTTGTCTGCCATGAGACAAGGAGGAGGAATAGCTGGCTGTAATTAGTTTTTCAAGCACTATTTTGTACTAGGCAATATATTTTCATTGGTGTCCGAAAGCGTTGAAGTCCGCAGCACAGCACGCGCACGTCGCATTGCAACACTAGCTTCAAATGTCAGCGAAATTCAATCTCCTCAGTGACACAGTGATGGCCCTGCTGCATTATGATATGCTCTGGCACATTGAAAGTCACACAATTGCTGAATATCAATCGGACGTCAGTGATGGACTCGTCTACAGCCAGATAATGATGAGTAGCCAGATTTGGAAATTTGTGGCTCCGGCTACCGGGCCATTACCCCTCCGTTACCCCCGTTACCCCCGTTACCCCCGAGAAGGGTAAGGGTATGCTGGGGGTACCAACATCCGTACCCTTACCCCTACCCCTTGAAAACCCCCAGCAATACCCAGGGGTTTTGTATACCCCTGTCATTCTCTAAACAGATGTGATAGCCTTCAAGCAGACAGCGGTGGAGTCGGGGAGTCGTTGGGAGAGCATGTAACGGGAGATGGTTTCGTCAAGATCCCATGTGGCCATAGCCTTCATCTCTTCATCAGTGTGGTTTTTCGGGTCCAAATAGATAGGGCGAGGAGTGGAGCCATCGAAGTGTCCCCACTTCTGATTGGCTTCCATAGCTTCTTCAAACCACATAGAGAAGATGGCCCAATTGGACCCATTAGGTTTGAGACAGGGAACGGAGGTGGGAAGGGGATCATTCATAGTTGCTGCAGTGGCCATGGCAGGGCCCATAACCTCTAGGGATTATGGACAGGAGTGGAATGGGATTAGGGATTATTAAGTTAGTGAGTAAATGTGTGTGCAGTGCGATGTCTGTACAAACGGACGGCACGTCTCAGTCTCTGCACACACTAGCAGAACTGATATACATATGTACCTGTACAAACGGATGGCGCGTCTAGTGCAAGTAAGCACAGGTGACAGGTAAGGTAAACTACGGAATACTCACCTCAGTCTCTGCACACACTAGCAGAACTGAGGTGTTACAGTATGAAATGGAAGGTCTTAAGTACTACTGTCGGTAACTAGATTATCATACGGAATGAGTCTGGGACTCTGTAAGTATCATAGGAACTAAACACGTGGTTTGCACGATGGTAACGAGATGAGGCATAAAGTAAATCATACGAACACCTGAGTCCTTATCTTATCTCAACAGAATGTGTCATCCGAGCTGTCCGAAGCCGCGGACTACTACTCCAACACACTGTCCCCCCCTCCCCCCCGCGTCTATTGACTCCGCATACCCTAACTTGCCATGGTCGCTGACCGACAAAAATACGCAGTGATGCTAGATAACACGCAAATCAGGGACCTCAATTCAAACTACGAGCACGGTGCAGGACTGAAGCCCCAAGGTCTCCTGGTCTCAAGTTCAATGCGCGAGGCGGCGGCTATGGCCAGGTTCCTGGCTGGACTCAAGCAGTGTCATGTGTGTTGCCATGCCAAGTGCCATGCATTTTATCTTCGAATCGTCGAATAGATGCGGCAGTTTATAGAAAGTGCCTCCAAGAACCAAGCGGAGAACTGCGATGGTTGTACCCCCAGGAAGTGATCAAGTACAGATTGAACATCGGGACAACTGCCTGGCGAGGGCGAATAATCGACGGCGGGAATCAAACGAGCCAACAAGAACTGTCCAATCCACAATGGATATTATGATGTGCAGTACTAGTACAGGCGAGAAGTCGAGGCGTGGCGACCGAGGTCAAGCGGGGCGAACCTACGTCACCAAAGACCCTACCTTACAGCTTCAGTGCATTCATAAGAGATGCGCACTTGCTACGTGAGAATCGTCAATGTGGTAGGATAGCCGGGGATGAGCGTGAGTCGCTGCACGTGACTATCGGAATATTGTAGCCCGCGTGTCACGTTACCGGACCGAGAATTTGATCTTCCACACCCTCACTTCTTACTGAAAAGTGGTCTATCATTCTTTCTGCCCGACTGGTTAATAGATCAACATTCAATATTCAACGGTCACCGGTCGCCAATCACTTCACTTGATCACTCATGACTCCAGGAGATGGTGCTGGTCCAACTGGGGTCCAGGCCGCGGTTAAGGCCAGGGCTAATGCCAAGGCTCCACCAAGTCGAGCTCACGTTGCCACTAAGGGTGACTTCCGATTCCGGCAGGATCAATTACCGCCTTTGTCCCAACTTCATCCAATAGAAGAGTCGGACGTGTCCGAATCCGAGTCGGTCTTCTCAGATTCAGCCTTGGATTCATCACATCGGTTCGGGCCATCCAATACAACATGCCTCTTAACAGATTTACCACCCGGATTAGCCATCTCCGATATGTCGTCAGATCTACTACTCGAGTCATACAACACCGCAAGTACGTCAGACCTCTGGACACCACTCGAGTCATCCAACAGTGCAAACACGTCGTTCCTCTCGACAGATTCATCACTCCAGTCATACTCCGTCGCAAATACGTCATTTATCTCGACAGATTCGTCACTACAGTCATTCCACACTGCAAATTCGTCGTTTATCTCAACAGATTCATCACTACGGTCATTCCACACTGCAAATTCATCATTCATCTCGACAGATCCGTCACTCCGGTCCTCGTACTACACCGGAAATGCGTCGGTATCGTCGCTTACAACAATTAGCTCAATCTCGTCGCATCCCTCTGCTTACACCTCCAAATCGGTCAACTCTTACAAGACTCGCAACTCAGTCTTGTACCGCAGCCGTGAGCATCCGCCGCCTGTTGCAATATCCTCCCAAGTACGTTGGCTTCTTTTTGTCGCACTTCCCAATACAAATTCTCCCTACAGGAAACCACGTTCGTCACTCGTGATCCGGAAGAGGACCGCAGCCGAAGTCAGTTCCCACAGATTTTACGCAAGATGGCAGAGAAATTCGCCACTCGACGGCCAGCCGAGAATGATTATCGTTCATTATCGTGGACTTTCGATTCTTTGGATCAAGATCCTGAACTAGAGCAATTCTTCGAAAGCATCCCCAGTTTTTGCAACTCCGTTGAAGTGGACGATCCCATGGGAGGCTTCATCCGATCAAACGAGGAGAAATTGTCAAATGCCATGATAGGGCTGATGGACCGTACGCTATCATCTAGTCTAGTATCGGAGGCGACGAAGCAAAGGCGAATCACCATTTGTACCAAGGCCTTGAGCGCGGCGGACTTTATTGGACCTTGGTGGATTTTAGTCCGCATCCTCCTTGGCGAATGGCAGGCGTTCTTGAGATCTATTGAATTTGGCCTTTTCTTAAATGACTGGAGCAGGCTAAACATCCCGATAACCTTTTATTTTGCGCAATGTACCATCGCTGTCATTATCTCGAGCGTGGAGGTAGAGGCGCGCGATGGTCGCTGGGTTCAGCTCGTAACTAGCCAAATCGACATGTCCCTGTCTACTCTTCGAAGCTATCTCACCCATGGAGATAGCATACCGCTCGCCAACCTCATCCAAATCGTTCGGAAAACCCTTCAAATCATATGTTCGGATATAGGGGAGACGTACAGTATGAGGCTTATGTCAAAAACGCGTCCTCGAAGACACTGGAAACAATATGCAAAATTGACGTGCAGGATTCTTTGCCGGACCTCCAGCACGACTTTTGCGAGCTGTGGAACGAGCTTGTTCACGCTGCGCAGCACGACAAGCGCATTTATGTTCGAAATCTCTCTTTGGCAACTCTCAAGAACATCGGGAAGGTTTTCATCGCTTTGCATGAAGGCACACACGATCTCCTGACAGCATTTACCATGGACAACAGTGAGGACCGCATATCCTCATACCCTATGTGCACTTTGGATGGCCATGGATCTGCACTTCCTGGTCGACCGCCAACCCTGTATGGACAAGCCGCGGCGGTGGAAGGAGATGTCACTCGACATCCTCTCACCCTACCTGAGACGTTGCCCCTCTCACCTGTATTGGTGCCATCAGCTGCCCCGTTGACCTTCCCCTCCTCTTTCACCACCCCTCCTGTACGAAGCACGGCGTTAGTATTCCCAGTTCATCAGGGCGCGCTTTCCAGTAACCTGTACGCGATTCAAGATGATCTCTCTGCACCGCAGGTACCCTCTATGGGCACAATTTCCACGCCAGGTTTTTCCATTCCGCATACATTTCCTACTCCGATCACATCTACCCAACTTGATCCATGATCCATGAGGAGGACCCCTACGACCAAACCCTTCTTCTATGTTTACCTCTCTCTCTTCATAGTACCTGGATCGTTCGTCTGTTACGGTTGCATAAACACTAACATCATTATCTGACAGTGTCGGCTTTATCACCTGCGAAGGGGGAAACGCACCCACTAGGGTTTTGAGAAGGGGAAAAGGTGGTCTGTTCGGCGAGCCGAAGCCGATCCCGTTGATATGTCACTCACCTGTACCTGTTAGTTTGCACGCAGTATATCTTTTTTTGTTTTTGTTTTGGAAATCCCTTTTTATTTCGGTATATACCTTCTGGGAGAAAAAGGATGGAAATAAAACAATCGATGTTAAAATATTCTACCAAACTAACCTGATGCATAGCCGTGATGGTCTTCCCTAGCGTACATCAGTGTGGTAGGAACGTAGCGTTGCCAGTTTGTCACATTTGTTCGAATACGCGGATGGTAGATACTAGTAGTCACATGCGAAGTATAAAGCCAATGCAGAAATCCCCATCAGGAAAAACATACCCAGTTAATCAGGCGTTAGCGCTCATTAATCTTGTTAATGAGTGTTAATTTCATTAACGAGCGAAAATGCACGTTAACGATCTGTTCAGCGGAGTACGTAGATAATGCTATGTTAAACATCGCTTAATCAAAGTAAATCAGAGAAAAAAATTCTGTTAATTTCACTTAAAGATAAGATAATTGTGCCTGTCGCTGAACGGATTTACATAGAAAGTATTACAATTCTCTAATATGGAAAAGCTAGTCGAACGGAGAGGAGTAGATCCAAAGTGAGGAAGTAAGTGAACACTCCTGAGTATAGATTCCACTGGAATCACTGTTGCACGCCACTTGCCACAGTGCATTGATCTCGACACCCTGTGTAATTGGTGGTTGGGGTCCCGCGCAGCTGCAAATGGAGAAAACCATTCAGCATACGCAAGGTGGTTTGGAGCCTTGATGCCAGGAAAAATGTCGCCAACTAGATGCTTTGGTATTTGGAACACAGCATGGAGTTGTGCAATACGATGACCTGTGTAAGGATGGATGAATGTCAACACTACAATATGATGGGACTCACCATTATTTCCACATATAACGTCTTGAGTACCACGGACCAGAACGGTGTCAAACTGCACTGGTACAATTCGTCCATGCGTGTCAAAATACTCTGGCCGGACAATAATGCTATCGACAATTTCGGTGTTCTCAGTGTTGCTGGGAGATACAAATTTGCTATGATACACGGGGACTGTGTGGAAAGGGATTAGCGTGTCAGATGCTCGTCCTCGCAGGTTCGCCACCAAGGCACCAGGGTTATTGATGCCGGCGATGTAGTCAGCAAGTGCATCTTGAAACTCAATGGTGCCGTATTTTTCTGCCAGGGTTTCGAAGGACACCACCTTGCTTGTGAGATGCAAGGTCATTTTGGGGTGTCGTGGTTGTGCAATTGGTAGAGCGATGGGCACAGAAATGTGTGTGGCAGCCTGGGCATTGTCTTGTCGCCACTGGATGAATTTGCAATGTTTTCGTAACTTCTCACGATGCTCTACATACACCATCATCTGTGGGTATATGTCCTTGCGGTTGCTAGCGAGATAGCCTCCCTTAGGCAATTTGATGTGGAGATGCTCTGACTGTTCCGTATTGTAGTTGTCAGTGGTGCCGAAAAGGGTAATCGATGATTGGTAATGGAGCATGCTGTGGACTTTCGGAATGAGGAAGTCCTCACGAACGCCAAGGGCGATGAATGTCTCTTTATTTTCATGGAATTGAGAGAGGCTGTCTTCAAGGAGCCGGAGAGTGTCCATCATATGTGATGGATATTGCACAAGATAAACAAAATCCAGGGCCGCACGCATAGCCCTAACAACGTGCACTGGCGAATGCCCACCTGGAAGAGAAAGATCAGTAATCAAACCAATGAGAATATGACAGATGTCTTTGTGCTCCTTCCCTGTAACACGTGAGAATGGGAGGCCCTTTACGAAGAGGGTGGTATGGTGATTTGGTGGCAATGACCGACACTGCTCATTGATGTCTGTCAGGCTGAAGACAAGGGGATGTACTATCCAAGCTACAAGATGTTTCACGACTCCCTGTAGCAACTGGTGGAGGATGTCGGGAGTGATTGCCAGGAAGATGTCTGTCAGTGGGAGCGTTAGCCAAAAAGGGTGGTAGACTGGTTTGAGTCCAGCTGCCTGACAAGCTGGATTGAATTGGCGGTTATCTTCATCTGCGAGACAATAGGTGTCGATCGCGGCATCATAGTTCCGAGGTGTGAAAGAATCAAATTCCCCAAGTTGATCAAGGGGTACCAAGCATTTTGGGCAACACCCATTGTACATACATGACACCAGCGTCTGTTCTGGGTAGTCACCAACGAATGAGGCAAAGATGGGATGGCAGCGGCGCCAAGTCCCACCCCCACACATCATCGCGAGGCCAGTTTCATCGTAAGACTGAATAGGGTGGAGAACCAAACCCATGCAAGAGTGAAATAGATTTGCCAGCACTCGCCGGCGTGCGCACTTGTTTGTGATGCCCTCGAGCTTCGAAGTCGGGATGTATCCAATCAGCAGTTGTGCTGACCATGATGGCTTTCGGCATATGTCTTTGGGTATGTTCCCTATGCCCATGTAGATTGGATACGCTGTGGTCCCTTGGAAAGCAGTGAGCAACGTTTTGTCGGTGGAGATAATGAGTGGGACGACCGTCACACATGGTCGACATGATTCGAGGGCTGTCTGGTAGTCCTTTTAACAAATCGGTTTGAAAGAAGAACTGGCCACATACCTGCACAGACCACCACCAGTCTCTGGTGTGCATTTCATTGTAAATGTGGCTGGCATGTGAGCGGTCTGTATAGTGTCGCTCTGGGCTAAATATCATGTCTGAGGCAAACTCAGGGTTGCTCATGAGTGACCGAATACACAGAATGATGTCGCGATAATGGAACTGGAGGAGTTCCCCTCCAATAGTAAAGTCCTTGCTCTTGAAGGCGGGGGTGCCAGGCAAGTCGTTGTCGATTATGTTGTTGAGCTCTCTGCTTGTGTGATAAGACAATCCGAGGGCTTCAACTAGCTTTGTAAATGGTTCAGCATGCATCGTAACACTGGGAATAGGAACTCACCCCAGGAATTGCCAATAGATCTGTTATGGCCGAAGCAGTTGGCCCACGTGTCTTTGCCCAATATGCCAACTCCCAGTCGCATTGTGACTGGAAGGGGGCCCAAACTGACTCCCCAAGCAGGGCCCGCGTTGACTTGTAGATGGTAGTGCCTTGCGGAGTACTAACAAGTGGGGCCCTGGGTTGGCCATGAGGAAAACACACGACTGACGGCGTCTAAATGGGCTCCAACTTGCCCGTCTCAGGTTGCACAGGGATATCTCTGGCATGTTCGGGAGGTGGCGTAGAGGAAAGGTCGCCATCTGAGGCTTCCATTTCAGATCGTAGCGCAGAGGGTGGAGCATCATATTGAGACAAAATTTTGTATGCATTAGCATCTGTGATGTCGGCATCATTTTCTAGAAAGTCATATTGTTAGAAACCTCACACGAAGGAAGTGAAATACATACCTTCCTCTGATTCAGGGGGTAAAGGGCTATTGTACGCTGGCGGTGTTGTAAAGTGTTACGTGCGATCCGCACGTGAGCCTGACTTAGGCAACGTAAGGTGAACGCGGTGACTTAGCAGCGGTTATACTCAAGCACTAAGGCTGAGTGACGTCTCAACGCACGAAGGCGGAGGTAGTACTTGAACTTGCTTCTGAATACGCGGCCCCGAAGGACGAGAGATAGAGAGAGAGAAATCGGCTTTAGATAACAAGACGAGAGTTGTACAAGAAATCCAAGCTATCGACCACAACAGTCGATAGCTTCCTTATAACCTATCTGCGCGATCCGCCTTCGTCAGCGAGATCGCCACTACTACTAAGCTGCTGGTAATCGTCCACTAAGCCACGTCTGCTAGGTAATCGTCCACTAAGCCAAACGCCACAACTACTACGACTCTTGGTAATCGTACAACAAACCTCAGTCATCGTACTGTACTAGTATCAGTAATCAACATATAGGACCTTGTAAGCGGAACCACGACGTCATGCAATCACGTGCCTGTACGTCCCATGACTTATGGGTTAGGTCAGATACATACCATGACCTGGGACGTAACATTACCCTCTTCACAAGGGTGAGCGCCCACGCTCCACTACCCAGCTTGTTACCGTGGTGAGACCAACGTCCGTCTTGTGTTCGTCGCGTACTCGTCGGAGAGCATGTGCGCGCCCAAGTCGTCGGGATGAGTGCATTGCCCTGTCAATGTGGACAAACACGTCGTCTTCCAACTTCTTGATGGCTTGTTCGAGCTCGGCGATGACCTCCATGGACGCGCGGTAGCGTCTCACTTCGGCTTGGAGAGAGATGTCCCCTAACCGTGCGAGAGCTTCGTCTACCTGTCGCCGTCCACGGAAGTCAGTGCGGAAGTACCCGAGCTCTTCACGGGTGTACTCAGCTGCGACGCCCATATCCCGACACGGCTCCGCGTGAATGTCGGCTCGATAAACAGGCAACCCCCGACCCATCGTCCCGAACACCTCGGGGTTGTCCAGCATGCGGACTCTTACGTACTTGGCGGGGACCCGTCGACCTTCATGCTCAATAACCATGGGCACCCAATTCATCCCATTGTTGAGGATGAATCCGCCTGGGGTAGGCGATAGGGTACGGAGAGGGCGCCCCGTCGCATTCGTTCGGCGCGTAGCGAAGGGCGATGGGTCGCTTCCCTCCCTTGTATAGGGGGGTAAACCTCGCGCCTCGTATCCTTGTTCCGCCGTTGGTCCGTAGATAACAGCAACTGGAGATGGTCGTCGCGCTTCATCCTCGGTTTCTTCGGCAACGCGACTGATTTGTGGAGGTATAAACAGGGGAGCGCAGTGGCAATAGTTGGGGGGGTTATTGCACTGTACGCACACGACCCTGGCTGCGTAGTAAGATTCGTCGCTGTTGTCGTCTTCATCTTCACTGTCGCTGTCGACTGCGGTGACGGCGAGGGAGGCGTTGGAGGTGTTGGTGCTGCCGACGACGGTAGTGGTGAGGGAGGTTGTGGACTGTTGGAAACTCGCCTCATCAATAGTTCGATCCTCATCCTCCTCTCCGCTGCCGTCCTCTTCACTATTTGATCCATCCTCCAAGCTGCCATTACCTCCTTCAAGAGGTCGTAGTCCTTCCTCATCTTCCTCCACTCTTCCGCTTGCGGGTGTGGGGAATCGCCGGCGAGCTTCGGCAAGGTCTCGAGCGGCTTGGTCCTGTTCTGCTGCGACTCTGACATGCTCGACGGCTGAGCAGAATTGGTCGTCGATGTTGTTGTTTCCATCATAAGTGTCGAGGGTGTCGATGTGGGGGAACTCGTCAAGGATGATAGTGGTGAGTGGGACATGGGACATGTTGTGAGTGGGTGATGGTGATGGTCGTTCTGTTAGGGCTGCTTTTAAGTGTATTTCAGCCCGTGGGTTATTGTGTTTGAACTTCCTTATCTCGTTGTCCGCGTGGACATCATCCCACGAGACCCACTGGTTATCCGAGTCGGCGTATCCCTTCCACTTGATCAGGTATTGTAGTTTGCGCCCTCTTCCCCTTCTTCGGGAGTCTAGTACTTTTTCGACTTCGTATTCTTCCACGTTATCGATCAACTCTGGTGGAGGACGTTGGTAATTGGTGCCATGAGTCACCGTCTCTTTGTAAGGTGTGAGAAGATCTGTGTGAAACACATCATGGATGCTCCACTGCGTGGGAAGTTCCAGTCTATAGTTAACAGGTGACATCACCTGGATGACTGTGAAGGGGCCGTGCCGTCTGGGCGCAAGCTTCGTGGTTGGCTGGTTGGTACGCAGATGACGTCCCTCGAGCCACACCTTATCTCCCACCTGATACTTGGGTGTGTCACGATTTTTAATCCATGACTGTTGTGCCTTCTTCATTTGGCCTTGCGCTTGTTGTCTTATCTCCTTCAATTGTTTCAGCCTTGTCTCGACTCGTGGTATTGGTGACAGCTGATCTGTCCAGTTAGCGCGCGGGTGATATCCCATTAGTAATTTAAATGGTGATTCGCGTGTGGATTCGTTGGTCCAATTGTTGTGTGCGAATTCTGCCAGCGCTAGATACTCCGCCCAATTGTCTTGCCTCTCGTTGACCCAGAATCGGAGGTATTGCTCCAACCACTGGTTGTTGCGTTCTGACTGTCCGTCGGTGCGGGGGTGATAGGCCGTCGATATGTTTTGCTGTATCCCCAGGATTCGACACAGTTCTCTTGTGAATTTGGATGCGAATCGGGGATCTCGGTCGCTGATGATTTTTGAAGGTAGACCAAATCGTGCTACCACGTTTCTGGCGTATAGGACTGCTGTCTCTTCTCCCGATATTTCTTCAGTGCATGGTATGAATATAGATGCCTTGGAGCAATCATGGTCAGTGATAGTCAGAATGGAGTCATATCCCCTCGATTTGGGGAGTTTCGTGATAAAGTCCAGCGCCACGACTTCGAACGGCATTGCTTCCGGTTTTGGAAACAGTGGTTGCAACGGTGCCTTCGTCTTTTGTGTATTGACTTTGCATCGTTGACAATCGGCACATCCTTTCACGTAGTCTGCTATGTCGTTCTTTATTGTCGGCCACCAGTATTGTCGCTCTACCAGTTGCGTCGTTCGATTTATTCCTGGATGTCCGTGAATTGGGGGATCATGATGGGCGCGAATTACTTCTCTGATTTCGTTTGGTCCCCCCGTGACAACCATTCTTTGTCCTTGATACCACCACACTCCATCTGCCTTGATCAGTTTGTGTGGATCCACCCATTTGCGTATTCTTAGTTCGTCCTGCGGTCTTGTTGTCTTAGTAGTTCGTACGAATAGTTCATTCGGCAACACCGTGACGTTCTCGTTATCTTTTTCCCCTTGGTCATAGTCGGGACGTCTTGACAGGGCATCCGCTCTTCCATTGGCGGTTCCCTTTACGTGATGTATTTCGAAGTTGTACTCGGCCAACTCCAAGACTTCTCTTGCTATTCTTCGGCTGATTTTCTGGGGATCTCGCCAGTATCGGAGGTTGAGATGGTCTGAGAATATGCGTACTTTGTGGGGCGATCCTGCGAGTAGATGCCTCCAGTTTCGTAGTGCCTTCACTATAGCCAGTAGCTCGAGGTTATATATATCATAGTTGCGCTCGGCTGCGTTGAGCGTCGCCGAGTAATATCCCACTGGGTGTCGTTTTCCGTCTTGTTTCTTTTGTAGTAGCACTGCTCCTACCGCGAATCCAGATGCGTCGACTTCTAGGTCAAATTGCTGGTTTTGGTCCGCGTGCGCGAGGATGGGTTCCTCGGTAACTCTTCGTTTAAGCGTATCAAACGCTGTTTGTTGTCTTTTCCCCCATTCCCATGGTTCGTCTTTTCGCGTTAGTTCGTTCAATGGTTTAGCAATAGCGGCAAATCCTTTGATGAATTGCCTATAGAAATTGCAAAACCCGAGAAAAGATCGTACGTCCTTTACCGATGATGGGGATTGCCAGTCGCGAACACCCGAAATTTTGACGGGATCCATGCGTGTTACCCCCTCTTCAAGGATTACCCCCAGGTAATCAATACTGGAGGCGTTGAAAGTACACTTTTCCGGTTTGAAGAAGAGATCGTGATTTTGAGCGACGGCAAGAACATCACGGACTGCTTCTTGGTGTTTTATTCGAGCGTTTTGCTGTCGTTTTGTGGCTATGGCGATATCGTCCATATAGACTCGTATTGTCGTTCCTAAGGCTTCATGTTTTGCTATGGTAGGGCGGTAGATTTCGTTCATGAAACTCTGGAATGTAGCGGGTGAGTTGCACAGCCCAAAGTACATAACGGTTGGTTCAAAAAGTCCACGGCGTGTTTTAAACGCTGCTTTGTGTTCGTCGCCCTCTTTGATTCGTATGTTGTTATAGCCTTGTCTAACGTCCAGTTTACTGAATATTTGTGCCCCCCCGAGGTCTTTGATCAGGTCATTGATGAGGGGTAGTGGGTACTGGTTTCGTATTGTCCACTCGTTGATTTTTCGGTAGTCCTGAACAGGTCGTAGCTTTCCGTCCTTCTTTTTAATGAAAAAAAAGGATGATGCGTACGGGGACTTCGATGGGCGAATGTATCCCTTCTCTATCTGTTCATCAATGAAGCTGTCCAAAGCTTCATCTTCGACTCTTGTCATAGGGTATACCTTGCAATCAATGGCTTCTGGGGCTCCCTTTTTGAATTCGATTGCATGGTCGCAACTTCTTTTTGGTGGGAACCTTTTTGACTCTTCTTCTCCGAATACCTTCGCGTATTGTTGGTATTCCTTTGGTATGTCGACCGTTTTTGTATATTGTTTGGCATCGATTGCGAGTTCGACTGCGATCGTCGTCCATACACTTGGTCATCTAGTTGGGTCACTACTTGCTCTTTGTCTTCCGTGGTGAACATTCGTGATATTTTTATGTCGTCGTCTTCTTCCTTGAGCAATCTTGCCAGTACTGCTCTTCTGTCGTTTGGGTTAACTGATCGTAACACTATAGGGAGTTGTTTCTCATCTATAGTGGCATGGCGCCAACTGAACCTTGGTTCATAGGTTGCGAGCCATGGATATCCCAGTAGTACGTCTTCTCTTCCTATGTCGGTGATAAGGAAGCGCATTTCCCTGTTCGTTCCTCCTGTTTCCACTTTGAGCGTTAGATAGTGTGTGATCTGTCCCGCTTTATTAGTGGTATCATCGATGTTGTAGATGTTTTTGGGCTTATCTAGTGCCCGTTGTCCTAACCCCATCCTTTTGACGAAATTCGGATGTATGAAGTTGTCGGTGGCACCTGAGTCCACTAACGCTTTGATGTCGGCCATGTTATAACTTGCGCGAATTGACACTGGTACTCTCATAGAACGGTAGCGCATAATGTACACAGAGTTACAACGTATTGCCCTCACCCAGGCCGCCGGGTTCAGGCGTTTCCAAAATCCTGTCCCATCAACTGTTGTAGGACCAGGTCTTTGACTTCTTCATCGTCTCCTGCGACTCCTCGTAACCATTCCGCCGCTTTTTCTTCTTTGGTTTGTGGCACTCCTTCGGTAGCTTCTGTAGAGCGTGCTTGTGTGTCACGGCGCCTGCGAGGTTGTCTGCAGTCGCGACTGATGTGTCCCATCTTCTGGCAGTTATAGCACTGCGTTTGACTATGGTCTCGTTTGAACTGTCTCTGGATAAATCCCCCTCGTGGTGGGAATGGTGGTTGTGGTGGTCTGGTGTTCCTGGGATGGTTGTTTATGACCTCCTCGGCTCCTGCTAGCCGTCCTCGTACTCGGTCTGCTGATGTGTCCATTCGGTCATCATTGTGGAGTGGTGCGAGCAACTTAGCTAGTGCTCCTCCGGTAACGCGTCCTGGTTTGAATGCATCGAGGTTTCCTCTGACCGTCTGCATGTGAATCCACTTCTGTTGCCTCTTTAGGGCGGATTCCCTCCACTCTTCGTAGTTTCGAGGATCGTCATGTTGATACATGGTTTCGTATAGCGCTCTTGGCAACCCTTTCGTGAAATACTTGAGTGTTTGTTCGTTGTTAATGTTGTACCCTGCGTGTCGAACGAGTTGTTCGTATAGGGCAATGTAATCGTCGATTTTGCCGTCTTTCATGTGTATTCCGGCGTCTAGTTGTGCTTGTGCTCGTTCCTTGCTAAGAACGTCACCGAATTGTCTCTGGAACGCGTTGAGTAGGTTTTCCCATAACCTATTGTCGAATTGACTGGTTCCTGTGGCCACCTCGTTTACGAGCCATCGGCTGGCGGACATAACCCATTGGTTAACCGCATTTCCCTGAATGTATGTTAGGAATAACATAGCTTTTTGGTACTTGTTTATCATGGCCGAGTGGTTCGCATTGACCCCTGCGTAGACCTCCCATTGGAGGATGAAGGCTTCGGCTTGCGACCTTTGTCCTGTGAATGTGGGTGGTGGGTTACCGATGAATTTGTCATTTCCTCCTTGCATGGCTACTGCAGGTCCTGCGAGGGGTGGTCCTCCTCCTGGTGGTCCTCCTCCCGGTGGTCCTCCTCCCGGTGGTCCTCTTCCCGGCGGTCCTCCTCCCGGTGGTCCTCCTCCCGGGGGTCCTCTTAATGGCGGGAAGGGCCTATTGTCTGGTGACGGTACTCGGTTGCGGTTGAGCCTGAATTCGTAGAACATGTTTGTTCTTTCAGGTTCGCTTGGCGCATCAGGGACATCTGGTCCCATAGCTCGATTGACGGCTTCCATATCTTCTGGCTGTAGTTGTTGGACATGACCCGTTTGCTCGTTAATAACGAGTCGGGGTGGTGAAACTTCTGTTTGAGTAGCCATGTAACTGTATGGTATTCCCCTGATAGGTTCGGGAATATGCAACTCAGCTGTTTGCGCGGCTAGTGCGTCTACTTCTGGTGATTGTGCTACGGCTTCCGTAGGTTCGCCCTCGCTTTGCGGAGTTGGCGATCTTTCGCTAGTGTGGCTTGACGGGG